>JALHCF010000008.1:0-294045 GCA_024341135.1 Tolypocladium album
TTTTTTCAAGTAGCAGATCACTTCCTGGCCGTGACCTGGTCTGCAGGTTGCACTTGGTGTTGAGGCGTCTTCCAGCCTCGCTATATACGTGCAAGACCTGCCAGACTTAAGCATGTTCACTAACCTCGTGCTGACGAGAGTGATAATCCCTCGACATCAATCAAGACTAGAGTCTTGAAATTAGCATTTACGCTGCATATTGCACGTCGCGCACGGCATCGTCCAAAGAGTAAAGTATGATCATTGTCATTGCAGGTTGGACCAGACAAGCTGGTGGCATCCCGATTACGATATTGCAGACGTGTATTTCTCCGTCTCCGGTATCTCTGTAAAGTGTTCCAACTCCAGAACTCCATGTGATAATACCTCTTTCGCTCTATACAGTGCCGGCCCGGCCGCATTTAACAGGGATGCGGCAACCTTGGCTGATCGAAGACAGAATCGAGCCTCGCACGAAAACTCCAGACATAACACGAACACTCCATCATTCCACGTCAATCAGGTCGCGCATGCTCTGAGGCACAGACTTTGGCGAGATTGTCTCCCTGAACAGTGGCCTGTCGGGCACAGTGGGCGTGGACGGTGGCCCAGAGCTCGTCTCGGCGAGCTTGTCGTCGCTCGCCTCGCACTTGTACAGAAAACCATCGGCTGAGCTTGTCCCTCCGGGTCGCAGAGAAGGCAGGGAGAAGTCCGTATCGAGCTCCAGCTTGAGAGAGGATCCCTGGGGGGCAGACCCGCCCAGCCCGCTTTTTTTGACAGCGTCGCGATCTGAGATGTTTTTGCCAGCCTTGAACGTTTGCAAGGCATTCTTGGGTGGTGGGACCTTTGCCTTTCCAGGCTGTTTGGGCTTGCGAGCGCGGGGCTTGGCCACCTTGGCCGGCTTCTCGCCGCTGCTCTCGATCTTCTTGCCGGCGAATGAGAGCTTGGCCTGCTTCGACTTTGCTGTCGGGGTCTTCTTGGTGGCGGAAGCTGGCGGGCTCGGGCGCGGCGTGGGGATGGCTTGGAGAGCCTCGACCTGCCTTGGCTTGGCCTCCAGCTGGACCTCGATACTTGACGTTGAGGGGTTTGCAGCACCCAAGGGGATTCCAACCTCGATGCTGGTGGTATGCAGAGCCATTGCTCCCTCGGTATCCTGCGACACCTCGTAGTCGGTGCCGATCTCGCAGTCGAATGGTGGGAGCGCTGCCAACCTGGCCACATTGTCGCACTTGGAGCGCACGACAAGGTCCCAGCAGTCCTTGAACTCAATGCCCTTGGGCTCTGAATCAATGTTGATCCACGCAGTGAGCCCGTCCTTGCGCCCACGCGCAACCTGGCACAGTTCCTTGACGAGCCTTCGCGTACCGGGGACCTTGAGCGTCGTGCCGACGACAAGGACCGCATCGGGCCGAGCCTTGAGGTCGGCGCGAGCAACGTTCCCGATGGCCTCCTCGTCAGGATTGTACTCATTGTACAGCACAAATCTGGGCCGCAGTCGGCCGATTCCATGGCTGCGCTTCCCCGCGTACGTCGTGCGCACCTGATCCTGCTCCTCGCACTGCTGGCACAGGGGAGCTGCGGGCCCATTGAACAGCTCGCCGTTGAAGGGCTGCAGGTCGCCGCACTTTGTGCATACCATCTTCTGCAGTCCGCCGTGAAGCTGAATGGTGGGAGGCCAGGGGCCCTTGGGCTCCAGGGGGACGCTCGTCTTGAGGGGCTCCATCGACGTGTCGATGCAGTCAATGTTCTGCGAGTAGAGCCGGAGCAGTCGCCCCTCCTTGGCGAGAGAGGCCAGCAGGTGATGGAAAGGGGTGGGCGCGGCGGTCTTGGTCATTTCGGCCATTTCCCTGACCATGGTGTGGAACGACTGGGTCGACGAGTCGTGCTTGTACACGGAGGCATCAAACAAGTGCTTGCCAGAAGCCTTGAGTTTGTGCTGATTCCTGGCCGTCGCAAATAGGCCGGCGGACGAGCGGAAGTCGGGAATGCCCGCTGACACGGAGATGCCAGCGCCGGCGACGACGACGATCTTCTTCTTCTTGCGCAGCGCCGAGAGCAGCCTCTCCAGGTGGAAGTTATCCTCATGCGTAAAATCCTCGTTCGCCTTCATCAGGTCCAGGAAGGCAGGTGCGCCGCGCTCCCGGGGCGGTGGGGCGAGCCTTCGCTTCTTGGCTGGCCGAGGGCTGTCGTCAACGGGGCCACCCAGCTTGACAGGCGACTGCGTGCCCGAGGGCGTGGAAGACATGGGGGACGGGTACCGGCCAGAGGCATCCGACTGCAGGACCGGTGAGCTTGGCAGCGAAGGCGTCTTGGAGAGGTTCGAGAGCGGTGACGACGGCACGGAGGCCGGGCCCGAGGACAGCGGACTCAAGCTGCTGTCCATTGCGGCGTTGCGAGGCTGGGGCTCGCCTCGCTACGAGAGCGTAGTGCAGAGGGAAAGGGAAGTGGGCGGCGTGGCGAGGAAGAAGCCGAAGCGCGGTCGTGAGCGTGGTCCCTACTCGCGGACCATCTCGCGCGAGGGTCGTGTGGCTTCCGCGTTGGCCCAGCTGGACGCCCGTGCCCGTCGGAATGCCTCGGGGGGGTCAGAGCAACGCTCGATGGAGGGGACAAAGCAAGGAGCAGCGAATCCAGGGCTGTCTCTGCGTGGGCGTGACTCGGGCAGAGGTTTCCCGGTGATTGAGGGGAGAGGTGCGAGGAGAGGACGGTAGAGGAACAACGGCGAGGTTTGAAGTCGGCAAGCGGAGACGGTCGGGCTCGGGGGGGACGGCGCCAGGCAAGGGAGGCACAGCGGCGGCCGCAGATTACTGTTTTTAGCGTCTGGGGCAGCCCACCGCCACCGCCAACCACGACACACACAAACAAATACCCGCAGGAGGTCGACTACTTCTCAGCACGGGTAGTCGAGTATCGAGTGCGAGTACTCGTATGAGAGCCCGCGTGGGGATCCGTCCGCACTCGTACAGTTGTGCCCGTACAACCACTGTACAAACTCGTAGCCGCCGTGCCGGCGAGGGCCGTTGGGAGGCGAATCCGCCTGGCGGCCTTCCAGGCGCCGCCAGTGAGTTTGCTCGCCGAAGCCAAAACCGCCGTCGGCGTCTCAAGCAGCCCTCTGCTGCATTGCTGCCCGCGCGCTCTCACGGAGGGGCAGTGGACAGCACCCGTACAGTACAAGTACACGCACGCCCAGCCGGCACTGCGAATGAGCTGTCCCGCGTGCTGACGCCTGCGCCGAGCGAGGTTGGGGGCGTCAGAGGTCGCGCCGCCTGCCCCCGTCAAACCACGCCCGCTGCAGGCCCTTCCCTTCCACCATTGCTGCCCGCGCGAGCTCGCACAACGCAGCGGCAGTCGCACCGCGCTGCAGCCGGCTCCTCCAGATGCATGCATGACAATGGGATTGGATGTGTTCCTGCGCCTGCAGACGGGCGGGCCAGTCGTCGTTTCCTGGGTGACGGCCCCGCCGGCTGGCTTCCAGAAGCCGGCGACAGCCCCGGACGTCATCGCTGATTCGCCAGCCAGAGGGTGGGTGGCCTGCAGGGACGCGGTGAAATGCTGGCGACGACTCCACATACGTACCGACCTACTCGTACATACAAGTACGAGTACTCCGTACACGTACGAGTAACTCGTGCCGACGTCCATTCCATCCATGCTGCGGGGAGATTGTTACGAGTAGGTACAGTATTCCATGTGCAGCGATGCCGCACGTAACGTTATGCTGGTAATAATACACGAGTGAGATGTACACGTCGTCTACGCTGGCGACGGCCTCTGTTGACCACCGCTCGCCGCCGCCGCCGCCCCCTCCGGAGACAGCAGCTCTATCACGCCCTTGTCGCCCTCTCCGCCTCCTCGCCTCCTCTGCGTCCTGTTTATCAGCTCGATGCCCAGGATCCCCGCGGCAATGCCCGACAGGTGCGACGCGACGTCCACCTTGAGCCTCGCCGTCCTGCCCAGTCCCGCCAGCTGCAGCGCCGTGATCATGGCCAGGAACACGATGCCGTGCACCCCGTCCTGCGGCAGGCCCAGGATCTTGAACCCGTCCGTCCGGTGCTCCCAGAAGTACGCCGAGCAGAGCCCCAGCGTCGCCCCCGACGCCCCGAGCGACGTCACCGTCAGCCACCCCCGGAGCGTGTACGTGACGAGGCTGCCCAGGAAGCCCGCCGCGCCGCAGCCCAGGTACAGCGTCAGGAAGTCGGCCCGCCCGATCTCGTCGTGCAGCGCCGTGCCCACGAACCACAGCGGCACCATGTTGACGAGCAGGTGGCTGAGCTTCGTGTGCGAGAAGACGGCCGAGAAGAGCGTCATGGGCTTCACCGTCGCCACCACGAAGATCATGTACCGGTTGAACAGCGACCACAGCGGCGGCACCCTCCAGCCCAGGAACACGACCGTGTTGAGCGCGATGATGGCTCCCACCGTGGCCTGCGACGTCGACCACTCCCTCAGCAGCCGGTACCGCGGCATCGGCTCCTCGTACACCATGGCCACTGCCGCCATGAACCCGAGCACCAGCATCACCACCGTCGCCGACGGCAGGATGCGCTCCCAAGCCCTCAGCTCGGGAGGCGCCTCCAAGCCCGATTGCGCCTTTTCGTAGTACTCTGCGATCTTGGGGTTCGATATCTCCCGTGTCCCATCCTGCAGTTTCGCCACGGCACCGCCGCCCTTTGCGCCCTCCCGCGCCTCCGCCGCCCGACGCTCCTCTTCGAGGGCCTTTTCCTTGGCCTTCGACTTTGCGAGGTTTCGTGCGCGCATTACGTCGAACTGGCTCCGACCGTAGACTGGGTCCGGCTTGAAGTCCTCTGTCGTAGTTTCGTCCGTCTCCTTGGACCCAGCCGCCTTCCGCTCCTTGTGTTCCATCTCTTGCTCAAGCTGGCTCAGCTCGTCTTCGGCCCTCAGCCCAGCATTCATGACCTCATCTACTGGGGCCGTTTTCCGCAAGTGCTCCAGCGCTGCGGCCATCTGCTCCGCTGAGAACTGCGCCGTATGTATCGCAAATGCAGGGTCCTCCAATGTGCCCGCGACTCGTCTTCCGTGCAAGATCCTTAGCAGATGGTTCGCTCCCGCAGCGCGGACTTCAGGGCCAAATATTTGCCTGGCCTCTGCTTCGGTCAAGTCCTTTCCGCTGAATGCAAGCCCTATTTGGTCCCGGTAATCGTGCGGGAGTTCTTCATAGTTGCGAATGATCTTGGGCGCCGAGAAGAGCGTCCGCCGATCACCGTGTCGATAGCCGGGGCTGGGCGCGGAAGGACGCGTCCGCGACTTTTGCCATGTGCTCTGGCAAGAAAATGTAATTAATCGAGCCCGGCACGCGCTGTTCGGAAGCCATTGCGACGGTCTCGAGGCTTGCGTCTTGGATGATGCCGATGCGAGCCCACGCGTGGCGGCCCTCAGCAGCGCGCGCGATGCATTGGGGCAAATGAGTATGCTCATCCTGGCCGGGCCGTGCGTGCCAGATTCGCGATCAGGCTGCCGGCGGCGCAGCGAGTCGAGGCAGGCAACTGTCGTCTGCGTCACGTCGAAGTCGAGTGTGTCCGTCCAAGAATTTCGGGATGGCCTCAGCCAGAGTCGTACGTACCCTGTAGCCACTTTTAGCGCAGCAGGGGTCTAACCGTCCAGCGCCCCACTACCGGGATTGTCGTCACTCCAGTGAGGCCTTGTGCCCCTCCGTCGCCTTCTTCCCTCGCATCCAACCTCGACGTCAAGCTCCAACAGCTTCAGAGCCCTGAGAAACCGCCGAGTTTGGAGGCCACCACATCCCAGCCGGACGCACTCGCGAAACTGCTCGCCCGTCATGTCCGCCGATACCAGCCCCATAAGCCCTTCGCGCTTCGCCGCCGCACTTAAGGACCTCTCCATCGGCATGCTGCACCTCAAGGTGCTCGAAATCCGCAACTCCATCGCACATCTTCAATACTCCAACGACCAGCTCAAGCCCTTCGCCGAAGGCTCCGCTACGGCCGTCGACTCGCCTCCATCTTCCGCCGCTGCCGAGCCCGACCAGGACTGCATCGACGCCATCAAGGAGAACGAGCTGGTCATCGACCGCATGGCCGAGCGCATCGCTCTCGTCCGCGTAGAGGTCGAGGATCGTGGTCTGAGCTGGGCCGAGTTCCAGAGCAAGGACGAGGCTGCCAGCAAGGACGAGACCGACACGGCCAACGGCGAACAGGAAGCCGAGGGCGAGCCGGCCCCGCGGCACTCGGCGTGGACGGATGGGACGTTTCAAACAGGGACGATACGCGACGGCCAGGTACACCTCGACAGCCAAGCCGGCAGACCGAGTGTTAATGGAGGCTCGAGCGCTGCAGCTGGCGGCAGCTTGTCCGACGAGCAGCTGAGGCGGGGCCTAGAGGAGCAGATGCGAAACCTGGGCAACGACAGCGACGATGGCGCCGGTGGCATGCACCTCTGAAAAGGACACACGACTACGGACACGGGTTCTGCACGGCCGGCGTTATAGGGAATACTGGGTATGAATATCATGAACAGGCAATTGAGTTATCACCTGCATCGGCCGCACCAGGGTTGCGGGGGAGACGTGCGATGCTGGCTCCTGCGTTTCGGAGAGCCGCGTCTGCATTGAAAGACCTTAAAATTGACTTTTTGGAGCCTGCCGCCTACCTCAAGCAGGCTGCTGCAAGACAATATGAAGACTGATGAAACATGTCGTGTGACAGCTCTCTGGGCTAAATGTACCGCCCTCTCTGGCATAAACAAAGTCCTTCCGGCGCCGATCCATGTACCCGATGCTGCAAACCCAAGAACACCCCGCATGCGCTCCCTGTGCAATGGACCCCAAAGGATAACCAGTAGAGCCCCCAAAGAAAGAAGAGCCTAAAACGCCATGAATAAAGTGAACGCGTCTGTTACACGGAGAGACGTGCTGATTCGTCGGTAAAAGTCTACTCCGTGTCGTCGCCAACCGGAGAATTGGCCCAGGTATTCCTGTTCCTGGCCAATTTCTGTCGATTCGTCGATTTGCGCGACAAGGCACGGCTGCTGCCAATGGCGCCAGAGCTAGGGATCGTTTCTAGCTTGGGCCGCTGCGCCGCGTGTGCCGACGTGCTCGTGTGACTGACAGTCTCCGATATCTGCGGCGGAGCGGCGTCCTCCTCTTCGTCGGATTCGACGCCCGGCGGCACGGCGCGAAGCATGCGCCGGCTCCTCCTCCGCCTATCGTATTGGTTCTCGAGCGAGTCGTCGGAGTCGTCCAGTGATAAACTCCTGCTCCTGGTGTAGCTCGTAGATCGGTGGCTCCGGGTGACGAAGAGGGAGTCGATCAGCTCCATCTCAGTCGGGTCGCTCTCTTTCCTCGACCTCTCCTTGACCAGCTTGTCCGTTCCAAATCGGCTCAGCTGCTCGTCCGACACCATGGTCCTCCCGCTCGACTTGCTGGCCGTGCTGATGGCCCGCGAGACGGGAACCTTGCCCTCCATGACCTTGGCCGGCGGGGGCGGCTGAAGCATCCACTTGCGGGCATCTCGGTGGGGAGGCTTGCTGCTTACGACTGGAGGGTGGTAGTCGTTGACGGGCGGGTTCCGGGGTGAGAAGTAAAAGTCGCGCCGCTCTTGTTCCGTCACCTCCTTCTCGATGCCCAACGTCGCGTCAATCAGCCTCCCCGCCGAGTCGCGTGCCTTGGAAAATGCATCCATGAGCTTGTGTCCAGATCCTCCCAACTGGCCCCACAGCTCCTCGTCCTCGCGCTGATAACCATGGCGCTTATTCCAATCCTCTGATATTCTGTCGTCTTCGGGCATCGCGGACAGGTTGTCGCCGACATTGGTGCGGCTGTCGCTGATGTTTGTGTGTTCGGACATGCTCGGAATGCTGCTGTCGCCGCCGGAGCTCGTCAGGCCGCGTTGGCTCGAGTTCTTGCTAACGGTTTTCTTGGGCAGGCTGGGCCCCATGCTGATCTCCTCCTGCCAGTACGGATTGGTGTTGAACGGAGACGGGTGCCGGTACAGTCCCGGCTGTTCCGTTTCCAGCTTGGCCTTCTGCAGCCTCTCCTTCTTGGCCTGTTCCTTTGCTTTTTGACGATGGCGAACCTTGGCGCAGGGCGTGCAGGCGACGAAGTAGAAGATGGCGGACCGCACGGCGACCGGGAAAGACATGATGTCGTATCAGCAGGGCTCGTCCCGCATCAAGGATGTCTTTCAGTAGAAGGGCGACAGCCGTCGCGAGGACATGGGTAGAAGATGGGAGCTGATGAAGCAGATGGCGGCACTCGGGTTCGCAGGGGATGCAGACGGGGAGGATTGATGGCGCAGGCCCGGGGCGGGCGATGTGGGTGAGGGAGTGTATCTGTTGGCTCCGGGCTGGTGGCTTGTCCGGCAGCGGTGGAATGCGAGCGCCTCGATCGAGGTCGTCTCCGTCGATGGCGAAACGTCGATATCGAATCGGGGAAAGGGGCGGCGCCGAGGCCAAACCCAAATGCTATAGGGCGGCCTGCGACGCGGGAGTTGGCCAGATAGCGCCGTGGGCGCAACCAGAAAATAGCAGGCAAAGGGGTACGACGAGTAGAGGGAATGATGGGCAAGGGTGGACAGGAGAAGAGAAGCAGAATTGGCTCGACGAAGAGGGAGGCAGACGACAGGGAGACTTGGAGAGGCGGAGTTTGTCTCTGGGCGGACGCAATGCCGCAGGCCACTGGGGATGGGCAGGGTGGCGCGGCCGGGTGCAACAAACAGGAGGTGACGGCTGCCCGCCCGCGCTGGAGGAGCCCCCGACTCCCCGGCGGGAACCCCAGCAGCCCCCGAAACAAATTGCGGCGCGGCGCAATTCGTTAGATCCAAAGCCGGCCGTCATTAGCGAGGCTCTGCATCACGCTATCCCAGTCGGTATTCATACTTCGTACTCGCCCGACAGGCCAGGCCCAGGCTGGGCTGCAGCCAACAACACCGCTGGCTGCTTTCGGGGCGCCGTCGGCCAGGGGCCCCCTGTGGCCGTGGCCGCGTTAGGGGGCGCATGCCAGGCGCCGAGCGCGAGGGGCCGTACGTGTACGAGTACACCGTGCGGCCTGTCCTACCTTACCTGTACGAGAACGAACGTGGCCCAGCGCCCTTCTCTCGCCTGCAACAGAGTACTAATTAGGCACCTACCTTACCTGACACCAAGAGTTAAAACAAGGCGCTGCCGTTGCTTGGGGGTAACAAGCACGCCCATCTCATTACGGCAAATTCCTACCCTGATCCTATTTGCTACCTGGTCCCTTCGTGTCGTGGAGGGCCCAACAGCCAACAGCGCCTGATGTCGGCCGATGGCGCTCTGCCCTCGCGTTTGCATAAGTCGCGCAATTGTCGGGTTTCAAATCCGCTGGGCGGGACGTCAATTCATCCACGCGCCAACCAACTGACGCGAGGGACAGCCTGCAGCCATCCTCTGCGACCCGCCGGCTCGGGACTCCTCGCGGCTTGCAGGCGGTGACGAGCAATTTACGAGTACGGGTATTAGTCGGTGTCGAGCCCTCGCGGCCATGATGAGCTTCTTGCGTTCGAACCCCTCCACCAAGCCTTTGGCGCTGTCCGTTCTCACTGCGCTAACAAGGGCGGGTTGTCGCCCATACGAGTCTCCGTGCTCGTACGAGGAACAGCTGGACCACGTTGGGCGTTCTGTGGCTCGTAATTTGACATGGCAAGCCGGCCTCTGCCGACGCCACCGTCCCCGAATCGTCCCTGATGATCACCCGGCTCCAGACCGACTAACTTAGTGGGCCAAACATAGGTAGCACGTACATACACCTCTATATACGACGAGGAGTTGTTCTAAACAGGTTTGGACCAAGCAGGGCAGTTGGCAGGTACGTGCGCCAACGTGGGTCCCAGGCCAAGAGCCTCTCGATTCGTGACTTGCTTCTTCCAGACGGTCACCTGCAAAGGGTCGTACCCGTAGTCCATTTCCCAGTAGCGCGTGTTGCCAGCAAGCCTGTCACGTCCCCGTCCTGGTCTAGGCTCACTATCAACTTGCTTCTGCATTCAACACTTTGCACTTGCGATGTGGCCTGGCTGGGCCCTGGTAGCCGTGAGCGGCCAAGTGAACACTCGAGTGCTGAAAGTTCCGCACAAAGCGAGTATCAATGATGATGATTGTATATACTCATTGCCCATGATCCGAACATCAGCTCAGCTGCACCTACCTATTTTCTTCTCCGTGTCGGTATCTCAGTCAACATCAAACTACGAGTCAAAAGAATTGCATCTGAGTAGACCGTAACTCGCAAAGATCTACGCCAACATCCTTTGCTTTACGAGTGCTTGCATCACTTGGCCCTGGTGTCTTCCTACCCCCTGCCGAGGGATCTTCCTTCGCGTGGCTATCTTGATCCAGAACTTGCATCGCTTACGCCAAGCGATATGGTGCCTGAGGACGCTGAGGTAGTCCCTAAGTTGCTTCGAAGAATGCCGGGAAGATTTCCCCAACGTAGATGTATCCAAGGATCATTTGCGTCCGTCCACACGCCACTCGTCATCTTCACCATGCTCCGGTCCGTGTCAAGGTCCGTGTCTACTAATATACTCGGCAAACCCCCCCTTTATAAATGCCATGTACAATACGGAGTACTGTGCGGGACGCTGCTAAACTGCCGACAGGCCCGGCACGCGATTTGATACTCTTCTTGGCCGCTGTCTTCAGCGTCAGCCTTTCCTTGGCCTCGTACCATTAGCCTGAGCAATTCTCGCTCTCATACCCGACTGACGGGTCGGCCGGCAATTTGAATATTCGTTGATTTGCGGCCAATTTTGCCGAGCTCAAATTGAAACACTGTTGCATACACAAATGCCCCATCAGCCCAGTACAACCGTCCACCCATAATGCCAGTGACAGCTTGCACCGGATCCTTTGGCTCCATACATGTCCTCAATGCTCAACCGTGACCTTACGGTGCCCAACCAGGGGCGAGAATGTTTACTCGGCAATCTCGCTGCGGACACCCGGATGAGAATGGCCAGCGAGATGCGTCGTCGTCGTCGTCTCAAAATGCTTCTCGGTCGCTTTTGCTCCACTCCAAGTTGTGTTGCATTTCCTCGATATAACCCCACCCGCAGATAAGGAACAGAGGGTACTAAAGGAGAAGATAAGTATAGAGATCCTACTGTGTGACAGGATGCGTTACAGTGGCGACGTGTGCATTGTGCAGCCATGGGTCGCGCGTGAAGGTGATGCCGTAGGGTGCATGTGCAGTCATCCTCTTCTCCGAGCCTCTCAAACATCCCACTCTTCCTCGACATCATCGGCACCGTCATCATTAGTCGTCAGTGCCGAGAATGAGCCACCAAAGCTTTGACCAGCAGCGGGCCTCGGGGCCGTCTTGACGCCCGCGGCGGGTTGCGTGGTTTGGGTCACGGGCTGGGCCTTTGGCTTCTCGTCAGCGGACGATACAGAAGATGCCTTCTTGCCCTTCTTGGAAGCCTTTGTCGAAACTGTGCTCCACTCATCAGCTTCGTGCTTCAGCATCTCGAGCTGCTCCTCTTCGGACGGGAGAGAAGACATCCAGGAGCCCTCGGACTTCACGGCGGCTGGAGTCGCGGCGATTTTGGCCGGCTTCTCCTCAAATGTATCCAGCGGCTGGTGGAGGGCCTTGGCATCCGGGGCCTCGTTCGCACTGGTACCGTTGGGCGCACTCTGGCTCCAGACAGACTTCGATCCGTTGGCAGCCATGAATTGGGAGCCGTCTTTGGCGGCACGTCCCTCGGCAATACGAGCTGCTCGGCGCTGCTTCTCCTCCAATGTCTTGCGCTCCTTCTCAGCTTCCTCGCGGGCCGCCTTTGCAGCCTCAGCCTTCTTGCGATTCTGGCGCTGCTTCTTCGTCTCGACCTTCTCAGGAGCCTTGGCCACCTTTGCCTTTTGCTTCTTGGGCTCCGTGGAATCGGTGATGCGCAAGACTGAAGGGCCAGCAGGAGACGGCTCAAGCATGTCGCTAACACCACTCACATCCGCCAGTCGAGTCTCCGGGGACAAGGTCGGCGATTGGTCGTCGTCAGCATCGGCATTGGTGGCGGACGACGGGCCAGATGTCTTGCCCTGGGGCAAATCGTTGCTGGGTTTGAAGGTCTGGTTCGCACGAGATTGCTTGACCGACTTCTCCCGCTGGCTCGGTCCTGAAGCCTTGGAGTCAAACTTGGTACCTTCTTTGACCTTTGCGAATTGCCGCGCAAATTCTCGGTTATCCATGCCGTCGTCCGGTGTGTCGTTGGCGATATTGCTGGATATGCGTGGGGAGGGGTCGTCGGAAGGCTTGACGGGGGCCTTTGCTTTGGAGGCTGCCTGGGCTTCCGAAACGAAGCTCTCCATCCGCTGCTTCTTCTTCTTGTCTTCTTTGCGTGGTTCTTGATGGGAGGTCTTTGCACCTCTGGGCACGGGGCCGGGGCCTCGTCTGTTCGCCTTTTGCGTGGAGACGTGGTAGAGTGCATAGCCAACCCCGATCAAGGCGGCATAGCCTCCAATGGTGTACACATAGCTCATGCTGGAGTCGGCCATTATGGCAGATAGAGGCAACGAAGGGGAGCCGCGGTTATATGAGGGTCGACACTGCGAATCGGCGGCGCCGGGATTGGGAGCGGTCGAGGTTCGAACTCGTACAGGACAGCAACTGCAAGAGGCTGCAGGGAAAGGGAACGGTCGTTCGGCGAAGCGATCCGAGGAGAAGCGTCTCCGATCCGATTTGGAGGTGAGTGCTGGCGCGGCGACGTTCAGAGCTCGACTGGCTGGTGCAACCAGGGGAGTGGCCAGGCTGTCTTCAGCAAGGGCCCTTGTCTGTGGTACGCACCGTGGTTCGTCAACCGCTCGAGAACACGGGGAAAGAAAGGGTGGGGTAATAAGAGCTCGAATATATGGAAAAGGGAAGGGAAGCGACAGCGAAGAAAATAAACAACAGCAGGAGTCGCAATGAAGTGAAATCACAGGAGACTTCCGGCGAAGGGCGCTGCGTGTGCGAGGAGAAACACGGCCGTGCAGGAGGCGTTCTTGCAACGTCGCCAATGGAGAACGTACATTGTCGAGGTGCGTCGAGCCAACCCTTCAGTGGCTGCAAGGAGGCGCTAGCGCTGTGCAGCCCAGAGCCCCAAGTTCGTCGTCGGTCGGAGCGTGGCGGAATGGCAGAGAGGGCAGGGAGCCTGAGACTGGACAGGGCAGCGGCGTGTGCGATGCGCCACAGTCCACCTCGGTTCACTAAAAGCTCAGGCCTGGGCGGTGGAGTCGCGCGTCTTTGGTTGGGGAATCGAGGCGCTAGCCGTCGTGATTTGGGGACAGCGGGTTGCACGAACACGGCGAGTTTGATTGGGGGCCCACGAGAGCAATTTCGGCCGTCTGCTTCCCGCTGCGGTGCGCGAGATGAGAAGAGCTGAATGGCTTTGGGCGCTGCGTCGATTCGCGCTGAGTTGGTGTTGTGATGAAGTTGGCCGTGGTGTTGCAGGGAGGCAGGCAGGCATGGCCTGCTGGTGGTGCAAGCAGGCTCGGACAGTGTGCCACGTGACTGTATGCCTACCCGGGAGCACTACCCGGGACACGGCCGCAACGTCACGTTGACTGTCGCAATCACACGTGTGCAATGGTGACATTTCGGTCAGAGTGAGCTCTGCCTAGGTACCTACGACGAGGCGGGTTATAGTTGTCCCAAGTGGTTGTAGAGCGCGGTGGTAGTGGTGTGCCGACCGCAACGGGTGTCCGCATAGTTCGTTATAGATTCGACTTTCAAGGACCACCACTCACAAAGTGCAATACGTGGTCGTCCAGCCCTTAAGCCGTCCGACTGCCGGTACCCTACCCCAAATGTGCGACTCATGCAGCTTCAGCCTCGAGGCACCGGCTCGCCGTCGATGTGCAGCGGCGCGGGCTCGCAGTCTGGAGCCTTCGACTGGCCCCGGAGTCGGCCGGCCGGGCACGGCCGCTGGTGATGGGCGGCATCTGGGCCTGGGGCTGTTACAACCCCACCAGGGCCAACTGAGGGGCACCACGGCGGCTTCTTAAGTAGCCTATGAAGAATCCTCAAGAGACGTCGAGAGGCATCCTCATATCACACTGTAGATACTTTCTTGCCTAGCTTCACCTCATCGTTTCCATTGCCATTTACGGCCCTGTTGGACGAATTCCTAGCCACATCGTACAGGATTCACATCGCCACCAGAGACACAAAACCATGACTCCGCAGAAGATCATCATCGACACCGACCCAGGCAAGTCTCTCCCCGATGCGACTGTGTCAAAGGCGTGGTAGTCTAATCTGCTTGTTAGGTGTCGACGACATCATGGCTATGCTCCTCGCCCTGAGCGCCGCCCCCGAAGAGCTCGAGGTTGCCATGCTATCAATCACATACGGCAACGTGCCTCTGCAGAGGTAAGAGGTTCCGTCTCATGATATCCAAGACGAGGAACCCGTTGGCTCATTTATCACAGCTGTCTCCGCAACGCCGTTGCCCTCTTCCACGTCTTGGAGAAGGAGCTCGCCTGGAGAAGGGAGACCGGCAGACCCGAGGGCTACGGCGCCATGAAGGCATCCAAACCCGTTGTAGCCGTTGGACCTGAGCACTCACTCGAGGACGAATGTCTAATGGCCGACTACTTCCGTAAGTCATGATTGAGCGCCGAAACGGAGGGTGCCGACCCGAATCATTGCTGACCTCGGCTATGCTATGCAGACGGTGAGGATGGGTTGCACGACGTTCATAAGGTGCATCCGCACCTCAGCCCTGCCGACACCTGGAAGTCGCTCTTCCAGGCTGATGCGGACGGCTCGGTGGATCCCAGCACCATCTCGCCTTATTTCACGCCATCCAAGGAGCCTGCCCACAAGGAGATCCTGCGAATCCTCAAGGAGAATCCAGTTGACACCGTCTCGATCTGCGCTGTTGGACCGCTGACCAATGTCGCCCTTGCCGCAGCCGAGGACCCAGAGACCTTTCTCCGGGTCAAGGAGCTCGTCGTCATGGGCGGGGCCGTGAATGTCGAGGGCAACGTGACCCCCGTCGCCGAATTCAACTGCTACGCAGATGCCGTGGCTGCGGCCCGCGTCTATGCCCTCACTTCTTTGACGCCGGCAGCGACGATGCCTCCCATCCCCGCCAGGCTTTCCACCCTTCCTCCTTATCCGGCTAAACTTTCGCGCCCGCTGAAACTGACCCTCGCCCCGCTGGACATTACCACTCCCCATCTCATCACCAAGAACTATTTCGCGGAGCGCATCCAGCCGCACATTGACGCCGGAAGCCCCCTTGCCCTGTGGACGTCACACTTCATCAAAGGTGCCTTCAGCAAGATTGAGTCGATGGAGGGCGATGGAAACGAGCCGGGTCTCTCTCTGCACGATCCGCTGACGGTTTGGTATATGTTGACGCATGACGACCCTGAGTGGAAGTTCCCTGCCAAGCCAGAGGATATTCGTGTTGAGACATCGGGCCAGTGGACGCGCGGGATGCATGTTGTCGACAACCGATTGCGGGTAAAGCCTGCCGAGGCCGCACTTGAAGTCTCGTCGAACCCTCGCGAGGACCCCAAGGTGGTCACGTTGGATGAGGTGCCAGGCGATACCATGGGCTGGCTCAGCGTCCTGAAGGGCAACAGAGTCAACCGCCTCATTGCGTCTCCAGGCGAGGAGATTTTCAAGGATGTCTGGATGAAACGCGTATTCGAGTAAAAGGCAAGTTGTAAAAGTCTTTGGATACTCAAGTGGATCAGCAAAACCGTCAACGAAGGGCGCGATTCAAAAAGAGGTTCAAGATCAGTCCATACCCTAGAGAATACCAACGCGAGTGTCGTACATATCTTCATGCTCCAAACTCCAAAACCATGTCAATTCGCTTCTCGTTCATGCGCAGCCCCAATTTTCGACGATTGATCGCGCGAGGCATTATCGTTGTCGACGGGCGTGGCACACCGGCGCTCTAAATGTGTTTGATGCCTCCTATTGTCGACCCTCTAACCTCTGTCCAATTGATGCTCTCGTCAAGCTTCTCGTCCACCAGCCCGACGGAGCAAACGCTGTCTCCGCGGACAAGGTACAGGCCAAGCGGCACCTCAACCGAGGGCTCGGGATCGTCCGCCTCTCGTATGATTCTTTCCACAGCGTCGGTCAACACCTGCAGCAGAGCGCTGTTAGCCTGGAGTCGCACTAGTGGGAGCTGCATGCCCGGCAGCTACAAAAAGCGTACCAGATTGGTCGACGTGTCGGATGCCGTGAGCGTGCCCACCAAGATTCGTGAGTCGGCGGTGACAATCAGCACCTTTTCTGCGCAGACACGTTAGCTCTAGCGCTGGGCAGACTCGACAAGCCAACTGTTTGCTCACTGTTCAGGTAGCCTCCAAGAGTCGCCATGGTGCTGCACAAAGTTTGGAAACTGCTGTGCGCGCAAGCGAGGAGGTCAGGAAGGTTGATGTCGAGGTATTGTGGACGGCGAGGGGGGAGAGCAGTCGTGAGAGGTCTCAAAAGTTCTGGGGAGCTCTGGCGGTGATGGAGGAGCTGCGCAAAACAGGGCACTAAGCCTTTTCAGGGCCCACGACGCGTTGCTAGTAGGATATCGATACGAGAACACTCGCTTCGCCAGCGACGGGGACAGATTCACGTTCACTTTATTCTAAATGCCAGACATGGGCAGACGTCGCCGAGGAGAATTACGGTGCTTTTCTTGGGATAGAGCGGTATGACGCGTGTTGGCTGCTGGAGGCATCCTCCTTAGTCTACAGGTCACGTCCTGAGACCAAAATGCCGCTGAGCTGTAGTGGGAACGCCTCTACCTCAGATACTTCAGCTGTGGCTTTTCCTGACTTTCCTTGTACTCGTACTCGCCAGACCGTAACAGAAGAGATTGGAAGACGTTCCTTAGTGAGCTCAGCGCACGCTGTTTTCCCCGCCGTATCGATCGCGGCGAAGCTTCTGAGACATAAGCTCTTTGATCTCGTTCGTTTGCTTCGACGGGCGAACCAGAGCGCGGCGCATTCGTAAGAAAGGGATCTTTGAGCGGCGGCCGGCTAGCCGTATTATATCCACGCTCAATTGCCTTGGTGTAGATAGGGTTAACCTGCCGGGTTGAGATACCTTCCAATTCAGCAATCTCGGCAGTAGGCTTGCCGCTGAATTTGAGCGCGACCAGGTGAGCCCTCGTAGCGATATCCGTAGTTGGGGCTATTATTGCTGAATGCGTATGTCTCACCACGAACGAGAGGAAAGTTAGCATGCAAAATACGTACGGGGCTTCCTGGCCCGGTTTCGAGGCTCACATACAGGGATTCTTACGACAAAGCAATTATCAGGACCCCCTGCCAGGACGTGGCTTTCTAAGGGTGCTGCCTCCCAGCACATTTTTGGAGTCAGGTTGGAAACGACAGCCCGCACCAGAATGCCAGCATGATCTCCACATGCGTACCGGTCATCCTAGGCAATTTTCCAGACCACGAGACTGCTCGAATTAAAAAGAGACCAGTCTCTTGTGAACATGCCGACACTCCTGTGAACATGTCGACATTCACGAGCAGCCTCACCAACAAACGCCCAGAGCAACGAAGGTTCGTTCACCAGCATACTTGTGACGAGGCCAAAGTTTCATTTCATGCGTGTCACAGGCGTCATCTTCTTCACCTCGCTGGACCAGCCAGCGAAAGCAATGAAAATTGAGCTCAAAGTGTGTTCGCGTCACCTGGAGGCAGTGTAATACCAGGGACACAGTGGGCAGCTCCATGCGCAAGCACAGAGGAAGCCGCCCGAGGGCCAAAAATAAGAATAATCAAAGATAACCTCCTTAGAGGTCTTTCAGAGATTAAACTGAAAAGAACAGATACTACACTTGATCTAAGCCAAAAGGCAAAGAGAGCTAAGGAGAAAGGAAAAAAAGATTCTAAAATTCGGGGAGCCAGCGCGCGGTTATATATTCCTGAGGGCGGTGTGGCTGGTGGGCGAGCGGCAGAATGTAGGGCCAATCAGCGTGTTGGTGCCTCAGGTGCTGGCGCCCCACCAACAGGCCAGCCTTCGCAGCTGCCTTGCCGGCGCCTCAAGTGAATCAGAACCGGACCCAGCTGCTGCCTTGCCTGCTCCCCAATGAGCAACCATATTCTACGAAGACACTTGCTTGTCTCAACAAGTCACTGTTGGGCTTCAGAACGCCAAGGTTCAAGTAACACGAGCAAGCTTGTAGACAATCTCACGAGCGTCTACGAGCAAATGGGCGAAACATCGTCATCAATTCGCATGCTAGTCAAGCACCTGACAATAGAGCAAATGGCGGCCTTAGGCCTAGGTATAAAACAACAATCAACATCACCATCCGTCAGCCTTAACGCCGCTGTCTCCGTGCCAATTGACAACAGCCAAACAGGTCCCGCCTAACCCAAATTCCCTGCCGAAGGAGACGGCACACAAGCAAGACGACCGGGAGCGCCAAACTGTTCCTGTTACTTCACAAACTCCGTAAGTCTTGCGCCGCTCAGTTCTCCACCAGCTCACCCTCGTCCTCGGAAACCCTTGCCCGCTTTTCGGCTCTTTCGTGCTCAGCACTGGAGTCGATATCGGCTTCCTTTCTCTTGGACGGAGATCTGGGCGCGTAGTCGCTCCCGTCGGCTCCCGGTCGAGGTCTCGGTTCCAAGGCTCGGTCCCTTCCCTCAAGCCCCTTGTCAGTGCCTCCGTTTGTCCTCGGGATTGGGCTGCGACTGGTTCGATCGACGTCCACTGGTGTTCCGCCTGTGGATGAGAACATCTCGGACTGACTCAGCATCGTGTCGGCTCGCCGCCTCGTGTTCTCCAAGTCGAAGGCAGGCGATGGCAGCGACGGGTTCTGCTTTCTAAGCGGATTCTCCACGTAAAACTGCCGCATCACCTCAATAGCATTTGCACATCGTTCCTCGTCTCCATTCAAATACCTCCACCACGGCTCCCCATCAATGTCGTCGATCTGTTGATTCGTGTGCACGCTGGCAAAGAAGATGGAACTGATGGCGACATCTCGAGCCTCCATAAGCAGCGGCAGTGACGTGACGCAAGCATCATTACAGAAAGCCCAGGCCGACTGCCTCAGAACCTTGTTGTGAACAATGGTCAACTGTCCGAGTAGGTCAAAAAGGTGCCGGTATGGATTGTCGACCATGAGGTCAAATGTAAGTTGCTCCAGCATGGTCTCCTCGTATGTGAGGATGCTATCCCTCCATCGCCAGTACTCCTTGCTCTGTTCATCAATGATGAGCTTGGCGTTCTTCTGAGCAACCTTGGCGACGGCAACGATGATCTCTTTGGTCTTTCGGCAATTCTCCTCCACTTTGTTCGCAAGAAAGAGCGCGGTGGCGGCGATGTTCTGTCCACAGGCGAAGGGTCAGCAGAGTTACCCAAAATGCGCAAAGACCACGCATCCAAATGTCCAATCACCGGCAAGGATGAGCGGCGGACTCACATAATGATGGATACCACCCTTCTCTTGTACCATACTACAGCGCATGTAGAATCGGTGGAAGAACACCCCGGCTACCCATAGTGTTATTTGCGGCAGGTCCAGCATGACACCCGCCTGGTAAATGAAATTGACACCCTTGGCTCTCCGTAGCCTTTCCTCTGCTGGTGCGATGCCATCGACAATGCTCGGAGTGCTGTGTACTTCGTCCGCCGTAAAGAACCACTGGCTCAGAGAGGCCGTGGGAGACTCCCTTCCGGATTGCGCTGGAGACTGCTGACTGGAAAAGGCTTTCGCTCGCGGGGGAGAAGTCCGTGTGCTATGCTGGGGAGGAGTCGGAGCCGCTGGTGGCACGTCACGCCGACGAGGCGGCGATCGCGACGTCTGTTCGTGGCGAGAGCCTCCTGGAAGACTGGGCGGTTGATAGCCCTCGCGAGGAGGCCGGTAGCGGTCGATGCTCGCCATCTCCGGCCAAGACTATGCAAGGTTGGCAGTCGGCAGAGTAATGCGACCGTGACGGTAAATCATAGAAAGAGTTTTGCCCCGGAGGTGCTGGACCAGGAAGAAAAGAAACAAACTGGGAATGATGCTGGTGGTGGTTACGGTGGACCAGGGAGACGTCTTACAAGGTTCGCTATCTAATCGCGGAGTCACCTGACCCTCTACAAGTTTTGGGCCTTTGGGCCGGCTTTGGCCGGCTACCTCAATTGTGTCATGCACCACCAATCGCGCAGTCACAGCTCCACCAAAACCTTGTACCTTGGCCGCTCGGAAGAGGGAAATCGCAAAATTCATTGGGTATCTTGCTTTTGATTCTTATATATTTGCTTGACACATGTACAGATGGCTTGTGTCGGCGCAGCTCAGAGGGCTTCGCCATCATTGCGGCCCCACAGCTTGACCGTCCGATCGTGACCACCGCTGACAATCCATCGCCCATCTCTGCTGTAGTCCACGCTGGCCACCGGCCCTGTATGACCGCTCAGGGTCTGAATCAAAGTCCAGTCATCAGCCGAGAAGACCTTTACGTTTCTGTCAAAGCCGCTCGACACGAAGAAGGAGCCTGACTTCACGGGGACCCTTGCTCCCTTGTCGTCAACGCCAGGCGGTGTCCCATTGACGGGATCGTCGAGGCCCTTGAACCATCGCATGTCCGACACGGCGCTGCTGTGTGCTCCAATGCCTCCGACTCTCTGGACCTTTCGAACATCCCAGCACTTGATCCATCCGTCGGCAGATCCGGTCAAGACGCGGTGGCCATCGGAACCCCAATCCAGGGCGTGGATGGGCTTGATGTGTCCGTCCTGATGACCATCAAGAATCATCACTGTTCGGCCGGACCTCAGGTCCCATATCCTACCGATGCTATCCAGACCGGCGCTCGCGAGCAGAGAGCCGTCACTGTTGAAGCTGATGGCGTAGACACCCCGAGAATGACCCTCCTGCAGGAGGAGCTCCGTCGTGGTCTCGACGTCCCAGAGGCGCCACGAAGTATCCTCGGATGCGGAAGCTAGGTATCTGCCGGACGGATGGAACTCGACCCGGCAGACTCTTTGCGAGTGCCCTTGCAGGGTCGACAAGGGCGTGTCCTGGTTCAGGGACCAGAGCTGTACCAGACCCTCGGCACCACCTGACGCCAGGTTGAGCGAGTCTGGCGAAACGTTTCGCTCGGGCAACGTGGCCCCGGGAAACCAAGAGATGCCACTGATCTTGTTCGTGTGACCGCGATAGGTCATCCTCTCCTTCAAGCTTGGTATTTCGACCGTCTTGACTTGGCCGCCCCAGTTGCCCACAGCCACAATCTCTCCGTTTGGAGACAGCCTCGTCATGCTGATGTGCCTTTCTCCCACCGTCTGACTGCCTTGCAACTCGAAGGCCTGCAGCCTTTCCTTGATATTCTTGCGCGATTTGACCTGGGTTCTCAGCGGGATGGTTGCTTCCTCCCTTTGGAACGCGGTCCTTCTTTTCGCACGCGGCAGGGAGAAGTGGGCGATGTTGATGCGGGCTTGCAGCAGCTCGTTGCCGCCTCTGGAATAGAATTCTTCCTCTTGCTCCTCGGCGCCCTCTTCTTCCTGAGCGTCCTCCATGGTGATATCGCCGCTCTCCAGCCCTGCCATCTCGGCTTGGATGGTCAGAAGCTCGCGCAAACGGTCGCGCCTCTCCGCAGGGCCCTCTCCAAACAGCGTCATGGGCTCCCCCATCTCTCGAAGCCTCGCGCGGACGCGGCCATCGTCGGTGGGCACGGCAATGGTGGCGGCCAGGCGCTTGCGGTTGAACTGGCTCAGGATTGCCGAAGCCTTTTGAGAGGTGCCGCCAGCCGAGGCCATCGGCATATCGTAGTCATGATCATCAGGGAGATCTTCCAAGGCGACGCCCGTGACGGGCTCGGCCGCCTCCTCCACGTATGCTTGCCGAGACGGGTGCATCATCTTGACGAGCAACCGCGGTTGCGTCGCCAGCAGCGAGGCCCTCGAGCTCTGTTGAGGGAGGCGGTGTCCCTTTCTCGCGCTTCAGCGGGAAGCGAAGGTAGCCGGGCGTGTGCGAGAATCGGGGGCTGCGGCGTGAAGGGCTCGGGAGCTGTGTCGCGCAGGACGCACGGTTTGGGTGACTTTTTCAGGTGCCGGCGAACGTGAAGGTTGCCGTCGCGGCAGGTTAACCCAAAAATTGGACGGTGTTTGCCAGCGTCTCGGTACGAGTGCCTGTACATGGCAATTGTGGGGCGGTTAGCTCAGATTGAGCACCTCCAACACGGACAAGCAAAATGGCTGCCCAGAGGATTAAAGGATGAAACGCTTCTGCTCTCTTCCCACATGACATATACCAAACCAAACGAGATCATCTCCACCGCCGTTTGTTGGATGGGGCCTTCAAGGGCAGGGCTCCGTGATGAGTGCTTGCGAATCCTCGGGTCAGAGCCATGCCGCGTCGTGTTACGGAGGTACCCAAGTACCGTCTCCCCGTCATGGCGTGGAGAGCGTACTCAGCCGCGCATTCCGCCACTGAGCACCATGCTTGCATGCTACAAGCCCTGACTTCTGCTGAGCCTGGAGAGTTGCATCGGCTGGTCGCCGCACCTCGAGGGGGCGGAACACGGCGGCGAGACGCACAGTAATGGCCGCCGCAGGCCCCTGCTGGTGGCTGCGTCGCTGTCGAATCAGGGCCCTGGCCATTCTGACATGCGCCGTAGGAAAACCTGGAGCAGGGCTGGCGTCCCGCTGCGTCCGCCCCACGACAGCCGCAGTTTGTGGCGGGGGACACGGCGGCATGCGACCTAGTCGCTTTAAAGGTAAGGTATAAGAAAAAAAAAGGGCTCCAGCTGAGGCGGTGCGCCGGCTGACTTCAGGCCTCGGGTGTCGTTCTCCCAATAAAAGTCTCTTTGCTGGCTCCCGCCGTCGTCCCCCGTTCCTTCCTCCCCCTTCACACCGTTCGGTGAACAACGCATCCCACATTCACAGCCGCCTCCGAAACCTGCCCGCGCAATCCAATGCATATACACAAGCCCTCCCATATGACATCCTCCTTCTTCAAGTACCAGATGCGCGTTGCCAGCCACTACGAGATCCAGCTTCCCTTCGAGTCCGAGCAGCGTGCCGATCCGGAGCGCCGCCGGGGCACAACTTGAGCCGTCTGATTCAACCGAGCCAGGCCGTAGGGTGTTGCGAGGGTGGACGCAGCAGTCTTGCGCTTTGCGGCCGACATCCTTTGAGAATACATCTGCACTACACCCGCCGTCATGATAAGCCCGGCACCCGCCGCGCTCACTACCGTGCGCGGCTTCCAAATGACGCCCGTCACGTCCGGCGATGAGGATTCCGACCATGGGCCCTGCGAAACGCCGCGTCTCGCCGCTCGCCGCGGGCGCAACCCCATCGACGACGTCGTCAGCGCCAACTGCAGCCCCGTGCTTCGCGCAGCGCCGTCGCCGAGCGTCTCCGGCATAGCCCAGCTTCGGAAGCAGATGGACCCGCTGAGTCTGGACGGCTCGTCGCGCTCGAGCTCCGTGGCCCGCAACGGGTCTGGGATTCGAAGCGCCATGGAGAGTCGCTCGCATAGCCGCGATGGTGCGCGCAGCGAGGCCGGAAGCGAGAGCTCGGAGAATGGATCCACCAGCTACGAGGTAAATCTCGAGAATGACTTTGTCAGCGAGAGTGTGCGAGAGCGATCCATCTTCCCGGACCGCCTAGAGGGCGGCCTCAACCCAAGGCGGAAGATGACGTCGGAGGAATTCGAGCCGCTCCGATGCCTCGGCAAGGGCACGTACGGCACCGTCGTTTTGGTGAAGCAGCGCGCGACCGGCAGACTGTATGCGCAGAAGCAGTTTAAGAAGGCATCGCTCGTCGTGCATAAGAAGCTGATCGCTCAGACCAAGACGGAAAGGCAGATACTCGAGTCTGTCAACAGGCACCCATTTGTTGTCAAGCTGTTCTACGCCTTCCAGGATCATGAAAAGCTGTACCTGATCCTCGAGTACGGTCAGGGCGGCGAGTTGTTCACCCATCTGAACACGGAGAAGATGTTTTCGGAGTCAGTTGCTGCCTTTTACATGGCGGAGATGCTGCTGGCCATCTCCCACCTCCACAACGACCTAGGTGTCGTGTACCGCGACCTCAAGCCCGAGAATTGCCTCCTCGATGCGGATGGCCACCTCCTCCTGACGGACTTCGGCCTCTCAAAGGTGGCGGTGGAGCAGTCGGAGAGTTGCAACTCGATCCTCGGCACCGTCGAATACATGGCCCCTGAAGTGATCCTCGGCAAAAAGTACGGCAAAGTCGTTGACTGGTGGTCCTTTGGGGCGCTGGGTTACGATCTGATGACGGGCAACCCGCCCTTCCGCGGCCAGAACCACGCAAAGATCCAGGACAACATCGTCAAGCAGAAGCTCATCCTGCCTTACTTCCTCAGCCCTGACGCCAAGGACCTGCTCACGCGCCTCTTGAGGAAGGATCCAAACAAGAGACTCGGGGCGGTGATGCCCAAGGACCTCCAGACGCTGAAGAAGCACAGGTTCTTCCGCAAGATTGACTGGAAGAAGCTGGAAGCTCGCGAGCTGGAGCCGCCGATTCAACCCATGATCACAGACCCTGAACTGGCCGAGAACTTTGCTGCCGAGTTCACGGACTTGGCGATGAGCCCCTTGATCACGGCCAAGGACCCGTGGCCCGTTGGCGCGTCGAGCCAGAAGGACGACATGTTTGGAGGTTTCAGCTTCGTGGCATCGTCCAGCCTAATCGAGAGCAATGCGTTCCCATTGGCAAGCGGGGCCTGAAGGGGTGCGGTGTTCTTTACCCTCTTTCCAGCGTGCGGGCAGCACGGGACTTTTGGCGTTGCTTCGAGAAGAGGACGTAATGACGTGATGGATGAGACATCTGCAATTGGCAGATGTGATGGATAGACGTCGCGGGCGGCGGTTTACTGAGCTAGCGTGTTTTCTCATTGCGCATCACTACCATAGTTTCACAATTTCTTCTAGAGCGGAGGTCGGCATGCTGATTCCATGAGAACACTACACTTCGTTTGACAGGCTGAATAATTATAGCGTTTTACATCTACGTTAGTACTCTGATGGCCCGTGGTAGGACTACGCCATGAATCGAGAATTTGAGTAGCAGCCGCTGGCGTAGCATCGATTCGGCTTGAGTCAACCTGTTGCGCCCATGACAGTAGTTCGGCCGAACTTGCTTGGCAGCTGATTACGGTTCAACATGCTCAAGCCTCCATGCGCTGTCATCTGCGACAATGTGTGCGGCCTGTCTCTGCTACGCTGCCCTCTCAAGCCTCCCTTGGGAGGTGGACGTGATTCTCCGCACCAGTAACAGCGTGGGCGTGATTGGATGGACGTCTTGTGAGGCACAGCTGGAGCTTTGGACGAAGGGGACCGGGAATGACAAGTACGAGTAATGGCGTCATGCCGTTCGCCGTAGGGGAAGAACCCTGGTTGACAAACAGAGAAACACAAGGTGCTTAGGGATTTGGTGAAGGCTGGGCCCCAAGCTTTTGCGACGTGCGCCGTGACGTTGGCCCGCGTCGGGGCGATTGAAGGCGCCGGCGGATGAAAGTATGAGCGCTGGCGGTGCCCAATATAGCATCTGGGGATCATTGGGTGGGCCTCTGGGGGGCGAGATCGCCCTGGGGGATGGCCGGATCTGCCTACCTTACCTTACCAAGATCTCGTCTTGCTCGTCTAGCTGCCCCCTCTGAGGGTCGCGCCTTGCACAGAGCTGGTAATTAGGTTATCGACAGATCACCTATCAATCACGATGTCTACGGCGTCTTCCGTAATCCTAGCACGAATTGCTTGCCATTTGCGTCGTACAGTCACCGTGTCTGTGGCAAGCCACCAGAGTCAAAGCGACGCCCGCGGCTTGACTACCTAAACGTTAGACTGGCGACTCGCCCCCAGAAATTGCGTTTGGAGAAACACAGCCAGCCCCCATCCACGTATCCCCGTCTCCTCCATCACGGACGCGCCAGACCCTCCCCCGGAGGCACCCCAACCCGAAACGCAGCCCCCGTTTGGCCCTTTGGACCAATCATCCGTGGCGCAAATCGCCAAAAATTGCTGATGCCCATGTCTCGGTCCAGCGTGGCAGTTGCTGGCCCAGACATCCGACGCCCTCGCGCAGTGGTATCACGGGAGTCAGCTTGTGGCAGTCACGGCAGTGTTGCACAAGGGCATTCCCAGGCTTATACGTGGATTGCCCGCCTTTCCCCTTGACCCACGGACCACACCACACCATGGACATCTAGACGGCCAGCAACCAGAACGACTGCCGCTCCGGGTGAGCTGGGTTCTTGGACTTGACTTTTCGTCCCGTAGGAGGCACCCCGGATCCGGTGCGCCTCCTCCCGTCTCGGCCCTGGTCAACGCGCCGAATCTTATTATATCTCCGCCGTGGTGAGCCACTCTGATACACACGCCTCCTTGTGGCCGCGCCATATTCACGTCACGTTTCGCGCACACTTCCCTGCCTATCTCCTCCTCTCGCCGTGACTTGAATCTTTCTGTTCTCACTTCCCTGCCTCCTCTCGAGTGTTGGTGCAGATCAGCCGCGACACACCAATATCCAGCAGATCCTTGCATTTGCAATGAGGTTGACCATGAAGACGGCCGTCGCGGCCGCCGTTGCTACAAGTACGTCGCAGCTCCCCACGCCTGGCCGCCCCGTAGTCCGTTGTGCTTAACACACCTCGTCGCTGCAGATGTCGCCCTGGTTTCGGCCGCAACATCCTCGTACTGCCCCGCGTCCCAGGTCTGCTTCCAATGGGGAGTTCCTGAAGCTGCTGCTAAGTCAGGATCGGGCAATGTCTACTTCCAGCTCAAGGCCCCAACCACTTTCGAGTGGGTTGGTCTCGGCATAGGCACGCAGATGCGCGGCGCCGACATGTTCGTCATGTATGCCGACGGCAAAAACAACGTGACACTCAGCACGAGGCGAGGTGTCGGGCATGTCATGCCGCAGTACGTGCAGCGGAGCGACGTTGAGCTCCTCGCGGGATCCGGTATCAGCAACGGCCAAATGACAGCCAACGTCCGGTGCGGTGCTTGCACCGAGCTCAACCTCGCTGGCTCAACGGGCTGGCTGGCCGCCTGGTTAGAAGGCGGCCCTCTGAACTCCCAGAGCCCGTCGGCACCCATATCTTACCACCAGGCCCATGGCACCTTCTCTGTGGACCTGACCAAAGCAAGCATCAACTCCGACACAAACCCTTTCTTAACTGCCCAGAACAACGACACAAGTGGCAGTGGGGCCGGAAATGGAGTGACGGGCGGCGGCGGCGGCGACAACTATGATGATGTCGAATCCTCGCCCAACCAGACACTGGCCCTTGCCCACGGCATCCTCATGACACTGGTATTCGTCGTCGGATACCCCATCGGGTCCATGATAATGCCCTTGATCGGCAACTGGATCATCCACGCCAGCTGGCAAATGTTCGTCTTTCTCGGCATGTGGGCAGGTTTTGGCGTTGGATATGTCCTGGCCAATCGCGCCGACTGGGTGAGCACTGCTTTTTGAGATGCGCTGGTGTCGATCGTTACGCTGACCACGTATCACCAGTTCTTCACGAACACACACACCCAACTTGGTGTCTTCGTTGTTGCACTGTTGGGCCTGCAGCCCCTCCTCGGATGGCTTCATCACAGACACTATCTCAAGCATCAGGGGCGCGGCATCATCAGTTATGTCCACATATGGTACGGCCGCGCGCTCATCATCATCGGCATCGTCAATGGCGGCTTGGGCCTGCAGCTCGCAGGAACTCCCCGGCACTTCTGCATTGCATACGTTGTCGTGGCCTGTGTTCTCGCGACGGCCTACGCCTGCGCATTTCTCTTTGGCCTATTAAGTAACAGGCGGCGCCGCAATGGCAAGGCCTCTCCATCAATGACGGGCCGATCTGAGGCAAAAGAGCGCGAAGGTCCTGCTTAGGGGAGGCGTGCAGATCAAATGTAAACGGGGGAAATTATACAGATCCTCAATGAACGCAGTATTACTTCGGAATGTGCCGAAAGTATGGGTGCATCAGCATTGAGGCCGCTTAGGCTTGGAGTGTCCGTGTGTCGCTCGGCCCAGAGAGCAACGTCTGCGCATCCAGGGTGATCATTTATGGCAGCCACCGTGGACCGGCTGGTTACAGGGGAATAGACAACGAACTTCATGAATGACCCTGCAGACTGCAGAGTCGCACGAGGACAGAGAGGTCGGGAGACCTGTCAGACCACGCGGCACTACCCCCTGGTCACTGCCCTCACACCGTCATTGTGAAGCCACTCGGTCTTCAGGCAGCACGGTAATCGCGTGCTCGGTCGCCAACTGGCCAAAGAGGTGCTTCGAATTAGCGGACACTTGAACCGCTGCATCGTCCCAGTTGCATCAATTGATGAATTGGGCTTGGTCGCCGAGGGTGTGAACGAGCCGTGATGTCCCGTGTTGGTGGACAGTGCAGGTCACGTGCAGCGAGAACCCGAGGCTGAAAGGGGGAGGAACCTGAGGCAGAAACTCCAGTCTAGCCGGGCGACGACATCACGATTTTCACAAAACCCTCAGTCCATCCTCCCGCCATCCCCAGGGTTCCCCATTGAGCCACGCCCAGTCAATCAATATGCTCAGCCAACTGTCCAGGGCCTCGGTGAGTCCTCCTCGGGGTTTTTTCCTGCGCCTGCCGCATCGCTCTTCTCCGCGCCGGAATGCATGGCGACGTCCGGCTGACTGTCTTTATAGCGCGCCAGCTCGGCCGTTGCCGCCGTCGCTCGGTCTGCGCGACGAAACGTCCAGGTCAGGAGCTTCATCGCTCCCACCGTGTCCCGGCGAGGTAAGAGCGCGCTCTCTTGGTTATTTTTGAAAGTGGTCGGTCGCGATGGATTCGATTGGCAGGCCATGGCTGGTTGCGATGTTGCCGCTACTCTCCGCCCGTTGCCACTGCTATAGCCGAACCTGCACTTCCGCCAACTCTACCGATCCCCGCCGTCCCCGCATCGCACCAGCGACAACAGCACGGCCTGAGCATATCTCCAATTCGACAAATGCCCTGGCGACGTCTTAGATGATGATGACGTACATGACGCTAATGTCTCTTCTCTCCCCGCAGCCGACTTCGTCCAGGAGCTCTACCTGAAGGAGCTCAAGGCTTACAAGATGCCTCCGGTCAAGGACTCCGATGCCGAGGGTCAGGTCCAGACCTTCTCCATGCCCAAGACGCCCGCCTCCCCGGAAGAGGCCGATCTCGCCAGCAGCTTGAATGAGTACGAGAACATGGCCGTCGAGATCGAGGGCCAGGACGCGACCGCCCAGAACGACCAGACCGCCGCCACCGTCCCCGACTGGCTCGAGCCTGAGGAGGATGATGAGCCCCACGGCCACTAAATCGTTTCCCTTTACCCAAGAAGATGTCAAGGCGACGGGGGCAAGCGCGGTGGAACGTGAGAATTGGGGACGATGCGAGAAGCAGAAGAGCTGCATTGACTCGAGAGAGCGTGTTGGCATCTAGACGAGCACAGGGCATTGATGGTGTCGATCATCCTGTTGTACATTTTCCTCCAAGCAGCCTACATTAGGTGCAGGACTTCAACCTTGCGCGAAGAAACGATTTAAAACCAAGACTGCTCCATACCATCCACCAAGTGTTTCCGGCGCGCTCAAGCCCCGAGCTGGCCACATGGTGACGATAACATGATGGAGCCTGACCAGGTACAGTGTCTTGAAGATCCACGCTTCTGACTCGATGCCTCAACGCACTTCCTGCGGCTGGTTGCATAAGACTAGGTGCAAGGCATGGAGGAGTCACTTCAATGCGACAGAGCAGAAACAACCACGAACATGCCAGGCACACTGCTTTCACGGCTTGTGCACAAGTGAGCATTTTCTTTTGGCCCAGGATTTTTCTTCCCGGTGCCTAAGATTGGCGTTGGCCTGTTTCCGCAAAGTACAGCTTCCTCCACGCATTTACCTACACGACTGAACGGACAGCCCACGAGCATGCCCCGTTGCCTCACGTAGGCTGCCCTCGACTCGTCATGAATGATGCTATACGGACAGTGTGTAGGCGTGCGTGAACATACATGTAAGAGCTCATCGATTAGCTGTAGACCGTCCTAATCCAAGGCAGAGCCTTCGTAGGTACAAAAATGCTTTGCAGCAAGCACATTCAGGCGCAAAACAAATAGCACCAAGCGAGGACTCGTTTCCCATAGTTTCTGGGATTCTCGGGATTTGCAAGCAGCCTGAGACTAATCAGTCTTGGATCAAAGGCCGGTTCAAATAGTCCTCGCAGCCGGAACGCCAAAATCCTCCTGCTCCGCTACCCTTTGGACAATGCAATGCAAAACCAGCCACCCCCTCCTTTGATGCAGTCGTACCGTAATTAAATTTTCATGCCAGAGTCGTGAAAACGATGATGGCCGCCGTCGATGGCAACCGAGATGAGACTAGCTGTGGAACTGCCAGAGTTCTTGTTGGTCAAACGTCGAAGTGTGAGCCGCCAACCATTTGCTCGTCCGCGTGCGACGTCTTCACAATACCGCTCATGCGATTAGCTTTACGAGGGTCAATGTCGTCCAGATTGTCCCAGTCGTCATCGTCATGATTCGCGTGATGCGCGTCGTCCATGTCCTCATCGTCCGTGGTTCGGAATCGATCCCTCATGTGGTCGTCGAGAGCACTCTCGTCGACAAAGGTGAAGCCCTGGAAGTTGGCCTGCACCGACGGAGAAAGAGGAGTCGACGTTGCATATCCTCGCGCCAAAGCAGCCGCACGCTCATTCAACGATCCGTTTTGTTCGAGAGCAGTAGTGAATTCGGGGTCGAAGTAGGACACGTCGGTCTCAGACTTCAACTTCGGCTTGAAAGGAGGAGTGATGAGTTTCTTGGCGAGAATATCCCAGTCGATGTCAGTAAAGAATGGGTGTCGTTTGAGCTCTTCGGCGTCGTCCGTCGCGCCGAGTCGATGCTTGGGATTTCTGTTAAGCAATCCCTTGACGAAGTTGCGACCTTCTTGCGAGAGCGTGTCGCGAGGAAAGCGAACTTTGCCGAATGCAATGTTTTTGTACATCTGTTGCGTATCTTCTGCGTAGAAGGGGCTCCAGCCGCAACACATCTCAAACACCAGCACGCCCAGAGACCAGAAGTCCACCATCTTCGTGTACCCTGATTCGTCCAACAAGACTTCGGGCGCGAGGTACTCCGTCGTTCCGCAGAACGTGTTGGTGGTATCGTTCTTGGTCAGATTTGCTTTGGACAGCCCAAAGTCGCACAGCGCAATATGGCCGTTGGCGTCCAAAAGGATGTTTTCAGGCTTGAGGTCGCGATACACAATATCGCTGTTGTGCAAATGCTGAATGGCCAAAATCAACTCGGCAATGTAAAACTTGGCGCGTCTCTCGTCGAATCGACCCTCCTTCTGCAAATGCCAAAACAACTCTCCGCCAGACATGTAATCCGTTACCAGGTACAGCTCTGACGGCGTTTGGAACGAGAATTTGAGGCCAACGATGAATGGAGAGTCGGACATAGCCGTCCGCACGAGAATGTTGCGCTCCCCCACGGTGTGCGCCACCTCCTTCTTTTGAACGATCACCTTCTTCTGCAGCACCTTCATGGCGTAGATGCGTCGCGTGTCTCTCTTTCGGACCTGGTAAACCTGGCCAAATGTCCCCTTGCCAATAAGCTTCAGGATTTCGAAATCGCTAGGCCCGAAATGCTTTCTCTCGGTCCGCTGGTAGAAGGCTTCGACATATATCTCACCCGTGGGGGCGTTTTCGGCAACGGTATCCGCGTGGCCCTTCAAGGCAAACCATCCCTTCACATCGCCATCGTTGTCTCTCGAGGCTTGGAAGTCAACCTGTCCCAGGAACTCTTCGCCCGTGGCCGTATGATCGTAGACGGAAATATCCACCAACATATCAGAATCAACGACATCGCTATTCAAAATTAGCCACCGCCTCGTCAAACACGCGCAAGCTTCAGTTGGCATACAATACAGCCTCCGCGTCCCACTTTGGGTTCGAAGAGGGAGCGCGAGAGGTTCGGTTTCGGAAGGTATTGTAGTCGGTGATGCTGGTATTGCTGCTCTGCCGACTTCGCATGGGAATGGCCACTGGGCGCCCGGAGTCACTCCCTTGTCGCTGGATCGGGATGCCGCCAACGCTACCAAAGGCGGACGTCGGCGCGCTCAGGTTGTCGTGCTCCTCGGAATGTCTCGGACCAGCAGATATAAGTTCGCTCCGCTGGAAGACCACCACCACGTATGGGTCACGGCATTTACGCAGCCCTCTTGCCTCGGGGATCTTGATGGTCAGCTTGCCTTTTGGCGCTGGAGCTTCAGCGCCGGAGGTGGTCGTGTTCCGCGGCGTCTGCGTCCCGCTCGTCTCGGCCCCATCGTTGCTGGTTCGTCCAGGCGTATCCTTTCCGTCTGATTGCGACGAGTGAGCAGCAGACAGTGCTCTCGTAGGGGTGGATGAGCCGCTCTTGAATATCACACCACGAGTTAGCTCCTTAAGTCCTTCAAATGAATACCATCTGCTAGACATGGCAGCAAAGGTAGCGTTTGGAGGTGGATTTGAGGATGGAGATTGTTCCTGATGCTGGCCTGAGACAGGCCGACAGCCATGAACAGTGGCTGTCTCAGCCTCGGAACGGGTGTCTTGGACCACATTATGGGTAATGGAGGAGTCTGATCGACTTTCCTGCTCCAGTGACAGCTTGGCTGAGCGAGCGGCGGCCGAGACAGCCGCGCGCGCGGCGCCGCTCGACAAGCTCGAGTCTTGTGTCATGGAGCCCCCCGAAGATGAGGATTGTGAAGCGGGAGGGGTTGGATAGGGATGAGAAGGTGGATGCGCTTCCTGGGCAACTTTGGCACTGAGACCAATGCTATCGAGCTGCAGGGAAGGGCGGGCATCAAGAGAAGTCTCGCTGCAACGCAAAGAGTTCTCGGCAAGACCCTGCGGTTGCCGCGCCTCGCGCGAAGCAGCCTGGCTCTGCCGGGTTCGCTCTTGGTCCAGGGGTTGTGCACCTCCAGGTCGCAGAAAGACAGACGAGTGCGGTTCGCTCGCAGAAGGGTTTTGACGAACCTGGCCAAAGTAGCTCATGATTCCAGGGAGACGTTTGTCCTGGAGGTCAGGCTGGGGGGTGGCAATGCCGGAGCGCGGCGTGTCAGTGCCGATGTGGTCCACGCCATCCTCGTCGGTAGCAGCGGTTCTAGTGGATCGGTCAACACCCTGCATTGTTGCGGCAGGCAATCAATTGCGGAATGGAGAAGAAAAAAAATGCAAGAAGAATTTTCGTGTAGCTTTGACGGCGGGGGAGGCGGCCAGAGTCCTCTGAAGGGACTAGTTCATGGCGGTTTGCCAAGGGAAGAGAGGGGGGGTTGCAAAGAGATGAGGCCTAGTAGATCCGCGATGCCGGGTAGGTACAAGTAGAGAAGGGCGAGGAAAACGCGGGAGAAAAGGGCTGCCAGGCCGTCGTCGGGCTCTGTAAGCAGGCTTGACTGGCCGTGCGGGAAATCGGGAGGGCAAATCCGACAGCGGACAAAGTCGCAAAGGAGATGACGAGATGACTGAATTTTGCTCCGTAGGGGCCATGTGGAAGAGTGGGGATGTCGAGGCTTGATGGCGGCCACGGAGGGGTGTCGACGCCGCTCAACGGAGCTGGGCCCGCGGCAGGCGCTGGCAGAGGCCGCGGTTGCAGTGGGTGCGTCTCGTCTGTCAAGGTCCGATTGCCGTGGCGCCATCAAGGGCGATTCGAGTCAGCGCGCCGAGTCAGCCTCCGCCCATGTGCGTGCGCGGACCAAGGCTGGACAGAGTTCGATGCCTCCCGCCGTGGCAGCTGTCCTTGGTCGGTCGCGCTCAACGGCCTCGCCGAAGGGCCAGGAACCAGTCAGGGAGAGCATGTGCCAGACACAAGCACCTCCTCTGCCCGGGCTTGGTTGGGCGACGCCGCTTGGCATCGCACCGTTCCGCCAGGCTCGCTGCGAGGGCCTTGTGCAATCCTTGGATCCGCATACGTCCCGGGGCGTCGCTGAAGCATCATCAACTGCTCCAAGTGCAGCTGCCAAACAGTGCTTCCCGAGTGCTGCCGCTAAGCTGCTGCGGCAGCCACTGGGGGACAACGGTGTGAGGGGCTAGCCATCGGAATGACACGCTGACTCGCGGCGACGAACGGCTCGTTCGCCGCCTGCTCCCGCATACGAGCAGAGCCCCAGCGAGACGCCACTCGACGCTGTGCGAAGCCAACGGCCCGGATGGATCCTCTTGGTCCAAGGCGGCGAGCGATGTCATGGGGAACGGCTCCATGCGAGCCCACTTGAGCGAGATGATGCTTGATGTACTTCAGAAGGACGATGCGGGCAGAAGCTGCGAGCTCGATGCGGAGAAGGATGGAGGGGGACTTTTTTTTTTAGAGCAGTAGGAAACACAACGCAACGTACTTTGACATCATCGCCTGTGTAGCTCGTCGGAGAAGGTCAAAACCGCCGCCTGCGTTCGCATGCGCGCCTTCAGCAGTGCTCGACATGGCGGCGGATGGAGTCAGTTGCCCTGTCGCGGGACAGCACGCGGGGTCAGGCGGGTCTCGAGTAGGCCGGGGAGGGGTCTGATGGCGACGGAACAATAGGGTCGAACGTGGCGCCGTCGTCGAGCAGCCAGCAGAGTCGGTCGCGTCGCAAGCTTTGTTCAGGTTGGAATCGATGCTGGTGATGAAGGTAGCAAGCTCTCGCGGCGGTTGGGGAAGTCGGTGCAGCAGAGGGCGTGCTTTTGGAGGGGGGGCGCTGGGGGGCGCTGGGGCCGCTGGGGGCGTCCGGTCGAAGGCACCTCCTCACGCAAGCTCGGCAGGCTGGGGGGCGAGAAGCTGGGCAAGCTGAGAAATATGGGCTCCAACCATCTGCCATATTTGTAAAAGGTAAGGTACCTCGGCGACGAGGCAGGGAGAGCGCAAGGTACAGTACCTTGCCTTGGATACAGGTCGCTGCAGCAGCACCGAGCCGCGACCCTTTGCATGCGCGCCATATGCGGGGATCAAGATATCTACTCCATACCTTGGGTGCTATGGATCCGTATGGAGGGTCCCCTTCGTGCGATGCACGCCCGTGCGATGCACGCCCATGCGGGCTGCGGTGCGCGGCCGGTGATAATTAACCCTGCGCGACCTGTCTGACCCAAGCTATTCCAATAGCAATCTCCCAAAGCTCCCTGTCATTAAGTTGGCAAGGGAGCAGCATTCAGCCTGCTCGTCTTCATCCATCTGCGAGCAGCCGGCACTCGCCGGCTCCCCTGCCTACCATAGGTACTCGTAGCTGGCGAAGTGACGTGACGGGCAGTACATACCTTGATACCTTACCTTATTACTCCGTGGAGCCACCGCTGATCCCTTTTCTCCGCACGTCTAGACAGACGAGTATGCATGTATGCTTTAACATGAGGAAACTGCTGATTCAAAGCTCTCGGGTCAAACCCCTTTGCGTCAAGATAGGCCTTGGTCACGACAGCAACCCCAGATATACCCTCACAGCTATGTCAATGGTTCGCAGGTCTCCTGACAATTCCAGCCAGCAGTGAGGGGAACGACGTTCTGATGGAGCCCCGCGATCTTGTCAATAACTTGGCCACAAGCCACCCTGGGCAGTGTCGCCACTTTTCCTTTGTGAGCCGTTCCCGCTCTCGCACTTTAGAGGCCGAAAAATAGCTTCCTTTGTACCGACATAATATTCTCAGTCATGGATCCTGAACGGGGGGAAATAAAAGTGCCGGATAAGCGTTCAAATACGTGGCGTAACGGCTTCACGCCCAGCCTATGACGACCTTAGATGCATCTTGGAAGCGTTTGTACCGGCGGATCCGGCCACAACCGAATGCTGCATCGTCGTGATAAATGCTGACTGGCAAAGGATGGAATCATAGATCCTCCTCTGCGGGATGGGTGCGAGCGGTGCCGGGACCCGTGGATCGCGTCTGATCCGATCTACTGGCCAGTGGACGAGCAAAGTCTTCGAAGTGCCCAAATTCGAAAGCCAGATTCACTTGTATCAGGTCGGCCAATGCGCATCATGATCGACCCCTGTCGCCTGGCAATGCTGGAACCCAGCTACTGCGCTTGCTGCGAACACAGATGGACTGGCCAAGGGTTGTATATCAAGTTGGCCCAGGTGCAAGTCGCGACGCTGGCGTGAGACATGGCTGGAAGTGACGCAATGGCCAGCGTAAGAGGCTCAGAAGAGTCCCGGATATCTGGATTGGGCAAGTGTCTCAGTACATTCGCTGATGACCTCTTTTTTCTTCCTTCGACGGGGAAAAGGTGCTCTCAAAAGAATTTTTGAGGGGCCGAAAGCTGTTGACGGCACTTCGAAAGAGTTGAGGTGCTACTGATACCTAGGTCGGTACCTACCATGCGAGGTCCGCCCGCGTCGGGACGGAGCAAGGGAAAGCCTACAGATACTGCCAAAATCCGGTGTCGAAGCGCCACGGGCGCTCCAGAACCCGAACCCTGTCTTTGACTCAATTGGTCCAGAGGGCCAAATCGCCAGCCAATTCAAATGTTCGCAACACCATTCTGGTTGCTGCGAGGAGAAAAGCGACTCAGGATGTTACCGCGGCGGACAACAGGTCGGCCAGCCACGGAAGGTTACCACCCATTGCCCTTGAGCGATACAAGCCGCTATTGGCTGCGCGTCTACTCGGTACATGTACTTCGTAATCAGTACCAGCTGGCATTATGGGAGAATACGAACGGCTACAGGTCCATGTGCTAATTTCGAGTAATATCAAGGTACAAATGCTTGGTGCGGGCCCGCAGCGAAAGCAAGTTCACGTCAAAGCCTGGATGACACGGCTCAGCGCGTAACCTATCAAACACTTCCGCCCTTGCCGCCTCTTGGTCTCGTCAGGAATCAGAGACATGTTGCGGCGGCAGCGATCCGAGCTGATCCGGCCGAGCCAATCAATTGCTACGTCTGGGATGCAGCTGCTATTAATAATGCCATACGACGTACTCCGTCCTCCGTGGTGGCAATCCAACTACCGCAGCAAGCGCAGGTAGGGCATGGAGAACTGAATGAGAACCGAAATGGGTTGGACTTCGCCGACAACAACTTTCAGGCGTCGGCGTTAGAAAAGTTGGGATGGATGGACTGGAATCGAGCCAATTGTACGGAGTAGACTAGGCATCAAGTTTTTCCCCGAGGGCAAAACGCTAGAATCAGGGAGGTTGAATGGCTTGGCGAGACGTCGTTTGGAACAGTCGCGGCAGATGGACGGCTAGTGAAGTGTGTTCCGCCCGGAAGTATAATTGTCCTATCATGCTTTTTGACACGCCTTCAGCAACGGCGCTTGGGTTAGGGATATCACGGAGGTACCTAAGGGCAAGGGACAGTCGTGAGTGTGAGTCCGGAATAGACATCCCCCAGTAGTCAACAGCGATCCGGACCTCGGACTGAACCAGTGGCAATCGAGGGAGAGAGAAATGCGCAACCGCTGATGGGCGGGTGCAGATAGCCCCTGGATGGGAATTACGGCTGGCCACTCAAGCCACTCTGCTGGTACGCCTGGCCAGCCGCAATGTCTGCTGGGCTGGCTGAGGTAAGGTAGTTCGTATTCCAGCTTCCCACGTCGCTGCTTGGCGTCACCACATCGACATTACGAGCCGCACCCAAGCCCGTGCTCTGCCGGTGCAGCCGGGAGTGTCTGCTCTGGGATCAGGATCAGAAGCCCAGACCGGCAAGCCTGGGTCAATCTCCCAGCGCTTCGCAATACGTTTCAGCTGCCAAGGCTTCGATGACGCTTCCACGACTGCCGGGCGCATGCTACGCTACCCTGATTGTCGGCCGCATGCATGGACTTACACGAGCGTTACCACAAGCGACGGCAGCGCTCAGCCTCAGCCGCCATGTGCGCTGCGCCGGGCCTGGTGGTGTGGCCGACACGATGCGACGTCGCACCGTGTCGCGGCCGGCTCCATGGCCGGAAATGAGCCCTGCCTGTCTGTGCAGCTCTGGCATTCGGTCCGCCCGATATTCTCTCGTCTGCAGCGTCTGCAGGGCGGTTGCATGCATTCACGCAGTAATCGGGGGGCTTCCGTCTCGTCGCACGCAACGCTGCTTGCCCGGTGCCTGCGTTAATGCCGGGGGACTTTGCGCGACAATGATAGCTAGCTGAAAATTTATATGAGTTTTCAGCCATCGATCGCAGACATACTGTGTCACGCAGTCGCAATATCACCGTGCCAGTGGAGGTTTCTACCGCAGCCGCTACATCTACATCCTTGGAGAGCCCAGTCGGGCCCAGCCGTACGTTCCAAACCCGTGGGGCCAGTTGCCAACATTTGTGAACATTGATGAGCCAGCTCACTTCAAGACGGAAAAGCAGCAATCCTGTGGGAGAGGGTACAGCATAATCGTGTGGTGCAGGCTGCGTCGTAGATATATCACCAAGAACGCTCCAGTGACCCGATGCCCCCTTGCTCAAGCACCGTTGAAGATGGATGAGTTACCTTGACCTAGGCAGCGCCATCTTTCAATGCCTGGATCCTAGCCAGCCACCTCTTCTCCATCTCCAGCGTCACCCCCTTGGGATAGAACTGGGGTTCGATGCCCTGCCGCGGCGCCAGGGGATCCGGGTACTTCTCTACGACTGCCGTCAGCAAGGGTGCCACGAGGACAGAGGGCGGGGCGCATACTGATGTTGAAGCTTTGGTCTGCAAGCCTGGACGTCCTCCAGCCAAGGTCGTCCTTGGCCTTTCTCGAGGCGCCGCCGGCGCTCCCTGCCGAGGTGACGGGCTCGGCAACCTCCATGTGAGATGCTCGAGCGTCAGCAGCCATCACGGAGGCTTGCCGGGAAGTCCAGGGCCGTGTAAGCGAAAGGTGATGCGCGTGAGCCGGCAGCTGTATCAAAAATCAAAGAAAATCCTTTGGTTGGACTCACAGACCCTCCATGGGTACGTTGTCGACGAAAATGAGCAGCAGCCTGAGCTGACAGCCAAGCAAGATTTCGCCTCCGTTCACGCGCGGCAGCGGCCGTCAAGGCAAGTCCGAGGAGCCCCGCCCTGCCGCACCCCGCCGTCCGATCCCTGGTCGCTGCCCAGGGATCATGTACCTACGAGGGCATAAGGGGGACTTTAAGATGCCGCTAGTTTCGTGGGTGGGTAAAGTACCGAGGCGAGGGCTCGGGAGTACCCAAAAAGGCAGCCTGAGCCACCGCGGTTGAAAGCCCCACGAAACCGAAAACGTGGAGCTGCGCAAGACAGCACCGTCCACGGAATCCTCGATGGAATCCTTTATCAGACAGCCTGGCTTCCTACCTTATGCGCAGACACCTCGCCTGCTCCCTCCGAGCGCCGACGTTGCACACGCGACCGCCTGACAAGATCCTCTGAGACGCGTCGACTCTGTGCAGCCGGAAACCACCGCCTCTTTTTTCTCCGACACCCGTCCACGTAGCCCACGATGAAGAAGGCGGCCGCGGCAGTGCCTGATGCATGGGAGGACGACTGGGAGACACAAGCCGACAACGCCGCACGGAAAGACGCACGGCAGCCGAGCGAGGAACCCGCAGCACAGGTGCCCCTCACCAAGTCGGAGCGCCTGACACAGCATGCCGAGACGAATCGCCGGTTATGGGAGTCAGCGTAAGATCACCGCGGCCGCGCTGTTGCAGGACGAAGACAGTGGTGCTGACGTGTAGTCTTGATCTGTCTCTGCAGCGACTCTACCCCCCAGACCTTCCATTACCTCGAGGCCAACAACAATGTGCCTCTGACGTCCAACTTCAAGCCGCAGGTCAAGGTCCTGAGCCGCAAACCCGTCATTGCCAAGAAGGACCCCGTCACTGGCCTGTCGCAGCTCGCACTCGACGACGCCGACGACCAGGAAAAGAAGGAGGTGCTGCTGAGCCCTGAGGAGATCCGCGCGAAGCAGAAGAGGGACCGGGAGGAGAAGCAGCGGCGCTACGACGAGGCACGTGCCAAGATCTTCGGCGAGTCTGCGCCGTCGTCCGGCGGCTCGTCACCTGGAACGGTGACGCCGCCTCGCTCCGACAGCCGCCACTCTGCACAGGGCCAGGGCCGCGGCCGCGGTCGTGGAGGCGGGCAAAGGAGAGACTTTGACATGAACCGTCAGCAGCCTGACATTCGACGGCAGACCAACCAAAATGGGCCGGCTAGAGAACTCTTCGACCCAGGTTATTCATCCAAGCCAGATTCCCTGGCTCAACGACGAGGAGCCCAGGGTTCCTCTCCAACGATGAGTCCGCAGCCCAGAGACGAGCCCCAACAGCCAATTCGGGCACCGAGAGGACCAGACGGCAGCGGACGAGGAGGCATGGGCTTTACGCGCCGCGGCGCCAGAGGCAGTTGATGCTCATTTCAACAACTAGGCTACCATCCGCCCCCAATCTTGCCGGCCAGCTGCACCACCTTGTCGGCGTCGGTGGCCTTATCCTTTCCAACATCGCTAATAACCTCACGATAGCTCGTGAATGCCAGTCTATCTATGCCTATGCCCGTGATGTCGGACCAGTGCGCCAGGGTATCATGAATATACGATCGAGAGATGCCACCGACAACATCTCCACAGCTCCCGCCAACCTCCCGCTCTCTCTCGTCGCCAGAGTAGTACGCCTCGTCGACCTCGGCCAGCCAGTCCTTCTGCTCCTGTGGACCTGGCTTTCCAACAAACTTCTTGCGCTCAACGACGATGGGGTCGTCGACTTTTATCTGACCCCCGCCGTTGGTGCAGCCGCCGGGACACGCCATGACCTCAACATAACCATACTCGAGAGAGGCTGGCTTGCCCGCGGGGCGCCGGGCGCTTCCAAAGGGCTTACCGCCGGGCATGCGGGACGGGCGAGCAGGCCTCAGCTTCCTGACCAAGTTTTGGATATTCCTGAAGCCATAATATCGCGCAGCCTTGAATACGGGCTCGCCATTGAGGGTGACGAGGTACTCAACGACGTCGGCGTTGCGGCCCCGGTTCATTTGGATGTCGGAGCCAGGGATCTGAGCGGCTCGGCTCTGCAGGATATGGTATAGGGGGCCACCCGAAGAGCCGGCCGCGCGGGGAGGGTTCCGGGTGCCCTGCCGCGGAAAGAGGAAGTCGTGTAGCCTTGAGTCTGGAAACGGCTCTGGTTGAGGGGTAGAGATTTGGTCCCGGGGCATATCAAGGAAATTCAATTCTCTCGATTCGGCGAGCATGAGGATCTCTTTGCTTGTGATGACACAGTCGACGTCCCGAACGCCTCGACCCGGCAATCCCGTGCCGGCCCAGACCTCATCTGTGAGTTCCTCACGGCTGGCCTCGAGCTTCTTGTCAAAGCACGGCATCACAGCCAGGTGCCATATTCTGCTCGGCGGGATCCCCAGCCTCCGGCTCAAGGTCGTCTTCAGCATTGTCCCCATCAGGGCTTGTGGTGACTTGACCCGGGATATGTGGGGGAGGACGTGAGGATGTGTCTTTTCGGCGTAGCACACCCAGCCAGGGCAGGCCGAGGCGAGGATCGGCTGTGACGGAGCGGGCAGTGTCGTTCTCGAGGTGCCGAGCACTTCATCTGCGCCTAGCACGAGGGTCGCCTCCCTCGCCACGTTGGTGTCCACCACCCAGGCAAACCTGTTGTGCCACTTGCCCCCCTTGGCCAGCCCCGCGGGCCCTCGCAGGAGGTTCTCGATCATGCGGCCGGCATCGCGCTCCGACACATGATCCCCGCACGCAGCCGCCAGGTTCGCCCTCGTTTGCGGACTCACGCTGGCGACGAACAGCTTCGCATCCTCATTCTCCAGCCCCTCCACGGCGAAGCCACCGGCGGCATCGGGCCCTACGACCCGCAGCGCCGGCGAAGCATCGAGCGTCGACAGCACTTCGGCATGGCTCTGGAGGCTGACGAGGACGGCCTCGGCGGAAGTGACGCAGCCGGAGCACGCGAGGCAGTCGGTCAGGGATATCTGCGCCGGGTCGTTGCTGGCGGTGGCGGCTTGGGGGGTGCCGTCGAGAATGACTTCTGTCTCGTTGGATTGCGGGGCAGGGTCGGCGGCGGGCAGCGTCTCGATGGGCTTGATGCAGGCGACGCCGGGGGAGATGAAGTCGTTGAGGTCGTCGACGGAGAGGATGGCGCTCATGATGCTGCCTGGGGAGCCTCGCCGGCGCGTGAGGCGGCGTCTGGCTACAGCGATGCCCGGTCTTGATTGCTTCGACTTGAATGGCGGTTCGCGATGTTCGCCACGATGTGGGGATCGAGTACTCTGAATCCTCGCGCCTCAAACAAAGCTTGCGTTTGGGGGGTGAGCAGGCCGGGACTTGGGAGCAAGCCGTGACAGCGTATTTGAACGGGCGTCGTATCGTGCCAAGGAGGGATGGTATTGCGCTGGTCGCGCAGCTGCAGCAATAAAAAGTCGGGGATTAGAAATGGCTGACCCAAGTCGCCCCACGCCATGCGAAATCGGCGCGCGCATGGTGGCGTACCAGTAGCCGCTCCAGACTGCGGGACTGATGTCGTAAATGGAGTATAGGGTAGGTGCCTGCGGCGCCATGAGCTTGGCCGTCCACTCACTGCACATCGCGATTGTTTACGGCAAACTGCTCAAAAAGTGCTCAAACATGCGTGACGCCTGAAGTCGGTTTGCTGCCGTGTTAGTATAGTTCGTCGGCGGATCCGCGAGCTGATAGTGAACGCATCTGGCGTGGACGGCTCTCACAGGATACAAATCTACGAGGTGACTGGCATGCCGGTAACATCACCGTCTGGACGGATCTGCTTTCGTCCTGATCAAGGTAATTGCTGTAGATCAGGATTATGGTGTGCTAATCAACAGCTACCCATGGCAGGAGAATCAATAAAACCACACCGAATAAGAATAACAAACTTAGAGGATCCTCCTCATGACTCCTGTTGTACACTGCCAAACTCCGTAAACTCCCGTAGTACCCCCGCTCCCCAGTCTTCCGATACCGACTGTACTGCCACTCTTCTATCCGGGTTCGACAATCAAGCAATGGTGGAGTCATCTAGGCTTTCGCAGCATGGGCTACCTTCGCGGTGGAAACCGCGTCGACGCCGTTGGCTTGCTCACCAGTCTTGCCCTCCGCGGCGCCCGGCAGCTTCACGTCAGCTGCGCCCGCGAGGACGGCCTGGCGCCGCTCATGCCAGTCCACCTCGCTCTTGATGACCTGCGATAGCAACACCTCCTTTTCCAGCCATTCCTTGTAGTACATCTCCTCCAGCTCCTTGCACTCCTTCTTGAGCGAGTCGCCGATTTCCTCGGCCCACTTCGACTCCCAGTAGCACTTGCGATATAGCTTGTCCACCGGGTAAGCCAGCTCCTCGGCGCTGAAAAGCTCGCTCGTGAGCGCCGTGAAGAAGTCGGAATTGGAATCCTCGCCATTGACAGACACGTCTGTGCCGTCATCTCCACCCGTGCCATGGGATTGTGGTGTTTTGATTATAATTTTCAGCTTGCTCGCCTTGCTCGCCGGCCCAGACTGCATCGACTTCGGCACGGGGTCGGAGGGTCGAAGGGCCTCGGTTTCGTGCACGGTTCGCATGTGCTTTGCAAGAGCGTCGGATCTCGTGAAAGAACGGTCACATTCTGTACAGGAATCATCAGTATTTTTGAAGGTGTTCAGAGGCCGCGGAAGCTTGAGCTGTACCAGGCAGGTAGCAATAAAAGGGCTTCTCCCTCGTGTGGCTACGCATATGGGCCTTGAGGGCATATCCGCTGGCATGGGGCAGACCCTTGCGGTTGCAGCTCCTCCACTCGCATGTGTACTTCTTTTGCCGGTTCTCGATGTGCGAGTTGTGGATATGCTCGACCAGCTTGTCCATGTTCCGCTGGTCGCCGGCTGGACAGCCGTCCCAGTCGCAAACTGTCACCTGATCCTGAAAGTCCTCCTCGTCGAGCCGCGCATTGATGGGAGAGCTCGGAATGTCGCCCGACGTATCGGACGAGACGTCAGACATGCCCTCGAGGGGGTCTGGCTCCGGGACGGTCTCGGGCTCAGCATCCGGGACGACAGCCGACGACGTAGTCGACCCGGCCTCAACCTTTTGCCGCTTCAAGGGGCGGAGGGACGTCTCATCATCATCTTCGTGGGCGTCCTCCTCGTAGGGCTCCTCTGAGACCATGGATGATAGCGGCGAGTCGGGAGGGGAGTAGTGGCGCGGCATTGTTGCGCGTCTCGGTCAGTCGCGACGGCGGAGGACACGTGAGGAATCCGTCGTCTAAGGTCGTGGCAAGAATCAGAGAGCCTGATGAAGAAGAGGTTCACCGTGGTATGGCGGCCATGAAGCGCGAGAAGGGATGATGGCGCGGAGTAGTGGAGGTTGACGAGAAGGACCGCCTCGAGTCGCGGCTTGTATGCCAAAAATTGGCCGCAGCATGGCGCAAGGGGAGCATCAGCAACGTACAGTGTGAATATGGTGCCTTGTCCCTAGCGCAAATGGCACCCGAGTTTACAGTGCGAGACACAGTACGACGCAACCCTCTAACTAATACCTGAGCTATTCTCCAGGGGCTCTCACTATGATCAAATGAGCCAGCCAGCTTGCACTGAATTCATGTTCCTTGAATTCATTAGCATTGGGTGAAATCTGTACTGATTTTTAACAACGGCTTTAAGTCCCTTGAAAGGCTCCGACATCATCGGCCGAATTGATCTCCAGAACGCTGGCTGATGGGATGTATCCATTAAACGTTGCCCATGACCCGAAACTCAAGCCAATCCAAACAATGACCGGCGTAGGGCTTTGATAATTTCGAAGACAGTTCTGGCACAATTTAATGGTAGCCAAAATAATGCGTTGAAATTTGTTCCTCTCACCGTGGCATCACTAAATGACATTTTGAATACCTCGCAACTCCAAGCCTCGTCAGAAAAAGCCCTGTGAATTTTTGTGAAAAATATTTGGCGCAAATCCAAGCCGGTATTGCCGCTTTTTGGAAGAGAACACAGCCCGCGACCAAGCCTAAGGTTGGGCATTGGCGCCCAGGACCTTGCGTCTCTGCTTGACGGCGTCGGCGAGCGTGTCGAGCACGGATTCCGTGTCCTCCCAGTTGATGCAGGCGTCGGTGATGCTGACGCCGTACTTGAGACCGGATTTTCCCTCCTCTGGGACCTTTTGGGCGCCTGTTGATGTGTATTAGCGCTGAATCGACCGGGCAGGGATGAGCGAAAATGACATACCTTCGTTGATGTTGCTCTCGATCATGACGCCCATGATGGCCGTCTCACCCTTGGCGATCTGCTCGGCCAAGGTGGCGGCGACCTTGGGCTGGTTCTTGTGATTCTTGAGGGAGTTGCCGTGGCTGCAGTCGACCATGAGCCTCTGGCGCAGACCCTTCTTCTCCAGAGCGGCCTTGGCCTCGGCGATGCTCTCGGCGTCGTAGTTGGTGCCCTTGGTGCCGCCGCGAAGGATGACGAAGCAGTCCTCGTTGCCCGTCGTGCCGACGATGGCGACGACGCCAGGCTTGGTGACGGACAGGAAGTGGTGGGGGTGCTTGACGGCGCCGATGGCGTCAATGGCGACGCCGAGCGAGCCGTCAGTGCCGTTCTTGAAGCCGACGGGGAAGCTCAGGCCGCTGGCAAGCTCACGGTGCAGCTGGCTCTCGGTGGTGCGGGCGCCAATGGCGCCGACGGACAGCAGGTCGGCGAGGAACTGGGGGGAGATGGTGTCGAGCATCTCGCTGGCGATGGGCATGCCCTTGGCGGTCAGGTCGACGAAGAGCTGGCGGGCCAGGCGCAGCCCCTTGTTGATCTGGAAGCTGCCGTCAATCTCGGGGTCGTTGATCAGGCCCTTCCAGCCAACGGTGGTGCGCGGCTTCTCGAGGTACGAGCGCATGACGATCAGCAGCTCGTCCTTGTGCTTCTCCTTGGCCGCGAGCAGCAGGTCGCAGTAGCGGAGGGCGGCCTCGGGGTCGTGGATGGAGCAGGGCCCAACCACGACGAGCAGGCGGCCTTTGCTGTCGGTGTCGTTGACGACGGAGACGACCTCATCGCGCGACTCGATGACCGTCTTTTTGGACTCGGGCGTCTGGGCGATCTCGTGCTGCAGCAGGTCGGGGGACGTCAAAGGGTTGTAGCCGCGAACTGGACATTGTTAGCCTGGTCGCGCGGGAAGACATTGGCACACCCACTTCTCCAGTCTTCAGAGTCCTGCTGGTTGCCGACATTTTTATTTTCAATGAAGAACTGCGGCTTCGTGAGTCACCCAGCGTCGAGGAAGCAGCCTTTGGCGGGGTCTCTACTTACCGACATGGTGACTGAGAGGGCAGGGGTGCAGAAGATGGCGAGAAAGCAGGCTGCTGATACGGATTGGCTTGCCCGAGGACGTAGGGGATGCCAAACAAGACTGGAAAATATGTATACAGTGACGTGTGGGAAAGTCGAACAACTGACGTCCAAAAATTATAACACCGCCGGCGTCGGCGCTGGAGCTCTGGCGCATGAGTCGATGCCTGAGGGGCGGGCTGGTCAATTGCCCCGCGACCATTGGCCGCGGCGGCGGCACCCCCGCCAGCCCTTTTCTCGCACCAGCGCGTCACCCTGCGATAAATCTCGACTAATAACCTCGACGGCAGCTAGCCCGCTCCACGCTTGCAATCAACGCAGCGCGGTGGGACCTCGCCGGCATCCGCAGCGGTTGCGTCACCCGTCGATGGTCCGGCCCACAGAGCGGGCCGTCAGCAAGGGCGGATTTGACGCGCCATGTGGCTTCGGCAAGTACCTGTCCCAACGAAACGCGCCCTGTTGTCGACGACGCAACCTGCTTCGACATCAAGCGCCCTGGCCTTGGAGTGAATAGGCACCGAGTACGGATTACGCCTTACTCTGCACATACCGCCTGCCGAGACATGCTGGGCGACGCGCCCCCGATTCGTCTGCGGATCTCGCCATGCTTGTATTGTGCCTCTGTTGACCAACCCAGCTGGACATGGGCATCGGCTGCCCCTTACTCCTACAGAATGCGACAGCGTGTACTTTACCCGATGAACTCGTCCTTGATCATTGTTTCCCATGGGCAGCCGCTCTCCCACACCCTTTCCATTAACTTCCTTGCCTGGTGTACCTATCTCCGTGTTAGCGACACCCAAAAGAAGTTGCCGTGTTTCTACGCACCTGCGCCATGCCGCTCGTCTCAGCACTCTTGATCCTGGCCAGTATCCTGGCCCGATGGGCCATGTCGGCCGTCTCGCATCCCGCGGTGAACATCGGAAAGAGCAAGCCCGCCTCGGCGTCCCCGCCGATCCGGGTCTGTTCCAAGCACTGCACGATTTGCTGCACCGGCCCCTGGACGTCGGCGTGGCTCGAGTCTTTACCCAGGACCCGACGATGGAGATGCACGATCCCGGCCCAGTGAAACGCCTCGTTGGTGGCTGCCATCTCGGCGAGGTCTCGCATTTGAATGTTGCCCATGCGCACATGCATGCACGGCCGCGACGACTGCTTCATGCTTTCCAAGAGCTGCGTCTCGAGGGATAGGGCGAGCTCGACCGTCTTTGGGCGAGGGACCCAGCCGGACAGCACTTGGTGGTTGCACCCTATCCGTTCCCTATCGCACAGCTTCGCCATGCCCGCAACGTGATTCAGAAGCCGGGCGCATGTTGCCGAGAACCCCATGATGCAGTCGACCTCGTCCATGTCTTTCATCAGGACATCCATGTTCAGCGGGTGGATGCGAATGGCGGTGTCGTCTCTCGGAGCAGGACTGAGAGTACCCAGCATGTTTAAGTTGGCGAGCCAGCTCCGTATGAACAGACACTCCTCGTCGTGCCCGTGGTCGAACCGACCCATGTTCAAATCTTCCAGCCGTCGCGCCATGAGCTCGCCGGCCTGCTTTAGGTGCTGGCGCCATGAGATGCCGTGGCCCAGTGCCCCTGGCGATACAATCTCCAGGGACACCAACATGATTGACATGGTCAATGTTATGTTGGAAAGTGGTTGGTGCTTGTCGACCAGACCCTCTCTGAGCGTAGAAAAGACGGCTTGCGCCCACTGAGCCATGCGCATCTCTGGAATACTGGACTGCATTGCCTGTGCCCGATGTGCCGCTTCTGGGGTCAGCAGAAGCTCCTTTACTGTGCTTGCGAGGGACCGAGACTGTACCCGAGTAGGCGAGGATGAGACTCATCAGCCCATCGTTTTGAAGAGCCATTCGTGGCAGAGTCCGACTCATCGGATTTGACTCCTGCTCATGGTACGGCACGAGTACTGCTCAACAATGTTACGAACCTTCACGGCAGAATTGAGAAGTGCAGCAGCGGCATACCTTTGGCGGTATGATCAATGAAGTGATGCTGCAGGTACATGGTCAACATGGCGGGCCTGAAATTGACACCCGATGCCACTCACAAAATACTGCGTGCGCGAGCGGTCAGTTGACGATCCGGACATCTTGGAATCGAGGATGGGCTTACCAGCAAGTTCATCTTGTTGTTCCTCAGCCTAAGGGCGCATGCTCGGTTAATGCCTCGTCTTCGTGGCAGCCGCTCGCATGCTTACTTGTCTGGTAGTGGCTCCAGCTCCCATGGGATGAGGATGGAGACGGCCTGGTCATAGTAGCCGCCTTCCTGGCCGGAATTGACATGACCGTGCGCCATCCTACTGACATCGTCGGAACTTGCAATCCAGTTGAAAGGCTCGCGCCCCGCAGGGGGGACGAGGGAGACGGCGTTGTCGTCGTCATTACTGCCCACATCTTCATCCCACTTTCCCAGGTCGTATCCGTGAAAGCGTCGGCCGCCATCCCTGTGCTCGGCCTTTGTCCCTAGAAGCGATACTGGAAGACTATACCAAGACAGCAGGTCGTGCGCATCAATGACGTCGCTGCTCACAGAAAGCCGTGAGTCTGGCGAACCCAGTGGCTTGTTCTCCAACCAGTGCGGCTGCCAGAGAATGTCGTCGCTGTACGAAGATGCTGCAGGGGTCAGAGGTGAATCGAAAAGGGCCGGGGATGCGGGAATGTGAGCCAGGCAGGGGCTCGACGGAGGGCGCGCCTCACCGAGGTCAATATCGTTGAGCTCGGTGAAGGACTTGGTCTTTTCGTGGCGTGCATGCAGGCCAGGTGACACCGCCTGCGCCGCGTGCGGCGGAGAGCCGCGGGCGATCCCAGCACCTTGCAGATCATCGACAAGTCTTTTGGCGAAGAAGTCCGCGTTTGACGGAGTCTCGTCGACAATGGTGAGCTCCTCGCGCACCAGATGCCGCTCCTTGCTCCTGGAAGAGAGCTGCGGAGAGTCTGCCTTTCGAGGCGCCTTTGCGCTCGACAACTGCGTCACCGAGCCGGCCGACTGCGGCGTCTCGTTGGCGAACGTGTTGAACCATTGATCTTGCTTTACCGGCTGCCGCGACCTTCCAACGCCATTTGCACGTGGAAACGAGCGCTTCGTGCGGCGGCCTTCCCAATTCAGGCGGATGCTGTAATCGCAGACGTCGCCTGTCTTGAGACAGCTGCAAGAATTTTGGGCATTAGTTAGCTATCCTCGGGTGGAGGCCTGACAATGCGTCCTACTTGTTGCACGCTGGGTGCTCTTCTCCGCATTTGACTTTGCGTGATTTACACGGCCTGCGAGGCTTGTTAGCCCCCACGTCCTCTCACGCCGACGTCCCGAACTCGACCAGAGCGAAAGACGGTGACTCACCAGCATCCCTTTCGGCTTCGACGCTTCCGCTCTGACGCGCCAGATGGGTTGGGGCGCGGCATTCTGTGGCCACGCCTCCTCCGCGCCGGGAATCACCTCGGAGGTTGAGACGATGAGTTTCTTGCTGGGAGATGGGCGCTGCCGCGCGAAGATGGTATGCTCCGCGGCCCGTGGCTCCTCCTGAAGGAGCAAGAATGACGGCTGGCTGCTGTATAACAAGGAAACGAGGTACGGGTCCGATCCATGGAGCTGGGTCCTGCGGGCGCCAAGAAGCAGATGGGAACAGGGCAGCGATAGCCGTCACGCCCAATGGCGGGAATATTGATTCATATACGTCCTCCTATACAGACTGCCTTCGACGACGACCCTGCCGCTCTCGAGATGGTGTTCAAACGTCTGCTTGCACTTACAAGGGTGGTCTCCTCAGCTAGACGCGGGTCACGGAGCCCGTCCGATCGGTCTACAGCAACGGCTGGCCCCATTTTCCTCGTAGCTGATGGGCCGACGCACCGAGTCCCGATCCAACGGGTTGGGGCTGCCAATAGCAAGGTTGAGACTCGCGAGGCCTAGCACAGTAGCCGCGCCAAGTGACGGGGAGGGAGCCCTGGCTCGCTATCCGCGGCTGAAGGGGAAAAGCCGGCTGGGAAATGGGGTGCTCGGTAAAAAAAATAATTACCACCAACCGGCACTTGGTGCTGCGGCTGACCGGCTCTGCCCGACGCTAAAGTACCTACTTACGCAATATCAATGTTGAGGATCTTGATGTCCTCCTCGGGCTTCTCCTTGTGCGTCCGCGCATTTTCAATCTTGTGGATAACGTCAAAGCCTTGGGTGGCTCGTCCGAAGATTGTGTGTTTGCCGTCGAGCCAAGGCTGCAGGACCCAAGCCAAGGGTAGCGTATTAGCCTCGCGTTTCCGTCGAGCAGGGGTGCCGTGAGGCCGGGGGGTTGCGTGACCACTTACCGTCTTCTCCGTAGTGATGAAAAACTGACTGCCATTGGTATTGGGGCCCGCGTTGGCCATGCTCACGGTAAAGGGCCGGTCGTGCTTGAGGCTGCTGAACTCGTCCTCGAACTCGCGGCCCCAGATGCTCTCACCGCCGGTGCCGTCGCCGAGCGGGTCGCCGCCCTGCACCATGAACTTGCGGATGACGCGGTGGAAGATGGTGTTGTTGTAGTAGCCGCTCTTCGCGTGCGTGACGAAATTTTCCACCGCCTTCGGTGCCGCATCGGGGAAGAGGCGAATGTGGATGTCGCCGTAGGTGGTGTGGAGGATCGCAGCATCCCCTGTCTCTTTTCGCCTTGCATTGCCCTCCTTCTTGGGTCCGCCCAGGGTTGTCGGTCTCTCGTTCTGGACGTCTCGGGTCGACTTGGAGACGTCTTCTTCGTTGGTGAACATGTAGAAGCGCCCCTTGCCCACGCCCGTCGCAACCAATACCGGATCGCGCGCCTCGGATTCCTGCAGCAGCGGATTGCTGGACGCGCCCATCTCCACCGACACGATGCCCTTCTTCTGGGGTTGGCCTTGGTACAGCGAGAGGTTGACGGCGCGCAGGTGCTCGTCCCGCCCGTAGACCTTGACGACCTGGTTCGTGTACGTGTTGAGCACCTTGATGCCGACCATGGAGCCGTACATGATGAAGTTGCCCGACTCGTCAAAGATGATGTTGGCCTTGCCGCGCAGCGTCTGGGTCTCGAGCTCCTTTTCCTGAGCCAGGCGCCGTCCAAACTCGACGCTGTCGAGCCTCTGCGACGCCGCGCCGGCTTGCTGCATCTCCTCGATGGCCTGCAGCGACTCATCGTAGGTGCGTTGCAGCTTTGCCGTCGCGAAGTCGAATATGCGTATCTTCCGGTCGGGGAACGAGAAGGCGGCGAGGCTCTTTCCGTTGGGCGATATCGTTAGAGACGACGGGGTCGTCTTGGCCTTTTTGAAGTCGAACAGGTTGGTGGAGCTCTTGTACTCGAAGACGTTGTCTGGCTTCTCGTACGTTCCGCTTGGGCGCCAGTACTCGACCATGCCGTTCTCATCCGCCGAGACGGCGCAGTCGTAGACATCGTTGAAGGCCATGAGATGCACCGGGCTCCGATGCAGGCCTTTGATGGTGTGTATCGGCTCCTCGCGTTGGCCGCGTCCATCGTAGACGTGTATCAGCGGCTTGTCGGCCTCGGAGACGGCCAGCTGGGGGAACGATGCGCCCTTCTGGTGGACCCAACAGACGCACTTGGGCACATAGTCGAGCGAGATGACAGACAGCAGGTCAAAGGTGACGACGTCGAAGATCTTGACGGTTTCGTCGGCACCGGCCGTGGCGAAGCTCCGGCCATCCTGGCTGATGGAGACGGACGTGATCTCGCCATTGTGGGCCTGGAACTGCTTGACGAACTCGATGCCCTGGGCAATCTTCTTCCAGAACTTGACGACGCCGTCGACCGACGAAGTGATGAGGAAGTCGGTCAGCGGAGTCCAGGTGGCAAAGACCAGCTGGTCCTTGTGCATGAGCGACCGCGAGTAGCGGGCGGACCGGGGCAGGGCGGCGACGTAGAGCTTCTCGTAGGGGAGGACGCGGCGCTTCTTCTTGGGGGCTTCGGAGGGCAGCTGAGGGCCCATGTCATCGTCCGACGAGGAATCTGGAGCTGCGTGAGGACTGGCGTCGCCTCGTCACCGTGGGCCGGCGCAAACGTACCTGCGCCATCTTGATCTGCGAACTGGGCGTGGCTGCGCTTCTGCGAGCGATTGTCGTCGTCTGCCGCAGAGTCTGCCATCGCGGCGGCCTGGTGTCTGTTATGGAGCTGCGGCTGCTGCTGCGCTCGAGAATGAGCAAGTTTTTGCACGTGTGGGTTACACGGACAGCGTGGTGGGTGCGAGGAACGGAATGCTGGTCCGGATTTGCAGCTGGGAATTTTCGGCCTGGCGATGCATGGGGAAAGTTGGAGATCTGCGGGCTTGGGGCACCTCGGGAGACCCCACGCGTTGGCGCAGCTTGCCGCAGCCCATGAGCTTCCTGAATGATTTGGAAAGTAAGGTAAGGTAGCTTACTTACCTCAACCCCCGATTCCTCTTTTCCTTCGTTTGGTGCTTTGGATTGTTCCACTATACTGCCGGGCCTTGTCGCCCCGTACCATCCCCTAGTTGCCGGTCGGAGCTGAGGCACCGTTCCTGAATGTAGTAAATCCAGAGGGAGCCACGCGTCCCCTACCAAACGACGCCCGTCATCGCAGCGTCATGAGGCCGAGCATTTCCAAACGGAGTACTCCTACATAAAATTCATCGCTTTCGCGCAACTGCCTCGAGGACCGTGTATCATCATTCTGCATGCGCGAGTATTTCAGAACAATGCAGCAGCTCTTTGCTTCGGTAGCACTAGCGCTATCTCATTTCTTCCATCAGCCACTCGGCGCAACAGACCCAGTAATGGCAACAGCGAGTATCGAGGATTGCGTCGAAGACATTGAGTATACCCGTTTTAGAGTCCGGTTTGGCTCAAGTCCTGGCGTCGAAGTTCGTGGGTGGCCATTAAAAGGCGGCATCTATGTCTTGTCTCCTTGCTATGGAGTTGAGCTTGACTTTCTGGGTCTGGATCGATTTCACGACACCGAGCGTCCAGACTCGAGTTCTGACGAGGAGTTGCATTGCAATAAAAGTAAGTAAGATTTCTACATCCTACACTAGTCATACTTGGGAATAGAGATCCTTATTTCATGGATATAGTGCGCCAGCTAGGGGCGACTTGGTGGGAAAGTGAGGATGATTTGATGTATGCGAAGCTAGACCCTAGCCCGTGTTACAATACTACCTTTATTAGAGTTGGTTGGCCTCCCAATGGCGGCGTGTGGGTTCTAAAGGTAACACATGACGAAGCAATCGAGAGAGGTATCAATATAATCCATAATGTATATAGTATGGAGGAACGTTGTACAGTAATTGAACAGCTAGGAGGTGCCTTCTACGCTGAGCCGAAAGACTGTCCTCATCTAGATCTACCTTGAAGACAGCCGTGGGGTAGCCCCTCAAAGCTTTGCGTAGGCTAGCATATTATTCGGAATTGATTAAATACTTGGAATGCATTCGATATCTGTTAACCCAAAATGTCTGTTAGACCGAGGTCGATGGCGGGAGAGATATCGCTCGTATCCGAAGAAACGATTACATCGGCTGAACTACGCATATCGCCCCGTACTATCCCCTAGTTGCCGGTCGAAGCTGAGGCACCGTTCCTGAATATAGTAAATCTAGTGGGAGCCACTCCCTTAGTTCTCCACACCAGCTGATACCTAGCATACCTCTTTTACGAGAATTATCGTGAAAATTATCTAGCTGGACTTGAGTATCGCCAGAAGTTAATTCTGGAGCTCTGGAACATTCCAAGTGGGTCGTGTGTTTTGCAGATTGGGTACCGTCAGGGTGACTTCACTGTCTGCCTTGCCGGTGCAGTTGGGCCGACTGGAAGGGTGGTTACCGTCGACTCGGCGACTCTTGGTTGGGGTGAGACGCCTACGTGTAGCAGGCTTCTCTGTTTTAGGAGGCGTTTGCTAATATCTAGTATTGTGATATAATAAGGACGCCCTGCATCATTCGCTCTCAGCATCACTTGTCGACTACTCCTGTCGGTTCCCGACATTTACGAACGATACTGCTCTTGGCTATGTGGCATCATTAGGAGAAGGCGCACCACGCTTTCATTTTGTTCTCTTGAGCCATTGCGTCTGGTTCTTCGAGCAGCCAGATACGGCCGTGGACATAGACAGTCCTTGTTGCGGAGTTCAGCTTCTGTACCTACATCTATCGAAGGAGGAACTGATGCGATCAGAAATATGGACGTTTGGCTTGCAAAATTTCCATTGATGTGCATGACGGTCATCAAGAGATTTAACTACCTTTTCTACTCCGGAGAAGAGATCACAGAGGTCTGCTTACCATTCTGAAGTCTAAGCCAAGAAAGCGCCATGGTCTTGAGGTGTGTGACCCGCCTGCGTAAGCTACCTTTCCAACGCGCCCTCCCCATCTCTTCCCCTCCCAAAACATCACCTTCCCGGGTCCTCCTCGTCACGTCCAACACGTAATGATAATTCGTTCACAACTGGGTGTGCATGCATTAGCCATGTGCATCCCGTATTCGCCATAGCTCAGTCAGCCCATGCACACCAACGAAGCCAAATCCTTGTGTTGTACATCCGTACGGAGGCACACAGCCCCGGCACACCATACCGCTTATCTTAAGAATCACAAACACGCCTTGACCAACACGCGTTCCGTTCTTCGTCATTCCGTGCATATTGCCTCCATTTCCTCATTTCGTGCTCTATCAATCGAATTTATATCACAAACCATCAGTGACCCTTGTCGCCTCGTCAATGGACGACAGAGAGGCAAATGAGTCAACGCGCTTGCTGGGCTCCCACGAGATCGCTTCCGTGCCACGCGGGTCGTCGTCGTCATTGCGAAGCCTTGAGGTCGGTTCGAATGTCCCGGGTGTGCGGCGCACAATCTTGGTAGTGGCCATCGTCCAAGTGGTCCTAAACGTCGGAAGCTACATCAGCTTTGCAGCTCAACTGGCCATACTGCAGGATGTTGTCTGCAGAAATTACTACCAGGGAAGCCTACCATCTTTTGAGGTCGCCGATCGCTGTATGGTGGACGCAGTCCAAAGCGAGGTTGCTTTTATCAATGGGTGGAAGGATGTTTTTGAAATGCTACCAGGCAAGGCCACAGTTCCTGAGGACTCTTCACTCGAGATTATACGTGTGTAGCAATTTCGCTGACTCGGTCATGATAGCCATCATCCTAGCTGTTCCTTATGGCGCCCTCGCAGATCGCATTGGACGCAAGAAAGTGTTTCTCCTCGCCATCATCGGTATAGCTATGAACGACCTTTGGATGCGGATAGTTTGTGAGTAGGAATCGCTAGACGTATTGTCCCTGCTTGTGGCGGGGCACGCATCTGCCTGCTGAGACGCGATTGTTGTTGACGGAAGCTGACTGATAATTCCACAGTCTGGTTCCATGACATCTTTCCAGTGAGAGCAGTCTGGTTTGGTGGCTTGTGGCAAATAATAGGAGCTGGTGCAGCATCTTTATCATCTATCTCGCATGTCATGGTTGCTGACGTGTGCCCGACCGATCAAAGGTATAGTTGGCCTCTAAGACTTGTGTACTTGACCTATTCGACGTTTTTCGTTCTTCTCTCCAAGCTAATCCAAATCTTGCTTATCTCAGAACCACGGCCTTTTCCCAGCTACAATCCGCCATAATGATTGCTCAGTTTCTATTTGTCCCAGTCGGTGGTACTCTGGTATCCGTTAATCCATGGACTCCCATGTTGATATCCACCGCGGTTACTATGCTGGGCTTTCTTGGCGCTTTATTCTTTCTTCCTGAGACGCTGCCACCGTCGAGGAGCAGAATCCATGATGAGCCGATTCTTGACAGGCATCACGATCTATCTGCTGAGCATGCGCACAATGCTTCCACCTCAAAGTTTGATCTCCCACATTGTTACTGGAAACGCCTGCGACATGGCCTGGTCCCATTAATCCAATGGGTCCGGGAAAACTCAAGACTCGTGTTCGTCTTAGCTTGCGTTTTCCCCTTCAGTATAGGGCAGCAAGCTGGAGGATCTTTACTGATGCAGTACGCATCTAAACGTCTAGGCTGGTCGTTTGAAAAAGTAAGCTTTCTTCGCGCAAATTACTGATTCCACTAGAGTCAGAACAGCTAATTTCGTATCAAATAGTCTTCGTATCTCATTTCCCTCGGTGCCGCAATCAACTTGATTGTCCACGCTGTCGGTGTCCCCGCTCTTTCGAGTATCCTATCGTGGCGCCTGGACTTGCACGAAATGGTCAAAGATAAACGTCTTGCTCAAATAAGCGGCTTGTTCCTTGTCTTGGGAACAGGTATTGCCTTCGCAGCGGGATCATGGCCACTCCTGGTTTTCGGCCAAGTAATAACCAGCATGGGGCTTGCATTTATGGTCCCAGCAAGAAGCCTTGTCACCGGCATGGTTGCCCAGAAGCACCTTGCTGCACTTTATACGACAATTTCGGTTCTTTTGTATGGGGGCATGCTCGCCGGCGGCCCGCTTCTCGCGAGCGCGTTTCATTGGGGCCTGCAGATAAGGGGGCTTTGGCTTGGAATGCCATTCTTAGTGGCATGCATCTGCTTTGCTCTTGCATTGCTGGCCGTATCCAGCGCGCCGAGTACTAGCAGAGGCCCTTGCGCCTTGAACCAGGAGCGTGGTATGGGAGCAGACTCCTCTGAACCACCGACAGACTAACAAACAATTGCCAAGGCGTGACAATGCTTACGCAGCTTCCGCAAAAAGAATTGTTATATACTGTTCACACAAGACTGCCAGATGGGCTATCAGTCATATAATGTATCAAGACTCCTGGATTGCTAAATTGACGGGTGTAGCTGGAATCTGTTAATTGATCCTCTCACTCTATCTTGCAGCACCAGCTCGAATAATAAGAACAACCTAGCAGGCTCTGTTTTCGTCGAAACATTCCATCTTTACCGCCTTCATTTACGAGGGGCTCGAATCAACTGTCTTCACCAATGATCCAGACCCAATCTCTTCACCTAGAGACAAATGGGCCCGAACTCTAGATACCCAGTGCCCATTGAATTCACGTAACAGTCGTCCCCTTCATGAAGACTACTTATACCAGCATGGTTCAGTGCAAAAATGATTACGATGTAGCACACTAGTTTTCTGTCGGTGCCCGAAAATGTCGGATAGATAAGACAAACTTGGCTCCGAGAGTAGAATTTCCGAACTAGGTACTGGAAGAAGAATCTCATCACGCAGTTTCCCCTGGGTCGGTCTCCAAGGTGGTAGATATACCGCTACGTTTATGGACTCCCCCCGAATGGCCTGCCCGTCGACAATGAACCACCCCCATTCCAATGTCGGGCGTGGCGCGATCGGGCACCTCAAAAATGGGCTTCAACGAGGACCAACGGGCTGAAGCTCGCTACGAATACCAAATCTGCTGCCTTGTGAGCCATGCCTCACTCAGCGCACCCCCTGGCCCCTCTTTCCGGGGCTCCTGTCGCTCACCTGGAGGGCGGGGTAGGCTGCTTGGCTGCCCAGTGCCTTGGCTGCTCACCCCCTGTTGCAGCAGCAATGGTACCACAGCGGCATAGTAATAACAGGAGACCAGAGAACGATTTATGCGGCCTGGACCTATTAGGTCCCTTTTAAACAAGTATATTGCTTACCTAGGCCGGCCTTCACGATTGTTCTACGTACATGTGCTCGAAGCTAATGACCCGTCTGCGATTCCCATACGTAACCCTCTCCCTATGTATTACTCGTAGGTTGCTAGTGACCTCTGCGTCAAGAGCAACTCTTGAGCCGCCTCTTCTTCTACCTCAGCACCACCGCACCACCGTCGTTCATTGCCATGGCCCAGCACCGGCTTCAGCGCCTGGCGAGCCCAGCGCCGTCGTTCTCGCTGCTGCTCCACTTGCTGGGCATCGCCTCTTTCGGCTACAACTTCTACTTCCTGACGATATGGGACACGCCATTCGCGCATGCCTACGGCTGGCACTTTCAGTTCCTCACAATCATCGGGCTCGCTGCGGCCCTCCTCTCCTTTACCCTAGGCGCGCTGGCCGACGTCACGCGCAGCCCTGGGCTCTTCGCTGCCAAAAACGTAGTTTCGGTCGTCGCAACGCCGCTGGCTGCCGTCATCTCGGCGCTCTACTGGGGCATCTGCGCCATTGACCCCGAGCTGCTCGTCCAGGACGGCTTCGAGCTGCCGTGGCTGGAGGACGTGGGGTTCCATCTGGCTCCCGTGGTGTTTCTGACGTTGGACCTTGTTTTGCTTAGCCCTCCGTGGACGATTCCTGCATATGGAACCATGGCCTTGAGTACGGCCCTGGCCTTTGGCTACTGGTACTGGGTAGAGCTTTGCTTCACCAAGAACGGCTGGTAAGTGATCTCGCTCCAGTGTTCCCGCAAACAACATAACCGACTCAACCCGCCAAGGTATCCGTATCCTCTGTTTGGATTACTGTCCACACCACAGCGCGTCCTCTTGTTCGTCTTCGCGGCAGCACTCGTCACGGCGTCCTCAGGCATCCTCAAGTGGATCTACGCCAGCATCAATGGCTACGATGGAGCCCTCAGGGAGTCACACAAGCCGCTCAAGCCGCTCAAGCCGCTCAACAAGACAGAGTAAGAGAGCAAGTCAAATTGTACGGTGAAAGAATGTCATGTTTCAGGACGAAAACGCCAATTAAATCCAGCAACTACTGAGCGAGCGGCCAATCATCATTACACCCTCCGCGTGATAACGTGTAATTACTTCACAAGCGGCACTGGTGACCCAAAAATTCATGCAACTTCAATCTTGGCCACCTTCGTTCTTGGGGGAAGGGGGTTTAGCAAGTAACCTCTATGAGGCCAACTCCAGCAATGGTATTCTCGTCATTGGCCTTGGCGCTCTGTCCGTCGGCGGTGTTGAGAGTGACATAGACCTGGCCAGCTGGCGCAGGCTGTCCAGCCATGGCAAAATTGGCGCCGGGAATCATGGCCGAGTACTGTATAGTCCTTAGCAGGTACATGGACACGAATGCAAACCACTCTCTACTTACGTCGGTGTTTCCGTTAATACAGACGGGAACGTAATAGGTCTGTAGACCCGAGTAGAAGACAGCGTAGACCTTGGTGCTCTGCGTGACCTTGCCGCTCTTCAAGGCCTGTGCGAAAGCCCCAGCAAAGTTAATGGTCGTCTGGCCGCAGGTGCCCGTGGCCGGCATGGCCATGAGGGGCGGAAACGCCATAAAAGGCAGCGTAGTGCCAGCCGGGAGGGCGGTGATGAACTGGGCGGCCATGGAGTACACTTGATTGAAGTCAAGTGGCGTGTCGAACGGATTAGGGAAAGGCTTCTCGCCAAGTGCCGCGCGGAGGTACGAGGCATGCCGCGCCTCAACAGCCAGAATAGAGCCGGCGGCGGTAAGATAGGTCTTATTGGCGATGACGGCAGCAGCACCAAGGTAGGCTGAGACGCCGACGCCCTCAAGGACGCTGGCGAGGCCGACGAAGGATTTGGCATCCTTTACGGGGAAGGCAAAAGTCGGCTCGGCGACTGCTTTGGCTCCGAGGGCGGTGGATAGGAAGTTAACATGAGTCTGAAGGCTTGTCAACGCTCAAGAAGCCTCAAACATGGAAGTAAGGTACGCAGACTGCTCACCATCTCATCGCTGTACACCTTCTGAAGGTTCGTGTAGAAGTCTTGCGAGAAGCCGGCGGCGGCAAAGTCATTCTGGGTGTAGTTCTGCAGGCCCTCCTGGTAGAACTTGCGCTCCAGATACTCCAAAGTCAGAGCGTAGTTGAGGATGTCAATGTCCCCGTTGGGGGGCGGGGCGAAGTCGCTTCTCTTCTGAAGAGGTGCTGCCATGCCCAAGGGGGCGAGACAGACCGCGAGGAGGGCCAGTGAGCGGTGCATGGTGCCGCGATGTCTCAGTGATCCGACACAACGAACGAGACGCAGCCGGGTTAGTGGACGTGGAGCCGCGTGTGAGATTTGATAGCTGGCTATTAACTTGACAGAGCCGCATATAAGCAGCCTTGCGAGCCAAAGCCCGCTGGGCTCTTGATATAGACTCTCGATATAACACCTTCTCCGAGCGCCAGCTTCTTTCCTTGCTGCATCCTACACACAGCGGCCACTTACGCGCAGTGAGGAGGGCAGTCGCCACATCACGGCGACCTGTCCAGAATGAGACATGCAAATACCAAAATTCCTTCATTCTTGCGTTTTTTGCCTCTTCGAGCCATAGGATAGAGTCCACGCTACGAGGAGTTGCCGCGCTCCGTCCCAAGAGATCGGTTGAGGTGCGGCGGGCAAACGCCCATTCGCTGCCACGCCCATCGGCTGTCGGGCAAGAGTGCCCAGAGTCAGCCGGCGTAGCGTTAAGTACCAAGTTTGGATTGGCGCTTTTGGAACCAGCCAGGGACTCCCATCCCGCTGCTCGCGTGCACTCGCCGCGTGGCGAGCGTTCGGATGGCGGCGATCCGAGGCACTAGGTAGCTGGCGACCACGATGACGACAACGGTGAAGTGCGGATATCGCCCGCACCACGCTTAACCTACGGCAGCCGGAACGTCGTGTAGCCGGCATATACGCCGTCATCATTTGGACATACTTCAAAACAGCGGCCAGAGAGAAGCGCGCTCACTTGATAGAGGCGCAACGAGCAAGTATACTGCTGAAGAACGCTAAACCCAACGCTTACAAATTCGACTTGATATCCCCCGGATACTGTGCCCGCCGGAGAATAGTCCTCTGCAGCTCTGCGATGCTCTTGAAGCCGGAGAGGCCCATTGTAAGATCGAGATCAGCCAAAAGCCCAGCCAGTACGGCCTCGGCACCTGCTGCGCCGTCGATGCCCAGCCCGTAGACGATTGGCCTGCCAACGAAGACGGCTTTGGCGCCGAGGGCGAGAGCCTTGACGATGTCTGCGCCCGTGCGGATGCCCGAGTCGAAGAGCACGGTGATGCTGTGGCCCACGGCATCTACGATTTCCGGAAGCATGTCCAGCGTCGCCACGGCGCCGTCAACCTGCCTGCCGCCGTGGTTGCTGACGATGATACCGTCCATGCCGTGCTGGACGGCCAAGCGGGCGTCGTCGACGCTCAGCACGCCCTTGAGGACAATTGGCCCGTCCCAGTGCTTGCGCAGGAGCGCGAGGTCCTCCCAGCTGCGGCTGACGCCGGGAAAGCTCTCGCTGATCCAGTACATGGCAGCCGCGGTCTTGTTCTCTTCGGGCGTCTCACCATCGCTCCTCTCGGCAAACTTTTTGCGGAAGACGGGGTCCTGGAAGCCAACCTCATCCCCCTCGCCGACGATGAAGGGCACATTGGCGGTGTCGAGATCCCACGGCCGCCAGCCCAGGGTCCAGGTGTCGAGGGTGACGACCAGGGCCTTGAAGCCGTTGGACCTGGCGCGGTGCAGGATGGACGCGGTGATTTCCTCGTCCGCCGGCCAGTACAGCTGGAACCACTTGGAGCCTTGTGGGCTTGCCTTGACGAGCTCCTCGATGCCCGTGGAGGAGGCGGTGCTCAGCGTAAACGGGACGCGGAGAGCCGCGCAGGCGTTGGCCGTGCCGATCTCCTTGTCGGGGTGGAACAACGCCTGCACGCCAACGGGCGCCATGAGGACCGGAGTGTCTGCTCCCTCTGCATCAGTGACGTCGTGTCTTGTGTAAGCTCAGGGGCTCCATACCGTAATTCTCCCCGAAAAGGGTAACGCTGAGGTCCCGCGGGTTGGCCGGCCTCAGCATCCTGGGGACAATCTTCCACTGACGGAACGCGAGACGGTTGGCATCCATGGTCGCCGACTCGCCGGCGCCGCCCTTGATGTAGTTGAAGCCATTCCTGGGCATTTTCTTGAGGGCCTGCTCCTCGAGGCTGTTTGGGTTGGTGGTGACGACGGGGAGCTGGCCTGCGAGGATGCCCTTCTGCATCACCGTCTGCAGGTAGGCCGCGTAGGGAAGCCGGTCGCCGTCGTCGCCATTGCTGTCTGACATGTTGAGGCCCTGTTCACGATGAGTCTGGTGGTGACTAGGCGCAGGTTACCGGACAGTGGAGCCTTCAGAGATTCATTGAGGCGCGAAGCCTCGACGGCGCTGATATGCTCGTATTGGCCAAGTGAGGAGAAGCTCGGGTGAATGAGCCTCGGCAACTTGGCCGACTTACTGTCCGCCCCTCGCTATCTTACCTACCGAGCCCCTAGGGTTCGCGGGGCCAATGCAATCCGGGCGTCTAGTAGACATGTGCTGGCTGCCCCCCGTGTTCTGCCCGTCTGCAGCTGAGGACTAATTACTGCAGGCAGTGCTGGAGCTTTATTCGTCGTCTCGCCTGCGTTGACATCAATCGACCTCTTTGGTCGACGTATGTAGCAGCTGGTGGGGGGCGACGTAGCCCCCTCCAAGCTCCACCATCCCCAGAGTTGATGCGCTGACTGCCAGTGCCGTTCCTGCGAGCAAGGAAAGCGTATCGCGTCGTTGTCTTTATTTGTCCAGCTGCTTTGTCTTTCCAAACGTGGGCATGAAATGTTCTTCCGTATTTAATACGCCTGCACAATCTTCGTTGCTGAGAACAGGGGCGGCTTGGCAGAGGATGGCCTGGACCACTCTACGCGTGCTGTGTCCGCAACCCCACACCAAAAAGAATGCGCGGAAACCGCATGAGATGGTCACCTCACTGCCGTCCCCCTTTTATGACCAAGAAGCCTCACCCAACTCATCCAGCCCGAGCCTCGAGGCCGCCCCCGCGCCATGGACATTGACGATATCCTGCGCGAGGTCGACCCCTCCTCCCATGGCATCCCCCAGGACACCCGCGACCTGCAAGCCCTGACGCGTCACTGGGTGGCCGAGAGGTCGGCGCCCGAGCTGCTCGAGTGAGTTCGGCCTGCTCTCAGATGCAAACACCCACAGTCGTCTTCTCCGAATCGGCTCACTGACATGCTGCAGCTGGCCCGCCGACGGCCTCTTTGAGCGCGTTAGCGACCGCGTCAAGCGGCAGATCGAAAAGGTCGAGGACATGACGGGCGACATGGACCCCAAGACGAACTTCGCCCTCATCGTCATCCAGACAGAGCTCGAGCGGTACAAGTTCCTCGTGCGGAGCTACCTGCGCGTGCGCATGGCAAAGGTGCCTTGGACCCCGCCGATGAGAGAGAGCGAGAGAGAGAGAGAGAGAGTCTCGCGGCCGCTGACCTCCAAGGCAGATCGACAAGCACACGCTTCACTACCTCTCGACACAGGAGCTCCGCGACCGCCTCTCGCCCACGGAGCTCGCCTACGCGACGCGCCATCAGGCGCTGCTACACAACCACTACCTGTCCTCCTTCCTGGCCTCCTTCCCGCCCCAGCTGCAGAACCTCAACGACACGGCCGGCAACGTGAGCATGATCGACGCGCCGGACCTCGACACCGCCGTCTTCGTGCGGATGCTGCGCGATCGCGACGTTCACGGCCGCGGCACCGACGCCGACAACACGCTGCCCGCTGAGAACGGCGATGTCCTCATCCTGCGGTGGTCGAGTGCCAAGGCACTGGTTGATGACGGGGACGCCGAGCTGGTGTGAGGTGCCTGCGCTCCGTTGAGTTTTAGTGCACCTGTGCTGGGCCCCGAGTCTTCACAAAGGGCTTCCCTGGACGGGTCAGCATCCGAGTAGGGCCCGTCGTCTTCAGACAGCTCACTTCGCCGTTGACCCATTGTCGGTGGGAAGATGAGCCTCCATCACTGCCCCAGGATCTGCTGACCCAAGCCCGGTTTTGCCGAGATCGGCTCGTCGGCGGCTGGCCGTCGAACGCCACGCCGACCGACGTCGCTTCGTGAGGCATGAATGATAGCATTAATGATTGAACAGGAGATGAGCCGCAGTGCGTCGCCCGCGATGTACAAGGAGGTGGAGGTAACAATTCACCCTGAAAACCTGTTCGCGCAGCAGCACGAAGATGCATAGCCTCGAAATCCCATTAGGGCGCCTATATAAGAATGCAATGCTATTTTCATGCCTAATTCCGAATGTTCCACAATCGAATCTTTCCAGCGTCGTTCCCTACGGCCAGCAGATCGCTCTCCCTGCTAAACGCCACCGCCGTTATCCGCCCCAGCGGCGTTTGCTGCGTCGGCCAATTCCGGTACACGGTGCAGCTGGGCAGGTGCACCAGCCTCAGCGCATCCTTCTTCTCGCGGCTCCCGAATGCCAGCAGCTGGCCATCTGGCGAGAACGTAAGCACCGTGATGGGCGTGACGAGCTGCTCGAAGGTGCGCGCCGGCGTCGGCCGCTCCTTGAGCGCGAGCTCGTCGCCGGGAATGATGAGTTCGCTCCGATCGTATATGTTTGTGATGCCGCTGTTCGAGCCGACGGCGACCCACCGATCGTCACCGAGCGCCGCAGGACCACGGTGGCCGCCAAGAGCGATGACGATCCCGCCGACGCAGCCATCGTCGTGCCAGATGGCCAGGAACGTCTTGCTCTCCATGCTGTACTCGCCGACCTGGCCGTCTCTTCCCAGAATAGTCATGCCCTCTCCCGTGCTCCACCAGGCAAAGTCGGCGATGCCGTTCCTGCTCTGTAGCCTGGCAGCAGCAATCCACTGCATGGTGGTGACGCTCAAAATGTTGATGATTCCGCCACCCTTCCTCGTTGAGGCCACCACGGCCATATATCGCCCGCAAGGGCTCAGCTTGAACCGCTCCATGGACTTGTGCTCCAGTCGGTGGCCGAGGATTTGTGAAGTCTTTTGCACCACGCCAGAAGCCAGGTCCCAATGGTGGAAGTACTTGCGCCGTCCGGCAAAGAAGATCTTGTCTCCTTGCGGGTACAGGAACTCTGCCCTTCGCACATCTACTTGCTTGACTTGGACAGACGTCAATTGCGGGTTCGGTGGCTGGGCGTCGGGCGCGATGTGGTGCAGAAACATGACCGACGCCGTGCTGGCGGAAAGAAGGACGGGGTATTCGGGGTGGAAGGACAGGCATTCCACGGGCATCTTGTGCTTGTCGGGAATCTCCCGCGTGCGCTGGATGTCGATGACCTCGGGCCGCAAGAGGCGTTTCCTGGAGCCACCCATGCCGGCGAGCTGGTTGACGTCGCGCAGGAACTTTTCGAGGGGCTGCGCCGAGACGTCGGAGCCGGCGTCGCTCTCGGAGCCGCTCGAGGATTCCGAAGCGGCAGAAGAGCGCCGCCGCCTCTTAGCGGGGCGGCCGTCCAGCTGCTGCGCCCACGCCGGCGCGGGATTGAGGCGCAGGAACTGCTGCCGCAGCCTTCTGGAGTATTCGGTGCCGCTGACCACGTCTTCCGCCTCGGTCGCCCGCAGCTTTCGCAGCCTCGTGGCGCCCGCGAGCGAGATCGCCAACCGATCATCATCACTGTCTTCCCAGGCGGGGGCGTCGCCCGGCTCGGTCGTCTTGGGGCCCGGCGCGGGCTTCGCGGCGGCGGATCCTGCGGCGGCAGCACCAGTATCGATCATGAACAGGTCGGCATCGTCCACGTCCTCCAGGCCGCCCGTGTCGACGTCGGCCAGCTCCAGCTCCTTGCCGTCGGTGTCCGTGCCGTCAAACAGACCGCCGTCCTTGAAAAGATTTTCCCGGAAACTCGTGGCGTTGCCCAAAACCAGCCGCTCCAGCTCCTCCTCGTCGGAGTCCTTGTCAAACATGAGCGCAGTGGCCGTTTTGTCTTTCGTCGTGGCGAGGCCCGATTCAGAGTCCGACGAGAAGTCGGCCTCGGAATCCTCGTGGTCCGAGGTCCATTGGTCTTTTTGCGCCGCCATCTTGTCCAGGCCGGGTCAATGGTGATGAAGCGGTGCGGTGTTGCAGCTTGCATGACATTTTTTTTGGGAGGTGTTGGAAATTTTTGGGCGCCTACCTCAGCCTTGCAGCAGCCCCGCTAGGCTGGTGGGGCACCGCTACAGTAACCAATAACAGAAGCTTACCGGCGAGGCTGAGGCGCTCCAAGCTGCCCGTACATCTAACGACAACTTCCTCGCTGTGAAGTGAGGGAAAACCATCGCTGCTAGAATTACGACCACCTTACTTCTATGTACGAGACGCTGCTTTCGCGAGATCGCGCTCTAGTTGCCCTAAATTCGGGCTCACAGACTCCTGGCACTTGAGCGAGAAGACGGCGCCCCTTTGCGCCACGTCCACCAAGTTCTCGACTCGGCCACCTTGTGCCAGCCCGGAGATCAAGACGCCCAAGAATGTGTCGCCGACTCCATTGACGGAGACAATATCCTGCACCGTCTCCACGGATGGAAACATCCTCATGTAAATGCCGCCAACAGACGGGTGGTCGACGGCGGCCCTCGTTAGGATGAACTCTTCGGCGTCTCTGTCTCGCATCAGAGGGTCGTCTCGTCCCAATAGCGTGGTGAGAAGGACGCCCTTGGGCCCGAGCTTCGTAACAAGAGTGGGTATGTATGGGAGAAGCTGGACGGATTGCTGCGGCACGCCGGCATCTGTGAGCTCGGTCGACGTCAATCTTGTGAATCTGTCTCGTGCGCCTCGCATCCCAAACGAGTCGATGACGTCGAACCAGCCACCCAGCTCGAGATAGCCGTTTTCCATGGCCGCCGAGTACATGGCCGCTAGCTCGTACGTGTTTGGTGAAGCGAGGTCGACGCTCGCCTGGGGGAAGACACCTAGTCTGGGAACTTCTTTCTGGGGGCAGAACAGTCTCTTCGACTTCTCCACCGACACGGGCTCGAACGCAACCCTCGAGTGATGGTCCTTTCCCGTTCGAATCCACGCCCTGAGATCCTTGGAGCCCCAGTTGCCATCGACGACCAGCCACTTGGGCGATGTCGCTGCCACAGTGGACGCCATATGGTCACGATCGGAGTGTTGCGTGAAGATGTCCATATCTGCCATGGCCATGACGAGATTTCTGCTCCCGTCATTGACGGCGATATACTGCGCAGTGCGGCTCCCGGGATGAGATTGTGGATCCAGTCGTCGGACGAAGGTCGTGTCGAGCCCAGCGGTCTGCAGAGAAGAGAGTACCGTTGATCCAGCCCTGGGGTCTTGTCAACGTACATTCTCGTGGTAAGATTCAGGGGACGCTAAGGTACTTACACGTCGTTGCCGACCATGCTGCAAAACTGGACTCGAGCTTGTGTGCTGGCCAAATGGGCGGCCAGCGCGACGTTGTGGCCAACGCCGCCAATAGACTGGCTGATACGGGCAGGGTTCGAGGTGTGAGGTTGAGGAGCCGTCTCGCCAGCCAGAGTGCTCGTATAATCACAGCTGAGATCGACAGCTACGGCTCCAGCTACGAGTATATCGGCTTTGGGGTCAACAGCTCTAGCTGGCTTCGCGGTCTTCAATGTCTTGTATGTACTTAAACTATCTACAATTAGAACTATATTCGATGTCCAGTCACATCAGCACTTACGAGCTCGCCACCGGTTTTGCGTCTGGCGACAACAGGCGCGACAGCTCCACCGAGATGTTGGTCGCCCGAATGATATTTGCTGTTACCAGAGCCTTGTTTGCCTTGACCGCCTGCTCCCCCGTAAGCTGCTTGAGTCGCTGCAGCACGTACGGGGTGTTTTTGCTTCCGGTGAAGCCCTTCTCGACCGCTTCCCGCACAGCCAGCTCGATGGCCGCGCCCATCTCCTTCGAAGGCACAGCAAATTCCTCTGGGATAGGGTTGGCGAAGAAGATGCCCGACTCGATGCCCAGCTGCTCCTGGGCGAGGATCATGGCGGCGGCTTCCTTCTCGGTGTAAACGACGGATGGACTCTGCGTGCCGCTATCCCTGGCCCAGAAAGCCGGGAAGTCGACCTTGCCAGTGCGGCCGTCGGCAAAGGTCGACACCAGGCAGCCCTGCGTCTCAAGGTACTCTAGCGTCCGGGGAATGTCGAGAAAGCCCTTGCAGCCACTGGCAATGACGGCTACTCTAGTCCGCCCCAGCTCCGTAAGGTCGGCAGACACATCCATGGAGCTCTCGCCACCGCGGTGAACGCCGCCCAGGCCGCCGGTGCCAAACACTCGGATGCCGGCTAACCTGGCGAGAAGCATAGTGCCTGCGATGGTGGTGCCGCCGTGAATCTTCCGACCAGCCAAGCCCTGTACGTGGATCAGAGCTTGTTTCGTATCACAGCAGGACGAGTGACCCTTGCAAAAGCCAGAGGGGGGCTTACCATGCCTGCAAGGTACGCAATGTCCCTCCGCGAGGCCTTGACGGTGCCCTCGTCTTCGATCATGCGGATGATTTCGTTGGGCGACACGCCAACCGTGGGGACACCGTCGACGATAGCAATGATGGCAGGGATGCCGCCGTGGCTACGGACGAGGTCTTCATGCTCTCGAGCAAGATCCTTGCCCATGGCGCCGTGGGTGTAGATTGTGGATTCAAGCGCAACCACGGGTTTATCCCCATGGACGGCGTCGGCCACTTCATCGGAGACACGCAACAGGCTCCGTAGGGAAGGCGACGCGGACGCCTTCGAAGCGGTTGCGAAGCCGCGTCGGGGATATGGAGCTCTATTTTGGCTGCATTGGGTAACCTGCTGGCTGACAGGATGCGAGCATCGCACCGAGCCGACACTGAGCGCGCGGCGGCCCGCGGGGAGTGCGAGCCGAGCCACCTTCATTGTGGCCGTCGTGAGCGTGACGCCTCGTTGCTGCTTCTTCGCTGACGTAGTACTCAAGGCTCTGGAATGTCTGTCTGCAAGTACTGGGCGGGCGCGAAAATAACTCCCAGCAATGACACGCTCTGTGGTCAATGGGAAACGAGGAGACGCGGTGTTGATTTATGAGGCAACGAACCTAGCACTGGCCGGGCCGAGCAGTGAAGTTGTCGTTATGTCACGCCGGCCCACTCCCTCGTGCCCTCCCTGCATCGGAGGAGGCCGTTAGTGCAGCCAGCCCCGGGCCTCCGTCTCGCCTCCGACCACCCGGATCGCTATCCCGCTCTTTGAGGGTAACGCGAGCAATTGGCTTTCTCGTGGTGAGCTTGCATGCAGAGTTTCATATGTAATCGGAGCAATACAAATGCCGGCGAAACAGTTGTCAAGCGTTGAACGCCTGCGAAATACCGTGCCGGTGGCACAGTTGGGGCGCTATCGATCCGCAACAGCAGCGGGCTCAGAGCACCTGTAGCTAGCGTTGCTTGGCTCTAAGGTAGACCTCGGAAGGCGCCGTACGAGTAGTAGTTGGTCACTTGAGCGCGCCGGCGAGGCTCCAATGACTCTTTGCCGGACTGAGATGTAAGGGATGGAAGCCGTTTATCCACACACTTCGACATCCCCGATGCATCGGAAGCGGGTCCCGTCAAGCACAACTTTACTTTGACGAACTGTCCCGGAGATGCGCAAGTCTAACGCTGCATTTCGCAGAGTAGATCGCGCATGGGTTTGAAGAGCTCAAATAGAAAATTAGAACTCATTTTTTATTAATATTCTAGAGGCATGAAGCTCGCGCCGCCCATGCTGCCTCCCAACGACCACTCTCTCTAATCCATTGCGATCATGCCAAACAAAACAATAAACGGTACTACATAAGCTGCCCGATCTTCCCAAACCGGCATCATTACCGCGTCTCTCTCAATCCAACTACCCGCATCTGCTGCCGACCCAAATCCAGGCTCCAAATCGGACTCTGGCCCTACTTCTCCCGCCGGCCGTCACCTGGGCCCAGAGGGCGTTCTCGCAGCCGGTACAGCCTCCATTCAAGCACTTCCTAACGGCACCTACAGCTAACATAAATAAGGCTCTACCTAAAGCGTCTAGCCTCCCATGGACGGTGTCGACGACGTTATCAGGAACAACGACAATCCTAGCTTTCAACTACGAGTAGACGTCGCCGACAGGGACTATCCACTCCAAGAACAGCAACAGCCGTTGTTGCGTGAGACTGCTACGACATCCATAGTCATCGCAATTGGCCTAGTAGCGTCTTACATTTGCGCGTCGAATTGTCCGAGCTGTTCGTGTTGCATTGCTTTGAAAGGTATTGTCGGAACTACCGTTCGACCATCAAAACTTTTGCGCGCATCAGATTAATGATATGCGGTACTAATATTCCTGACAAGCGCTATTTCTGACAGATATCTACAGCTCGCCAAGGGCTGGAGGATGAGAACACTTCCGGATGCAGAACTAACGAGATATGGGAGAATCACGTGTGAGCAACTGTACATAAGAGCGCGAATCCCCTGCGTAGGGCTTGACTTCGTCAAGCTTCAGTCTTGCATCAATCTTACTTTTTGGCCAGCTCATAGCTGGCTGTCTTGTCTATTCCGATTGATCCCATTGTGACCTGTGGTCATAACACAAGGCGCAGGGCGGCATGACGCACTTGAGCGGCAGACAGGTCGTTGCCAGACACCACCCGGCGCCGATTGCTTTGTCGCATTGCGCACACGGCCAAATACCGGACAGTATCCAGACGCGGCTAGCCAAAGGGGTGGAAAGCAGGTAGATGACCGAGACGCTGAGCAACGCAGGGCCTCGGCAGGGATGCAACGAGGCCAAGCTACCCCGGAAACTCCAAGACGGAGAGACGGCACAACTTCGAGCTTCCCCGCACACCTCTAAACCTCGGCTTGCTCCCACATGGTAGACCTAGCCTCGCATTCAGCCGACGACAGCGCGGAGGGCTATGGCGGGAGGCGGAACGGAGAGCTCCTGTTGCGGGGGTTTGGAGCTTGACATTGAGCTGTGCTCTTTACGACATACCAGACTCGACAACTTGCGTGCACGTCTTAGCCATCGCGTGACAGCCTCGAGACCAAGCGCGTGAACGTCTAGACTCATCATCCGCAAGCCTCGACGCCAACATGCCCATGCACAGCGGCATCCTTCCACGAGAGGGCTTCTGCGCGGACGTCGTCGTCAAGCTCATACGCCGGACTGCCCTCAACCCGGCCCTACTGCTGCCCCTCGTCCTCCTCGCCCGACTCACCAAGAAGGGCCAGGACCTCTCCATCCTGCACCCGAAGGCCGCCCGGCAACTGCGTATCCTCTTCTACTATGCACTCGTCCGCCGGGCCAGTGCCTGGCTGTCCGATCGAGTCCGCAACAACTGGTCGGATGATACGTACGACTGGTCCAGGGAGATTGTCCTGGTCACGGGAGGAGCCGCGGGCATCGGCGGGTCAATGGTAAAATTCTTCGACGAGGAAGGCATCAAAGTGGTGGTGCTCGACATACAGCCCATGTCCTTCACAACCTGTAAGACTGATGTCGTACCGACTGGATGCTGAGTCTTGGGAGCGCCCCATAAATAACACTTCACATCACAGCATCCAGAGTCCGCCACTTCCACTGCGACATCAGGTCGTCCGAGAGCGTCAACGCCGTGGCTGATACTATCAGGGCCGAGGTCGGACACCCAACCGTCATCATCAACAACGCCGGCGTTGCTCGAGGCAAGACGCTGCTCGACTCCGAGCCCGGAGATGTGCGCTTCACCTTTGACGTCAACACTCTGGCCCATTTCTGGATCACCAAAGCATTCCTCCCCAACATGATCGCGCGTAACCACGGCATGGTGGTCACGGTCTCGTCGTTTGCCTCGTGGCTGACCATCCCAAACATGACCGACTACGGCGCTTCCAAGGCTGCTGCCCTGGCCTTTCACGAAGGGCTCACTTCGGAGCTTACGACTCGGTACAACGCGCCCAAGGTCCGCACCGTCTCGGTGCACCCGGGCCACACGAGGACTGCTCTTTTCCAGGGCTTCAACCAGGGGTCGGGCTTCCTGCTGCCACGGCTAGAGCCAGATTCGATCGCCGAGGCCGTGGTGCGGCAGGTCCTCACCGGACGCAGCGGACATGTCATCCTCCCGAAGGCCGGCGGTTCACTCGCGGCCCTGCGCGCCCTCCCGGACTGGTACGCGATCCGTCTGCGGGCCAAGGCGCAGGGTAGCATGGTGCACTGGAGCGGCAGACAGGTTGTGGAGGATGTCGACGCCTCGTACGACGGCAAGCATGGCCAGCAGGGTGAGGAGACGCAGAGCACGGTGCTGGTTCCCGGCGAGTAAAGGCACGGGCGCCGCCGCAGAGGGGCCGCGCCGCGACTATTGATAACGCAGACATGGGCGATGCCCAGGCGTGTGCCCGTAACTCGCCGTAGGTCTTCCTGTACGAGTACACGTACAGGCAACCTGACATTGTTGGATTTGCGTAGTCGCTTCAGTGGAATGATGTCCCCTAATATTGGGTTGGCCATGTATGTGTAAGCCGGGGAGGAGGCGGGGCGTTCCATAGGGGTGCATCGCCGTGCCATTGGCACGCTAGGATCAAGGTTCTCTCCAGAGATCCCACGTACTGGTGCATGATGGTGGAATGAGATGCTGAGATTGCTGACCCGACATGACGGCGGTGGGCTGATGGCCGCGTCAGTAGTCCGTACCCGTACTCGTAGACTGCGTCTTGTCGGTGCCACGATGGACGGGCTGGGATTCGCCTATCGATTGGCGGCATTAACGGATCGCGCCGGGAGGCGGCGGGAGGCAGAAATCGAGCAAGCGCCGGGCGGCGGCCGGCGACTCTGGGGTTCCCCCGCGGGCGGGCTCGCAGACGTGCGTGCGCTGCCACGACTCACGAGTTGTATGAGACGGCCGGTGTGGCGCCCGGACGAGGTAAAGTCGGGACGACGGCGGGTGCGTGCATGCCGGCGAGCCGGGGGCCTTGGTGCCACGGTGAGGCGAGGTCGAGGAGCGGTCGAGGAGCACGCTGAAGCTACAGTATATTATTAGCCCGCGAGACCCGACGAGCCGTGCCTCGCGGCTCCCGCGAGCAGCACAAGCGCACACGGACGTCCTCCCAGCAGAGCCTGCAGGCGTCGACGGGGTGGAGAGGGCTGGGCCTCGCCGGCGGCGAAGTGGCGCCACTCTCGCCCAGAGGCCCAGCATGCCTCGTCCGCGATCTCAGATGCAGCCAATCGGGGGCGGCTGGCTGGCCCAGCGGAGCCCGCCATCCCAGAGCCACCCGTCAGCGAGATCAGCCCATTTTGCGGCCTCACGAGCCCATCCGCCTTAGCAGCACGCAATCATATCATGCCACTTTTGCCGCCATGCCAGGCCGCCTGGGAGCCGCTGAAACCGGTGTGTGTGTGCGTGTGCGTGCGTGTGCGCCTGGGTGTGGCGGCTGGGGGCCCGTCTTGCGGCCGGGCGCGCGCTGCGGCAGAGGCCAGGCCGCGGGACGAGACTCGCTGGGTTGAGGCGCAGGCGGGCTGCTTCGCACGGTAAGGTACGGAGAGCCAGTCTGTTCTGGAACCGAGTATATCAGATCCAAGGGCCCGGCGATCCCAGCCCGCCGCTGTGTCACGCGAAAGGCCCGAGCGAGCGAACCACCGCTGTGCAGATTCCTCAGTACGAGTGCTGTATATCCCAGATCCAGTCCCTGGATAGCGTCGCCGCGCCGACCTGCCTGTTCCTGCTGCTGTCCCGTGCCTTTGTCGAGGCAGAGCCCGCTCGCCTCGCTCTGACCTGCAGACGGCGACGAGGTCCCACGAGCAGAGTCTTTTCATCCATCCGTCCATCCTCGCTCTTCTCTGCTCTCCGCCGCGATTCCGGCCGGCCGAACAGTCAAGGGCAATCGCGTCCCTCCTTGACCCCCAACGCCGACGCCGAGCATCTTGGCCGCCCCGCCTCGTCGATTGAACACGAGACGCTCCTCGCCAACATCGCGAGACCTCATCCCGTCTCGCGTACCGTGACTGCCTTGTCCTAGGCAAGGCCAAGCACCTCGCTCACCGCCAACACGGCCAGCCTCGTAACGCCTCACTCGTCTCTTCCGCGCTTTCGCGCTGCCGCCGGCACCATGGCGCCTGGCATCCTGGACGGCAGCACGCCCTTGGACAGCCCGGTCATCGACGTCGAGCACCAGCTGGCCCCCGTCAACGAGGAGGATGACGAGGACGCTGTCGCCGATCTGACGCTGCTGCGAAGCTTCCCCGAGCCCCCCACGGAATGTCAGGTCTGTGTCGTCGGCGCTGGCCCCGCCGGCCTGATGCTGGCCGCCACCCTGACGCGGTATGGCATCAATTGTGAGGTTGTCGATGATCGGGCGGATCAGACGCCTGTGGGAAGGTAAATATCCACCTCGTCATTTTGCTCCAGCGCCCTTGTTGCGACGCCCCTTGCTGGCCTGGAACAGAAGCGCTGACCACCCACGTGCGCGCGAACAGAGCAGACGGCCTACAGCCGAAGACAATCGAGACGTTCAGACAGCTTCGCATGGCCGACACCCTGCTCCAGCGCGGCGTGCGCGTCTTCGACATTTCCTTCTGGCGCAGCACCGCAGAGGAGCCCCTCCACCGGCTGGGACGTGAAGTGCATTATCCCCCCGTCATCGACGTCTTGGACCCGTACATCCTCTTGGTGCACCAGGGCATCGTCGAGAGTCTCTTCATCGACGACATGCGGAAGCGCGGCAAGGAGGTTCGCAGGAATATGGCCTTCGACTCTTATGACGTTGCTGCTGGGAAAACGGGCCAGTTGCAGGTTAACTGTCGCACCAACGTGACCCAAGACAAGCGAACCGTCTTGACCCAATATCTAGTAGGCTGTGAGTGTCCCCGTGGTCTTCGCGCTTTTTCCTTGCCGGAGACTGACCCACCGACCAGGCGATGGAGCGCACTCCAAGGTCCGCAAGAGTATTCCCGACGTCGAGGCTGTTGGCATGTCGCAGGCCGCCATCTGGGGCGTTTTGGACGGCGAGCTCATCACAGACTTCCCGGATCTCTGGTCCAAGACTCTAGTCTACTCGGAAGAGTATGGTTCTATCCTCATTATTCCGCGGGAGAGGAACATGACCAGGTTCTACATCGAGCTCAAGTCGTGTGTTGGCACGGACCGCCAGGCACTGGGCCAGAACTTTGTCATGCAGCAGGCGAGGAAGATCATGGCGCCCTTCAGCCTCGATTGGAAGTACATCGAGTGGTTCGGGCGCTACCAGGTCGGCCAGCGCGTGGCAAGCCGCTTCGCGGATGCCAAGACCCGAGTTTTCCTCTCCGGTGACGCCAGCCACACCCACTCCCCCAAGGCAGCGCAGGGCATGAACACATCCATGCATGATTCATGGAACCTCTCGTGGAAGCTCAACCTGGCTGTGCGCGGCCTGGTGAAGCCCAACTTCCTGGAGAGCTACGAAGAGGAGCGACGGAAGATTGCGCTGGATCTGGTCAACTTCGACTACGAGCACGCCAACCAGATCGCCGGAGGAGACGCGGTGGCCCTGGCCCAGAACTTCAAGGCCAATGTCCGCTTCATCTCAGGAATAGGGGCCGAGTACGGGGCCAGCGCGCTCAACAAGGACGATGCGGCCAACCTTGCCTTTGCGGCTGGCGATGCCAGGCCGGGATGCCTGTTGCCCCCTGCCAAGGTTACACGCTACATTGACGCGAACCCGGTGGATGTGCAACTGGACATTCCTATGCTGGGCCAGTTCCGCATCTTCTTGCTCATGTGGGACGTGCAGCAAGCGGCACCGTTCTTGGCGACCTTTTGCCGCGCAATCGCGGCTCAGGAGTCTTTTGTGAGCCAGCTATCGGCGGCTGCCAGCGCCTCGTACGCCGCGCAACCGAGACTGGGGTCGGCGGAAGACGTTTACATCCGCCCCGAGCGATACACAGCCGTCAGCCATCTGTTTACGTTTGCCCTCATCAGTAAGTCTCCTGGGTTCGAGGTTCTCGACGCAACGCTAACCCGAGAACCAGCAACAATGGCCAAGGCAGAGATGGAAATCTCGGACCTCCCGGCCATGCTTCAAGACAGCCGCTGGACGATCTATCTCGACGACATTCCCGAGCAAGACACGAGAGGCCAGCTCTGCACGGACAAGTGGCTGGGCACCCTCGAGCCGGGCGACGTCGCCATCATCAACGTGCGCCCCGACGGCTATGTCGGAAGCGTGAGACGATGGGACTCCAATGTAGACGACTCCGGAGTTGACGCCGCACGGTGGTTGGATGACTACTACGCGGGATTCATGCAGATCCCGCCGTCAACCTAATGGATAACGAGGCGGGTAAAATCCTTCTCGTTCGGTTGCCATCGCAAAGGTGTCGCGGCCAAGATAGTTGATGAGCTTGCCTCCGCTAGGCATTCATTCCTTCAGTACATACGCGGTTTCATCGCAACACGGCGTCGTTTGGGTTTGAGCAGACGGGCATCGGGCGGAGTTGGCACTGAGGACCATAAAATGAAAGGAACAGAGGAAATACTGTACGATGACATGCCGCGCACTCGGAATTATAAAGTGTCATTGCACAACTGACGTCACATTACTCGTAGCCATCGGCAGAGGAGTTGGACATCTTGTTGACGTAAGACGCCGGACCACTGTGGCCGGTCCTTCGTACTTGCATCAACGGCACCGTTGGTAGGCGAGTCGTTATGAATCGCCGACGAGGATCCATTCTGTTTGATCGAGGCTCTGCCAGAGACTTGTTGCAGGGATAGATGAAGCCGTCGAGACCCCGTCAATCAGTGCCTTCGTCAATGCGCGAGACGCCGTCAACATGTTTTAGGAAGTTTGTGATTATACTTGGAGCTTTGCCGAACCGTAGCCAAAGAGGCTCGGCTGAACAGATGCCGCGAGTATTTGTCGCTCACGCACCATGATTAGTCGCCGATCGCAAAGACGAATAATACCCACCTGATCGGGGCGCCTTGGGCGGGCACAATAGACGACAATGGGTTCTTGCCAACTCCTTCCACGGCCCGTGTACTTGCGAGTCCTCGTACATCATACCTTATCTCAATATTGGCTTGCGGGAAATACCGCCGAAGTGAAACATGGTACAGCTGGCATATCCTCGCCAAGCCAGGCATAGTCGGCATCGTGCGCATCGCATCGTGAAGTGGGCCCCGAGGGCCTGCGGAAGTGGCAAGGTGGCATCTTGGTTTCGTCGTGCCTCGACACAAGGGCGGCGCACGTCTGGCAACGGCTAGGCGGATGGTGCTGGAATGGGGTCGAATGCCCACCCGCCTCACCGTACAGACTACGCGGTTCCTCCCAAACGGCGGCGCAGATGTCAGGAGTGACCTACGAGCATTGCATTGTACAGAGCAACGTACTCGTAGTCCATGCATCCACGTCGACAAGATGCAACGAACCGATTTCGTCGTCGCTGGTTTCTAGACAGTTCTAGCGGTAACAGGTACGAGTAAGGCAGCTGCCGTCTGGGCACTGTGGGCATCGAAGCTCAGGGCCCACAGCAGGCAAGGTACCTTGCATTACTGTATCGCCCAGGCTTAGTCGGTACCTTAGCTTGCACGGACACTGGAAGCTTGGTCGTTTCGACCGCCCCCGCATTGGAAGGAAGGCAAGCTCGGGACCCTGGCCTGAGGCGCCCCGTAGCTTCTACGTGTCCTCAAGGCCCGCCAGCTACTTCGCTCGAGGCTTAAACTTCTCCGCGAAGCACCCGTCGCCGACCACGACTCTTTCCCCCCTCACCTCGATCCTGTTCGAGCACGCCCTGGGATAAGCCCATTGGCTTCTTGTCTTCCTCTCTGCATCTCTGTGCACCTGCGCTGTGCGCTTGATTTTCCCGTGTCTTGACCGACCTAGCTTCATTCGCCATGAAGTTCAACGCTGTCGCGGCCGTGGCGTCGGCGGCCTTCCTCGCGGGAGCCGCCCACGCTGAGGATGCTGCCCAGGAGTCGCCTGTGGTCCCTGAGCTCCCGACCTTTACTGTGAGTCTTTGCTCTTCGCGCCTGGTTGATCGCCGTCAATCTGGCAAATCTGGCATGGGCACCCCGACGAGTGCTAACCGAGGCCCTCTACCCATCAGCCCTCCGACTTGAAGGCACCCTTCCTCGAGCAATTCACCGACGGCTGGGAGAAGCGGTGGAAGGCCTCTCACGCCAAGAAGGACATGGAGGGCACTGGCAAGGACGAGGAGCAGTGGGCTTATGTCGGCGAATGGGCCGTCGAAGAGCCCACGGTGTACAAGGGCATGGACGGCAACAACGGTCTCGTCGTCAAGAACCCAGCTGCCCACCATGCAATCTCGGCCAAGTTCCCCAAGAAGATCGACAACAAGGGCAAGACCCTGGTTGTCCAGTACGAGGTCAAGCTTCAGAGTGAGCACTCCCGAGAATCTCGAAGCATTGGCGGCACATGCTGACACACTCTTTTACCCAGATGGTCTCGAGTGCGGTGGCGCCTACATGAAGCTGCTGCGCGACAACAAGGCTCTCCACCAGGAGGAGTTTGGCAACAAGACCCCCTATGTCATCATGTTCGGTCCCGACAAGTGCGGTCACACCAACAAGGTGCACTTCATCATCAACCACAAGAACCACAAGACGGGCGAGTATGAAGAGAAGCACCTGTCGTCTCCTCCCACGGCCAAGATTGTCAAGACCACGGAGCTCTACACCCTCATCGTACACCCCAACAACACCTATGCCATCCGGCAGAACGGTGAGGAGGTCAAGACCGGCTCTCTCCTCGAGGACTTCTCCCCGGCCATCAACCCCCCGGCCGAGATCGATGACCCCAAGGACACCAAGCCTAAGGACTGGGTTGACGAGGCTCGCATCGCCGACCCCGAGGCTACCAAGCCCGAGGATTGGGATGAGGACGCGCCGTTTGAGGTTGTCGACGAGGAGGCCACCATGCCCGAAGACTGGCTCGAGAACGAGCCCAGCACCATCGCCGATCCCGAAGCGCAGAAGCCCGAGGACTGGGATGACGAGGAGGATGGTGACTGGATCGCGCCCACTGTCCCCAACCCCAAGTGCGGCGACGTCTCTGGCTGTGGCCCGTGGACCAAGCCCATGAAGAAGAACCCCGATTACAAGGGCCCGTGGACCGCGCCTTACATTGACAACCCGGCGTACAAGGGTCCTTGGGCTCCCCGCAAGATCAAGAACCCCGACTTCTTCGAGGACAAGCACCCGGCCAATCTGGAGCCCATGGGCGCCATTGGCTTCGAGATCTGGACCATGCAGAAGGACATTTCTTTCAGCAACATCTACATCGGCCACTCAATCAAGGATGCTGAGCAGCTGGCTGCCGAGACTTTCAAGCCGAAGCACGCCGTCGAGGAGGCGCTGGCCGAGGCTGACAAGCCCAAGCCTGAGGACAAGCCCAAGTCTCCCTCGGACCTGGTGTTCCTCGACGACCCCGTCCTGTACATCAAGGAGAAGCTCAACCTGTTCATCGCGATTGCCAAGAATGACCCCATCGAGGCCATCAAGTTTGTGCCCGAGGCCGCCGGCGGCATTGTTGCTGTCGTGGTGACGCTGGTTGCCATTGTGGCTGGTCTGGTTGGTCTTGGTGGTTCTTCACCCGCGGTTCAGAAGGCTGCTGCGGATGCCAAGGACAAGGCCAAGGAGGTTACGGACAAGGCAGCGGAGGCTACCGCTACCGGAGCTGAGAAGGCCAAGGCTGAGCTCAACAAGCGCACCACTCGCAGCAGCTCGTAGGCGTTGAAGCTCGCGTACAAGGCGTCGTTTGGGCGCTCGCCCCGAACCAAGATGAGGTGTGCGGATGCACGGGCACAGAGGCTTGTCAAGTTAAAGATGCGGAGGAACTCATGACAAAGCAAGAGATGCAATAAAGGAACATGACTGCTAAAAGTCGTTTGATCAAATTGCTCGTTGGACCAGGCTGCAAGGACGGAACGTCTTTTGGTGGGGCCTGGGTCGACCCAGCACGGCGTATTGAACTTGGAAGGGTGGATTCGTTGCCCAGGACCCCGAGGTGCGTGTATTCGTGTAATTACAAGTAGGCGAGAGCATGGATGGATTCACAACGAGTCGAACCCAAGGCTGCGCGTTGACACGCCTATCGTGATGTTGCAATATTTAGCCTGCCGCCTGGACAAGTACTAAGTACTCGTTGGATAAGCGGCAATGGCAGGCCGTGGACAGTAGGCAATACTGCGGTCTAATGCAAAGGTCTAAGAGTTTGATAAGGAGGGCTGGGCTATGACTCGTTGACCCAGCTATGGCGATGTTCGCGACCGCGCGTAGCAGGCAGGCAAGGCATCCAAGTGGCTGAGGGCCTCGGAAAGGGCTTTGCCAGATCCGAGATCCAATTCAAAGGTCAAATGCAAAGGTCTAAGAGTTAGGTAAAATGGGGCCCCGACGGCCGGTGCGAGAGGGCGTCGGCAGCCTGTCGGCATTGACGGAATGCGGCGGCTTCGGCGCAACGGGGCCCGCGGTCGCCTTGGTTGGTCAGCGGTGCACTGTAGGTGGAGCCCTGGCAGCGCTCTTCGCCTGTCGGCTCGCTCTCCCCACACCCCAGCTTTCCCCGGCGGCCACGAAGCCCCTCTCCACCCGCCTGTAGCCGCCGCGCCCTCATAAGAGGCGAATATCGTCGACGGCGTCTCTGCCACGTCGCTTCTGCAAAACCACCGTGCTCGCTCCTCCCCCAAGCACGCCCAGTACGTCAAGCTCAAGCCCGTGTCTGACACGCCTGCCTTGTCGTCACCATGCGTCGGCTCATATCGCGAAGCGTCTCCGCCAGCGCCAGCGCCAGCGCCGGCCGCTCGCCCGCCACCTCGGCCGCTCCCCGCACGACGCTCGCCACGTCCAAGATGGCCGTCAGCAGCTCGTCGTCGTCGGCCGTCGCCGCCCGGCGCATCCACGCCACGGCCCAGCAGCTCAGGCCCGTGGCCGCCCTGGCCTCGACGGCCACCAGCTACCCCACGACGCACGAGAAGGTCGAGTCGGTGGAGAACACGCCCTACTTCATCGACAACAAGTTCGTGCAGTCCAAGACGGACAAGTTCATCGACCTGCCCGATCCGGCGACCAACCACCTCGTCACGCGCGTGCCGCAGATGACGGACGAGGAGATGCGCGCCGCCGTGGCCAGCGCCGAGAAGGCCTTTGAGTCGTGGCGGAAGACGACCGTCCTGGCCCGCCAGCAGATCATGTTCCGCTTCGTCCAGCTGATCCGCGAGAACTGGGACCGCCTGGCCGCCAGCATCACCCTCGAGCAGGGCAAGACGTTCGCCGACGCAAAGGGCGACGTCCTGCGGGGCATGCAGGTCGCCGAGGCCGCCATCGCCGCCCCCGAGCTGCTCAAGGGCGAGGTGCTCGAGGTGGCCAAGGACATGGAGACGCGCACGTACCGCGAGCCCCTGGGTGTCGTCGCCGCCATCTGCCCCTTCAGTGAGTCGATTCCGATGCCCGCGGCATCTTGCCGTACTCGGTCGAGTGACTAACACGAACGTAGACTTCCCCGCCATGATCCCCCTCTGGTCCATCCCCATCGCCACCATCACCGGCAACACGCTCATCCTCAAGCCCTCTGAGCGCGACCCCGGCGCCGCCATGATCCTCGCCGAGCTGGTCCACAAGGCCGGCTTCCCCGAGGGCGTCGTCAACGTCATCCACGGCGCCCACCGCACCGTCGACTTCATCCTGGACGAGCCGGCCATCAAGGCCGTCAGCTTCGTCGGCGGCAACAAGGCTGGCGAGTACATCTTCAGCCGCGGCTCCGCCAACGGCAAGCGGGTCCAGGCCAACCTGGGCGCCAAGAACCACGCCGCCGTGCTGCCCGACTGCAACAAGAACTACTTCATGAACAGCATCGTCGGTGCCGCCTTTGGCGCCGCTGGCCAGCGCTGCATGTCTCTGAGCACGCTCGTCATGGTCGGAGAGACCAAGGAGTGGCTGTCCGAGGTGGCCGAGCACGCCCGCGAGCTCAAGGTTGCCGGCGGCTTCGAGGAGGGCGCCGACCTGGGCCCTGTCATCTCGCCCGAGAGCAAGAAGCGCATCGAGGGCCTCATCGACAGCGCCGAGAAGGAGGGCGCCACGATCCTGCTCGACGGCCGTGGCTTCAAGTCGGAGAAGTATCCCAACGGCAACTTCATCGGCCCCACCATCATCTCCAACGTGACGCCCGACATGAAGTGCTACAAGGAGGAGATCTTCGGCCCCGTCCTCGTGTGCCTCAACGTCGAGACCATCGACGACGCCATCGACCTCATCAACGCCAACGAGTACGGCAACGGGGCGGCCATCTTCACTCGCTCGGGCCCCACGGCCGAGACCTTCCGTCGCAACATCCAGTCCGGCCAGGTCGGCATCAACGTGCCCATCCCCGTCCCGCTGCCCATGTTCTCCTTCACCGGAAACAAGAAGAGCATCGCGGGCGGCGGCGCCAACACGTTCTACGGACGACCCGGCGTCAACTTCTACACGCAGACCAAGACCGTGACGTCGCTGTGGCAGGGTGCCGACGCCGTGGCCAGGAAGGCTGCCGTGCACATGCCGACGCTCCAATAGCAGAAGAGCCTCTCAAAATGTTTGGGTGTGTGGACAAGGGAGGGAGAAGGGACGCGGGTGAGATTGGACGTTGACGGTGCCTTGCGTTGGTCCAAGCTGTAAATAGTACAACTACCGCAAGATTCTATTCTCCGTTCGCAGTGTTCCGGGACTGGCTGTTATGAATCACGCCAAAATGACAGATGGAAGTTGAAATGCTCCGACAAACAACTTACGAGTAGATCTGCAATGCACTTTGACGATGGTTAAACCGTGTGCCCATTCTCCACAGTCTCCAACAAACCGCACGACGACCAATCACGACGGAGACTGGACGTGGTATCACGACGTTGTACAAGTAATAACCTCCACGATCGGGCTGCGCAATCCTGACAATGGGGGCGACGATTGATTGACCCAGCCAAAGACGCCGTCAAAGAGGCCCGGCGACTGCGTGACGATATGAGCACAGAGCTGGAGAGCCACCGAGGTGAGATCTCGCACACACTCCCTCCGGCAAAAGTTAAATTAAGACGGCTCCAACCCAACAGATTCCGCCAGATCTCCGGGCGACAGGGGGCCCACGATCCCAGATGCATCGTGGAGAAACATTCAACAGCCGCCGACGCGAATGAAGTAATCAGCAGAATCGTGACCACGGGATTCGGGCTGGGTGGCCAAAGACCTCAAGGTTAAGGAAAGGGTGAGAGGAGAGCGACACGGTGCAGCGGACCGAAGAGGTGCTCGCTTTGTATCCGTACTAAGTTGACTGCCTTGGAGAGAGCTAAATATGGCTTCCCACTAAATTACATAAGGGATGCCAACGAGCAGCTAGGTAACTACAAGTACCCGTAGTAAATCAGCGCAGGACGCCCCAGCTCCCGCGACAGTGGGAATCACACTCGTGCTCGGGCAGCAGTGCCGTCGTTGTGGGCAGGCATGCAGTTACTCGCTCGTAAGGTACAGTAAGGTGTGGGTAGCATGGTAAGGTATGAGTAGGTTGCCGCTAGTATTTCTCCGTAATTAGGTAGTGGGCGAACCAAGCAAGCGAGCGGCAGGCAGGGGAGCAGAAGCTGCAGCTTCCCGCCCACCCACGCGTGCTCGGCCGCTGGCATCGTTGGCTGGAATGCGCGCCGCGCGACTGCCGCGCGGGCCGCAACGCTCTCCCTGGCTCCTTTGCCCACGACGCCGACAACAGCGACAAAGACAAAAACAAAAGGGAGCGCAGGGCAGGGAATTCCTCGTTCGCTGTTGTTGCAAACAGATGGCGGTGGCTGAGACCAGACTTGGCAAGCCAGCCAACGGGCTGCTGCTCAGCCCCCCTGGGCCAGGCCAGTCGGCGGCCGGGTTGCCGAGGCGCGCAACGGCGGAGCAGCAGCACCAGCACCAGCAGCACCAGCGGCGGCCTGGACGGTGGACGGTTAGCGGCCGTGCTGCTGGCAAGGGGAAGCAGGGGCACCCAGGCGGCGGACGTCATGCGCGGTGGCGCCAACACGAGCTCTGAGCTTGGCTGCCCAAAAAAAGGGGGGCCAGCAGCTCCAAACGCGACTCAGCCAAACAACGACCCGCGATCTCGTCGTCGAGCACTCGCTCGTCGTCGCCAGAAGGGCCGACCGATTCCGCACACGACGGGCGAGCAGAGCAGAGCAGAGCTGAGCAGAGCAGAGCACAGCCGTTGCGGGGTCGGCCGGCTGAACTTAGTCGGTCGTTCTCCCGCTCGTATCGCCGCCGTTGCGGATCGTGGCACGACGCCCCGTGCAATTTGGCGTTCCCCGGACGAAGGGCTAGGCATTCGATCTGCATCGGCGTCCCGCAGCGCGCTCAGCTCTTCTCAGACACGAGAAGGGGGACCCGCCGGGGGTCTGCTGTGCCCTGCCAGTGCCATGATCGGAGTGGCCGCAGCATGCACCCATCCATTGCCGCCTCCACCCATCCCGTGTCAGTTGTGAATAACATTCGCCCACGGACATGCCATCCCTGCTTCCCTGCCCGAGCCGAAGCCGCCGTCGCGCACCACTGCCGGCCGTCCATTGGCCTGATCCCTGTTTTGTCCTCCTCATAAAGAGACGCGACCCGCCGTCTTGCTTCTCCTCCCCTTCTCCCAACCCGTAACTCTGTCTTCTCTCGCTCGCTCGTTGCGTTCCCCAGTCACTCGCTACCGTAACTGCTTCCTTGTCCGGCGCCAATCGCTGCCTCGACGCTCTAGACCGTTGTAATAGCATCACATCACCCTCTCCGAACCACCACCACCGCCGACATGCGTTTCTCCGCCCTCGTCCTCTCTGGCGCCCTCGCCATGGCCGCTGCCCAGAGCAGCGCTGCCTCGCCCACGGCATCCCTCACCCCGGCCCAGGAGTCTCAGGCTGCCTGCCTCAAGACCTGCAAGGGCGGCGACGTCAACTGCCAGGCCCACTGCGTCGGTGTACGTTCCGCTGCGAGTCCGGGCCGGTTCCGAAACGTGCCTTGCTGACCTTTGTTGCTGAGCAGGTCCCCAACCCCAACGACAGCCAGGTCAACGCCAACACCAAGTGCGCTTCCGAGTGCCCCCAGGGCGACGGCTCGCCCGACCAGACGCAGAAGTTCGCCGAGTGCCTGGCCAAGTGCCGCGGCGAGCACTTCTTCACCTCGGGCGGCACCCCCAAGCCCACCCCCGGCTCCGACGCCGGCTCCGGCTCCTCGGGCGCCTCCAAGGCCGCTGACGTCTCCGTCACCGTCTCGGCCGGCGCTGCGTCGTCCATTGTCGCCAGTGTCTCCAGCGAGGTCACCTCCCTCGTCGCCAGCATCTCCTCGGCCGTCGCCAGCGCCACCGGCGCCGCCGGCTCTGCCGCCAGCTCCGCTGCCGCCTCTGGCTCCGGCTCCGGCTCCGGCTCCGGCTCCAGCGCGTCCACCACCACCTCCAAGGCCCTGGCACCCGTCGCCACCGCCGCCCCCGTCGCTGTCATCGGTCTCGTCGCTGCTGTCCTGGCTCTGTAAATACCCTCATGCTCTTTGAGAAGCGTTGTGGAGCCGGACCACGGATGGGCGTTGGATTGGACATAATGACGCGCGTGTTCTCCATTACATATGGACCGGAACCAGGTACGGAGTCACGTCAAGGGCTAGGTGGGAGGGAGGACATGGGACATGAATTGGATGGAGATAATTGGGTCTTTTCTTCAAAATAATGCTGAATCAATCCTATTTCTGTCTACCTACGGCGCAAGCACATTGCCTTCGTCATCTTTCGTGTCAAGGGATCCAAGCATCGTCGGGGCTTGGCCTGGTATTGTAGGCCGACAACGCCTTGTAGCTCCGGCGACGTTCCGTATCGTCGTTGAATGCTCCACCGAGATCTAGCTGCGCATGACCGACCCAGCACGAAGCACAACCTTCGGCAGAAGTGGCGTGCTGAATGCTCGCTGCCGTGCTGAAGCTCTTCTCTCGAGCGTCACTTACATTGGGCTAATCAAAGGCCGTTGGGCCCAATGTCCTTGCGGATGACGCCAACTCAGACCCACCCAGCCCGCACCATCTCCCCGTCACCTTCAAGCTTTCATTGCCCTCAAGTTGTGACATGCGTTCATAACGACACCTCAAGAAGATCAACGGCTTTGCCCTCAACCTCAAAAATCTTAGGTAACCCGTGGCGAACATAGCCTTCAGCTTCACAGCCTTCACAGCAATGGCGGCCACCGCGGAGCCCGAAGGCAAGCGCCCGCGTCTCAACAACCGCGACGACCCCGACCAGCTCATCACGTCGTCCGACCCCTCCCACCCTGCCAACCTCATCCCTTCCCTCTGCGCCAAATTCTGGACTCTTGGCTGGGTCACTGGCACGGGAGGTGGCTGTTCCATCCGAGACGAGTAAGTAGCTATCTGCCCCTTTCCCTCGTTCACCATTTCCTGCTCTCCTGAAATTGCTCATCCCCTCATAGTGACCTCGTCTACATCGCCCCCTCGGGCGTTCAGAAGGAACTCATGAAGGCCACCGACATCTACGTCCTCTCTCTGGCCGCTCAGAACGCCTCCCTCCAGCAGCGCACCTACCTGCGCTCCCCGCCCTGCTACAAGCCGTCGCAGTGCACGCCGCTCTTCCTCGCCGCCTTTACCCGTCGGGGCGCCGGTTGCTGTATCCACACTCACTCGCAGTGGGCTGTCCTCGTCACTTTGCTACTCGAGCAGTCGCAGGGGAACAGCAAGGTCTTCGAGATCAACAACATCGAGCAGATCAAGGGCTTCGGCAAGGGCTTTACCAAGCAGGGCAACCTCGGCTACCATGACACCCTGCGCATCCCCGTCATCGAGAACACGCCGCACGAGGAGGACCTGACAGAGTTTCTCGAGGCCGCCATGGACGAGTACCCGGATACGTACGCGGTGCTCGTCAGGAGGCATGGCGTCTATGTCTGGGGCGACAATGTCCACAAGGCCAAGACGCAGTGTGAGAGGTGAGCAGGCAAAACCGAGAGTGCCCGCCAGGCACATGCTAACGTCGACTCAAAGTCTCGACTACCTGTTCCAACTCGCCGTCGAGATGAAGAAGCTCGGCCTCCCCTGGATCAGTGATATCCCTCGCATTGCGCCGGACAGGTCATGACGACACAGTCTCGTGATACCCAGACAACATTAAGTATTGCCGGGGGCGTTAGAGTAATGGAAAGCTATATGGCAGTCATGAAAAATGTTCAAATCTGTTCTGGATAGAGCATATTCTCTGCAGGATCATGACACTGACGAGATGACTGGGTTCACGTAAAATCCAGTGAAGTTGTCTACGGGTACTACAGCTCGTCTCTACTCGGACCGTCACCGCCCACGCCTTGTGTCTCCTCCCACATCCTCTTCTTAGTATTCCCCTCTTGCTCGCTCCCATATGTCTCGCCACCTGTCGCTCGCGACGCAGCAGCCTCATTTGCAGCATCTATGACTTTGCCCACCTGGTCAATCATCGAGTCCGGATCGCCATCCTGTGAAAGGCTCCCCCTTTCCTGTCCCACCTGAGCGGTCGGAAGATCGTCATTTGGTAAGCCTTCAACGGGGATGCCGCCCCCCGTTCCCCCCAGCTGCACCTTTCCAGACTCGCCGAGACCGCCTCTTCCCTGTATGACCGCGCTACCAGCCTTCGTCCCGATCCCGAAGAGCATCCGTATCGGCAGCCAGACCAGCCACCACATCGGCCCGTACAGAATGCGCCGGAACAGGAGCCAGGCCCCCGTCACGAGGAGCATGTAGAGCGCCGTCTGCAGGTACCAGGTATCGCTCTTCTGCGAGCGCAACAGCGTGCCCAACAAGTCCCTCGAGCTGGCGAGCATAGAGTCAAGCGACGTGTACGACTCATTCAGCTGCTTCAGCGCCGCAGACGACTCCGTCAGCGTCTGATGTGCAAATTCGCTGCGCGAAAGCTCCGTGGCTATGAGGTCGTGCGTCCGCCGTAGCGCGTTGGTGACGCTGCTGCTTGCGCCGACTGTCTGCTGGTCTTCTTCGGAGAGGCTCGACTGCAGGTGCTGGCGCTGATGTGAGTACCGTATCTGACGGGAGGCCGCCAGCCCGGATGCTTCGTCATTCGAGGGCGTTGGAGACGTCGCGTCGGGGGTGGGAAGCGAAAATGATCGTATGAGGAGCTCCTTTTCTTGCCGTTGTGCCTCCTCGAGACTCTTCTTTGCCGCTAGCCGTGCTTTTCGGAAAGCTCCCCGATGGCTTCACACCTGTCAATATGCTGGCTCTGCCGATTCACATCTCTGCCAGAGGCCTTACCTGGCCAGTTCGGTCCCCGCTCTGTCCACTCCATCCTGCACTTTCGCCTTGTCGTGCCCGTCCGGTCGCACATACTTCAACTCCTCCTGCAGAAGCTCCTGCTCTTCGAAGCCGTTTCTCAGAATCTGCCCGATCTCGGCGCTGAGCTCGCCGCTCACGCTGCTCTCCTCCTCGGCGCCGAGGGGAACCGCGCCGGGCTGGAATTTGAGATTCGCGAGTCGATTGATCAGGTCCCTGAGCTGCGTGGTCGTTTCTTGCAAGGCCGTCAAGCGCTCCTGCAGTCCCTCCAGAGACATGGCGGGCGTATGTAGCCGTGCTAGTCGGCGTGAAAGCACGATTTCGGATTTCGTGTACGATTCAGTGACGAAATGCTGTATTTGCTCAGGCCAAGTTGAGACAGCTCGCTAAGGAAGCTATGAACATACCGGGGCTAGGTGACGTCCCTCAGGCGGCTGAGGCGCTGATGTGCGCTAAACTGTAGCAGCGCCACCAGATCAGGCAGCAGAACTGGCAATGGCTACGCTCCTAACGTAAGGTAAAAAGCGTCCTCCAATCATGGCATCGAAGCTTCACTCCTACGTGACATTCAAACGAACCCCCAGAAGCAATGGCTGCATTGGAGTCATGTTTGCAAGCGGTATTAAATGCCTATGCAGCATAACGCTACGGCGAATCCGCATTCGAGAAGCAGCGGGAGATTGATCCATTTTGGCCGTAAACAAACGAGGCTGAGTACGAGTAGAGTCGCGCACGATACGACAGGTTCGCAGGACGTGCATTACTGGTCTAGGGCAGTCATCCGCTGGAACGGGGGAGCCAAAACTACCTTACCTTAAGGAAGGCTAAGGTAGGTACTCTTTAACAGGTCCCGAATGGCATTTCAGGCCGTGTCTGGCAAGTCCACCAGCAGAGCAGTAACGTGAAGGTTTGATACAAAGGCTACGCACCAACCCGGGTTGCGCCACCATCAGTAGATATAATCCTATAACCAAGCTCTTCTCATCACTTCCTGTCACAAGGCACCACAGCTACCACGAGAACATTCACGGTAAAGTTTGCGATATTTACCTGCAGACGTGGCCTGAGGCTGTGACTCATGAAGCATCAAGCCTGGAAACTCAAAGCACCGGGACAATTGAGACGCATCTGGGCCATCAATATGTTGTATTGCTGCAAACAACCATCTTCGCGTCCCTAACCGCTGCAGATTCATTGCCACCCTCCAACCCTTCGCCGTCCCAACCACTCAACTCCTCCCATCCACCTACAAACCCCTCTCCATGTGGGAGGAGCGCCCGTTAGTATTATCCTCACCCACCGGGATGCACCACTTACCGGAGAGAAATTGAAGCATCATCCTCTAAACAGAATAATCGGAATCGAATCATGGCTTCCGCCACGCCACGCATCGCACTCAAGTGTCAAAACACAATCTCCGCAACGGCTTCCCATAGGATATCCCCCTTGCGGAGGACCCTGCCATTTCTGATGCCATATTGCTGGCGTCGAGTGACGCCGAGCCCTCACGGGCAGACCCGTCCTCTCGCATGCAAGCGAGCGACAGCGGTGGCCTTCCCACGAGCTCCCTTGCCGTCCAGTCCCGAGGGTCAGGGCGACAAAGGAGCGTCGTGGGCGCGGTGAAGAGTTACTCCGAATTTCTCACATGCGAATAAAGCACCCTCCTCTCAACTGCAGGGCAGGAAAGAGAAGGGCTCGAGATGCCTGCTTGCGCAGGTTTCTCTGTTTGGAAGCATGGAAGCGCGGCGTTGTTTAGAGGACGATGCTTGCAGGAAGCAAAAGAGGGTGTGAGGACGGTCCGCAGTGGGATATTTTTATTCTTAGCGCACCTGCCACACACCCGGGCTGGGAACAGCCGGTGCACGTGACGTCGACTTTGGGCTTGCGCCGCAGCCCCGTGAGGCGACGTCCAAAAGTTCAGCGACCAGGAGCACTTCCAGGCAAACGACCTCAATCGCTCCATCGGCATCCTCGCGCGCTGCGCTCTTGTCGCCACCATGATCACCAAGTTCATGACCGAGGTCACGGCCAAGTTCAACCCCTTCTCGACCTGCGCCAAACCTGCGCGCCTGTTCCTCACCTTCCTGCCGCCGAATGCCCGATCCACGGGCACCTCCATCAGCACAACGCTGTTGCCCCGAAACTCGACAGAGCCCAGCTCCGTAAAAGTCAAGTTCAGTATGTCGCATCTCCTGTCACGGCTTCGAAGCCTGACGCTAACAGGCAGCAGAGGATGGCAAGGAGATGAGCTTCAACTGCGGCAAGATCAACATCAAGGGTCTCGTCGAGGAGGTCGACCGGCACTCTCGCCAGCTGCAAAAGGCAGCAGATCTCTCGGATTGAGGGTCCCCACATCATTGTCTATACATATGCATTGGCGGCGTTTCACGGAGCGGGATTGTACGATGTGGTCCACATACGGTAGACGTGTACGAGTACGATATTGTGGCACGGGGCGGGAGTATTTGTATATTATCCATGAGGCGGCCTTATGCACGCGGCCTAAATTTTTACTCTTTGATGGTCCGAGGGCTCCCATGTTCTACCAGTCGCAGACCCCCCCTCTAAGCGGAGGCACCGCTGATGAAGAACCACTTGTCGATGGAGCTGTCGATCTTGGCCGGGGCAAGCTCCTGGTGGGCAGGCAGAGGCGGCAGCTGGTCCGGAGACTGGCGCTGCGGGGAGTGACCAACAGTGGTGTTGACGCTGGAATAGTGTCAGAAGTTGGCCGATGCGGGCGGAACTGTAATGGTACTCACGTAGAGACGCTGCCAGCGGGGCTCTTGCCGGTGATGAGGCGCTCCCAGGCTTCGGCGCACTCACGGACAACGTCCATGGCGTAGCTACAATGCACTGTCAGTCTTGAATGGAGCCTGTGCCCAGCAGCGGACGCTCACCTCTTGTTCTTGCACTCTCCAGTGAAAGCGAACTGGTTCTCGGGCTTGCCATCGGGAATCTTGTAGATGCGGAACCACTCGTTGGTAGCGCGCAGGAGACCCGGAAGGTGGCGTTCGACGTCCTCGATGTCGTTGAGCTTGGGAGCGAGCGGGTCGTTCACGTCAATAACGATGACCTTCCAGTCGGTCTCGTCCTCGTCAAGCAGAGCCATAACTCCGAGAACCTTGACCTGCTTGACCTGGCCAGTGTAGCCGACCAGCTCACCGATCTCACAGACGTCAAGAGGGTCGTTGTCGCCCTTGGCCTTAGTCTCGGGGTGGACAACATTGGGATCCTCCCAGGTCTACCGAGTCTCAGTCAGCGACAGCACCGGCGCACAAGGCTCACGCATGCAAATTCTTACCTGGGGGAAGGCACCGTAGTTCCACAGGTAGCCCTTGTGGGGGAAGCAGTTGCGAACGTAGCGGAGCTTGCCCTTCTTGATGTCCTGCTTGATGGGGTTGAGGAGCTCCTCCTTGGAGATCTGTTTGCGAATTGGACCGTCAGCAGCTTCTACGGTGCCAGGGTATCGTAGACAGATATGGTAGGGCAAATGACACGCTGGCTCAGGGAGAAAGGACAAAACGGCAGGCGTTTGCAGCCTCTGCAGAGCGGCAGAGCTGACGACGGGCAAGGCGTACCTCAAGCTTGGCATTGGTCCACCGAGGAATCTCGACAACCATGTTCAGGATGGTCTGCTCCTGGTTGGCGTAGAGAGGGATGTCGTGGAAGGGCGAGACGGCGACGCCATCCTTCTCGATGTAGACACGGTGCTCAAGGGTGTAGGGCGCAGCCACCTTGCGCAAGCTGTACTGGGAGGCCATGTTGGGCGGTGGTGAGGATGACGATGAAGATGAAGATGACAATGGCGGCAATGATGATGATTTGGAATGCAACTGACGGCCCAAAGCGTGCGCAGGGGAACTCGAGAGGTGGCGAGCAATTTGCGCGGTTCTCTGGAGCGAGATTTGGGAGGCGTCGATGCGGTGGGAGGAGGGTTGATGAGAGGATGGAGGGGGCGGGGCAGAAGGACCCATCCTCGTATGGATCCGTGTGGCCGCCGTCGCAGCAGCGCTCGGGGCGGTGGAAGCTGCGCTGCAGGTGGTGTCGGCAGTCTGCGTCCGCGTCCGCGTCCGCGTCAGTGGTCCCGCCAACGGCCCAGGCGCTGAGCAGGCCGATGTCGTGATCGCTGCCGCGGCTGAGTGTCCCGGGAGCGAAGCGAGGAGGCCGTGATTGGCCCGGCGGGTCGCTCGAGGCAAGCACTGCAAAACCTGCCGGTGCTGCTTGGGACCAAGGCCGTGCCGGAGGGACATGAAAAAAGCGTCTCGGGAGAGAGGGAAGGGTTCGGCGGCCAGGGGCGGACGGCTCGCTCGCACAGAAGTACGCACGGCAGCGGGTACGGGCACGCACGGGGGCCGCTGGTTGCAGAAGGGTCTGGCGATGGCAGGCCGAGGTAACTATCCACAGTGCGGTCAGGAATCAGGATGCCGTGCTTCTTCGCTTCGGCCGAGCGCCTGGCGTTGCCATCGCGGACGGCGCAGCGGGAATAAAAAAAAGGGGGGTGCCCTTCAGGGACTGCAGGGTAGGCCCATCTTCATCCCGAATCGACCCGCGCATGGTGGGCTTCAGTGCCACATCGCCAATGTAATCTGTGGGCATCCTCTGGCCTCCTCTCGTCCCAGCGTCGTCCCTGCCACAGCCTTCCTGGTGTCGGCTTCAAGGTGTCGCCTGGATTGTGTATTTTTCTCTCTCCTCCTTTCTGCCATCCTTGTGGGTGGCATGCGACTGAATACCCTATCCGATCAGGCTGGTGTGCCCAATGTGACGCAGCCTCGATCCGGGTTAGTCGGCGCGGCAAGCTACCAGGAAGGCTGCCACTACGAGCATTATCACGCCCCATTGACATGCACATGCCATGCACAGTCAGCCAATCTTGTCAGCGCAGTACAGGCCCGGGCTTACGGGTACTCACTACTCAGTACTCATATTGGACGATGTTGAGAAGTCAACGTGCCGTCAGCGTTGTTGACAAAGACTGCCTAATAAGCTTATCTCCCGTGAGGCGCTGCCTCCCCTATCTGGGGCTATCAGGACACCATGTGTGCACTCGGCATGGCAACACGTTTGCAACCTCAATTAAGACTTGCAATTGAACTTTCATACCTAGGTAGCTAACGCAACTATGTCGCAAGCATCTCGCCAAAAGAACCAACAATAGCAGTCGTGCATGAAAAGACAAAAGAAAGAAAACAGACACGATTGGAAGGCTATGAAATCCCACGAAGCAATACAAAGTACATCAGAACGACAGAGTAAAACCGACAATTACCTACCATCCTGCGCGTAGAACGCATCCCTTCTTTCAGGTAGCATCGGTAGCGGTGCTGAATGTCGTTCATTCTGCACCGGCAGCTGTCTCCTCTGTTTCCAGGCCCACCTCAGCGCCCGTCGTCTCCTTGTCCTTGCCCTTGGCCGCGGCGGCGGGTTCCTCAGCCTTACTCGAGTACACGTTCTCCTGTTCCGGTCGCCAGTCCCTGAGATCGTCCTCGCAATCATTAAGCACCTGACGAGCCTGCTGACCCTCCGAGTACGGCTTGCGGGTGTCGCCTGGCACAACCGGCGTGTCGTCCAGGAGCTCAAGGAGCCGACGGCCGTGCTTGGCAAGAATGATTTGCTTTTCGGCGCGCTCAATGGTGGCGGCAAACTCGGCCTCGTATGCCTCCTTGAGCTTCTGGCGTGTCTTCAAGGGGATCTGTTAGCATGAAAATCTCCCAGTACCAATGGCTGTCCGGGTATCATTTGGGTGGGCACGCACAATGTTGGTGAGCTGCGCCTCGGCGACCAGGTTCTCAGCTTCGGCCCTGACGAGTTCCTGCTCCAGAACAACCAGCCTGGCGCTCTCGGGCTCCTTCATCTTCAGCTTGGCAATGTCGTCGGCAACCTTGGCCTTGCCATCGCGACTCGGCTGCACGCTCTTCTCCGTGTTGCGGATCGACTTGAGCTGGCCGCGCGAGTCGTCGAGGGCGTGCGCGTACGTGTCTTCCTGCTCGCCAATCTCGCTGAGGATGACGCCAACCTTGTCCGAGATGTCGCTGAGGCTATCATCGCCCGTCTGCTCGCCCCACTCGGAGAGCTGCTGCGCGATGGATATCCGCTCGCGACCGGCTGTCTCGTACGCCGTGATGAGGTTGTTCTCCGACTTGATGAGGCGGTAGAGCTTCCGCGAGAGTTCCGGCTGCACCTGGCCGCGCAGCGAGTTGAAGGAGAAGCCCGTCCGGCCCCCCGAGCCCCCCGAGCCCGAGCCCTTGGACTTGTTGCCGGAGCGGATCGACAGTGCGCGGTTCCTAGAGGGTGAGGGCGAGTTAGTCGTCGCGGCGTCGTAAGGAGGGCAGCGGCGGAAACCGGGAAAGAATTGCGAAAAGGAACTGTCAAAACTGGACCGAGACATGGTGACGGGGTGCTCTGGAGAACGCTGCAATAACTACAGGCTGGGAGCAAGCATGAAGCCTGCGCAGCTGACGTTCGCTCGCTTACATGATGACGCGACAAGGTGAGGTGCTACTCGTGATAGGATCCGAGTCTGCTCTTTCCACGCAGATGTTAGCCCACACTTTCCGCTGGCAGTTCACGACAGGGGGGAGGTAGGTAGGAAGTGTAAGGTAAGGCTAGGTGAGGTTAGGTAGTATTACGGACGTACACGAGTAAAGGTAAGGTAGGCGAGAAGCAGGCAGTTATCCAGGACGGATCTCGTTCCCCGGTCGGTGGATCGTCACCAGCTACAGATATTGCACGCGCTTGACGAGGGTAGATGGCGGCGCGGGGACGGGAGCTTCAGGATTTAAAGGCTGGGAGAAGCCTGCTCTGCTCGAGCCAGAGCGAAGACTACGTTCGACTACGTAGCTACGGGAGCTAAGGTAGGCAGGTAGGTAGCCCAGGCGACAGCTCAGACGCACAGCGTCGACGTCTCCGGTGCAAATGAGACATGCCCAAGCATTTGGTCGCAAGTCGCAAGGGTGACGGCATTCGCCCCATGATGTCATCAACCAACCCCGCCCCCGCCTGCTTGGGTTTGCATGGGGCTGCGCCGCTGATGAAGGACGCGCTCGTCGGCACACACGACGCCTTTGCGAGCTTCAGTGTGATGTCTACTACGCACCGGAAAATGCTCAGTTTATCTGCCGTGATTTAAGGCGGCACGGTGGTGCCAAACGCTCTGTTCACAAGTTGCTATCATGACGCTGATTTGCGCCCGTCCGAACCGCCCGCGCCAACACCAAAACAAAAAGCGGTCGTATGCTCAGCTCCGTCCCAAATGTTCATGCCATCCTCCGAAGCGTTCGGCACGCACGGCGTCCCACGCTCACACCCGGCCGGCCTATCCGGTGCTGCTCGGCGGTCGTCCCGTCTAGTAGCGCGTCTGGCTTCTCCGCTCGTAGACGACCCCGGCGGGCGCGGCGGGCCGGTAATAGGTGGCGCTTGTCCGCGGACTGCTGCTGTAGTGCTCGCGCGTCACGCTCGTGTAGCTGGCCCGCGGTGAGTGGCCGTGATGATGGTGATGGTGGTGGTGGCCGTGGTGGTGCCGGTGCCGCCGCGCCGGAATCACCTCCTCGTGGTAGTAGTATTTTGTGTTTGGCTCGCTCGAGAAACACATGGCTGCAGTGTTGTTGAGGTGCCGGGGATGCAGGATGCGAATTGTTGAATTGTCACAGGAGTGGTAGCCGGTGCGGAATACTGGCAGGCAATACTCGTAGTCAGCTTAGGACTTCGCTCGTCGACAACTCCGCCTCGAATGCGAGCGGGAGACGGCCGCTCACTTATAACCACACAGCTTCAAGGCGCATGGCGGCCCCCATCGGCCTGACACACGAGGCGAGGTGGCTATGGCTTCCGCCTTGGCTCTGCAGGCGCCCAGCCTAGGTACCCATCCTGAACCGGGCTCGTATCCCTGCTGATTCGTGTTGGCGACACGGCATCTCTGTGCACTGCCGTCATCCCTAAGGCGGGCGCATGCTCAGCTGGATCCCGGCCAATGAGCAACCAAGGCCCAGCCTCATTTAATGCATGCCTTTCCAATGGACACACAGCCCTGAATGACTCTCTGCATCTTGCTGTGGGATACTAGACAGCGAATTGTACGTTCCAAGTCAGATGTTGCTTGGATGCTTCGCACATCTATTCATTTACACGTCGCTGTGGTGCACAAGTTCTATAATGCTACCCTGTTGGGCCCGGGTCTGTGGGCTTACACACCGGTCCTGCCTGCGGCTGGCCGAAACTCCTCAGACACTTGGCGACATCTGACTGAAGCCACAGATGCTGGCTCTATCATGTCAATTCATATTCTTCGAGAACGCCAGCTGATATTACATGGTACCATTTTCCCAAGTCGCCCCTCTTGTTTCATCCGGCGCCGCCCTGTCTAAGGCCCTGGGCACCCGTTTAGTTCCTCTTTGCAAATCCAACCTCCAGCTTACCGATTGTCCAGGCGGCCACGTAGACGGTCATCATGCTGGCAAAAACAATGAAGGGCTTTCGCATGGTGTCAAAGAGGGACGTCTCGTAAGAGATGATCAGGTCGCGGTCCCGAAATTCGTCCACGAGATTTCGCGCCTTGATGGTTACCGCGGTGCGGCCGACGGTGTCGAGGTACGTCTTGTGGAAGCCGACAGAGGATTCGGTAATGGCGGACTGCGGTACGCCCGTGAAAATCTTGACGTTGCTGCTCGAAGTTGTCAGTCAAAGAATGCTGCTACAACAATCCGATGAGACCTACGAAGCTCCCTCTGGAAGCAAGACACGAATATTGACCTGCTCATACTCGACGCCTTCCACCTGCTTGGGTCCTTCCATGAAAGGCACCCTGAGTACGTAGCCGCCGGAAGCCGTCTTTCGCAGCAGATTGGCAGCATTGGTGTTCCATCCGATCGTGAAAGGGTACTGCCAGCCACCAAAGATGGGGTAACGCGGCTTGAGCTCGAGCAATGCCTCTCGCTTGTTGCTCCTGAATCTCGAGGTAGATACGTTTCCAATGACGTCGGTGAAGTAAGTGTCGACGCTGCCAACCTGGAGCGGGAAGCGCATCTCCTTGAGTGCCGCAGACAACGGGTTGAAGTACTGTGCCTGTGCCCATTTGACCCTGTCAAAAGGCGACGACAAGTTGGCGCCCCGGTGGGTCAGGGCGTATCTTTCCTCGAAAGCGACGTTCCCTCCCCAGTGGCTGACCTCGATGTCACGGTCGAGTTTGGAGACGTGGGTCACGGGCTTCGTGAATTCGAACCGAACCTGGGCAGGGGATGCCGCGCCGGCCGGCTTCTCCTCAAACGGGCCGTACGTGAGCTTAGTGCCCTGTTTCAGAGGGAACTCATCCTTGCCATTCTTGCCGGCAATCCTCGTGTAGTCGGGGATGGAAGACGACGAGGCCTTGATCTCGGTCTTTTGCTTCAACGTCGGATATGCGGATGGCGCGTAGACGGAGAAGTCGTAGACGAGGAACTGCTGCTCTTGCTGCGTGATGGATGCAGGCAGGGGGCTGTACGCCTTCAAGTAGTAGAACGAGATGCCGAGAGTCTGCTGGGAGCCAGGCTTGAGCGGGGCCGGCAGTTGGATTCGGTAGTACTGAACGTCACTAGAGACAAGGCATTCATCAGCAACGGCGAGCAAGGAGCTTGCTGCTGGAGGGTCAACGGTACCTGTTTGAGTCATACTCGACTTGCTCTGCCACAAAGGGCCCGGCATTGGCGTCCTTGCGATCCTTGACCTCGAAACCGCCGACGCGGGCCATCTGGTCGGCGGTGAAGGGGAGGTAGTATGCATCTTGGGGCTCCTTGGAGATGTTTTCGACGAGAACATTGATCTGCTCCTTGGCGTAGTTCTTCTCCAGCGAGATGATGTGGACGAGGTTGGCGTTCTTGAAGACCTGCGGCGGCTTGAACTCTACGGGCAGGGCGCCCTTGGACGAGGCGGGCTGCGAGCCGGCAACCTGCGTCGCCAGCAGGCCTAGGAGCGCCGTTGCGAGGGACAAGGGCTTCATATCGGCGAACGAGGGGAGCGGGTGCTCATTGACTGATCGCGTCCAGGATTGATGGATCGGGGATGCACACAAGATGGTGCCGTCGGTTCGCGACACAGCTCCTAGGACGCGGCCTGGAAAGGCATACGTTGCAGCCCAGCATGCTTGAGCTGTCAGGGGAGCTCCCAGCCAATCAGGGGAGGGGTCGCTGGAAGCTGCGGCGGCAGGTTACTCCGCCTCCGCAGGCGGCTCAGGCCCATCCAAGCCAGCACTGATCGACCGGTGGATCGGGCCACCAAGACACACCACTCCTCTGGTGCTTGAAGTCGAGTCTTGATGTCAGAGGTGGGCACAGATCCGTTCAGTAAGGTATTCTCCGCGTGCACGAGCATGTACGTGTACTGTATGCTTGGGGCGGCTGGCATCAGGCTGGGCTGCGCTACCTATTTTCCTATCGTTCGAGGAGGTGGGTACAGTATTAGAACGTGCCTCCAGCTTGCTCTGGAAATGCCATGCGCACGGCGTAGCCCGTAGGTACTACGAGTACGAGTAAAGGGTTGGCGTTCGCAGGCATGCAGCCAGGCATTTGATCCATTCGCAGGATAAGCCATGGCGAGCATACGTACACACTTTTGTGGTATCGCGGCCTCCGCGCAACTAATAAGGTCGAGTAGTGGTTAAATCCAGGCACCCAGCAAGAAAGGCCAAGAGTGCCCCATGCCGCGTGCTAGTGGAGGGTGGCGACGGAACGGCCTCCACTGACTTCGATTGGTGGCTTTGTTGGCCGTTTCTCGCTGACCGGTCCCGGCGGCTCCAACTCTATGAGCGAGTAAGGCAACTTTCAGGCGGCTGCTCTACTGTACCACCTCTCACCACACCACCATCTCCAATTCCTTCTGCCCCGTGCATTCTTATATCACTCGTCAACATCCCGGCCTCCTGCCTCACCTCTTGTGCTCCCACACAACATCGCCCTGCTCACCGCCCTGCGAACACCTCCGTTGTGGCACGACCTCTGGCCCAACAAGATCCCGACACGAGCTACCCCTCCACACCCCGCGAACCTCAACCAAAATGGTCGGTCTGGGACCTCGTCCGCCGCCCTCGAGGAAAGGTAAGCAAGCACTGAGTATATCTTCCTTTCCGTCTCTATTGCCACGTCGCCACGTTCAATGGACCAATTCCACTGCCTCAATGCCCGCTCTATGCCTGGCCCCCTCGTCAGCACCTCTTCCATGATCCCGGCCGAGGCCTCTCCGGGGCAGCCAGTGGCGCCAGCAAACGATGCTCGACGCCGGTGGCAGCTACTTACTTCACACTCCTGATAAGTCTGGTCCGTCACTTGATGATGTGCACAATCGTCGTGCGGTCAGGTTTTGATCCATCCATGTCAGATCTCACACAGCGACGGGCGAGGATGGTGTTGGACCTGTCGGTTGGATCCTTTCACTCCTGCTGCTCACTGCCCAGCCCCCCTGCTTCTGGGGTCCCCAAACTCTACCCCGCCCAGAGATGTCGCACGAGAATGATTGCTGTGGGAGTTCAAGGGTTGTTCGGCATCCGAAGTGCTGCTCTCGCGGCATGGTGTTAGGATATTGGAACCCGTCAATGCCCACCTGGTCCAAGCACAGGCCGTTGCATCTCTCATAAATATTGAACGCAGCCGGCCATATGCAAGCTTTGGGGGCCTTACATCTTGCAACAGACTTCCTCATGCCTGCAGAAGATACTGGTTCGAAGACCATTGAGCAGCTTGCTAACAATCGATCACAATGGCAGGGTCCAAGGCGGACATTCCCAAGGACCTCCTCAGTGAGATTAAGAGGCTCGAGGAGCTCTTCACGGTTGATCAGCAGAAGCTTAAGCATATTTCCGACCATTTCGTCTCTGAGCTTGCCAAAGGTACTATTTGCCTACATCCTCCCTTCTGATTGGGTGCTGACTCTGCATGGCGAAAGGCTTGAGCGTGGAAGGCGGTAGTATTGTGAGTGTACCAACATAGATGACATGTGTATTGTGCTCTGGACTAATCTAGAAACAGCCCATGAACCCTACGTGGGTCATGGAATTCCCCGATGGTTACGAGACTGGCACGTTTCTAGCCCTTGACATGGGAGGCACCAACCTTCGAGTTTGCCAGATCACCCTGACCGACCAGAAGTCGGAATTCGATATCCTGCAGTCAAAGTACCGCATGCCGGAAGAGCTCAAGACTGGCAGCAGCGATGAGCTCTGGGACTACATTGCCGACTGCCTGTACCAATTCATCGAGACTCACCATGGCGATTGTGCAAAGATCGACAAGTTGCCTCTGGGCTTCACGTTTTCTTACCCCGCCACCCAGAACTATATAGATGAGGGCATACTGCAGCGGTGGACCAAGGGCTTCGACATTTCCGGCGTTGAAGGAGAGAATGTCGTACCCATGTTCGAGGCAGCCCTCGCCAAGCGTGTAAGCCCCATGCAACGCCGCAACCGAGGGATGCAATTGCTAAACATTACCAGGGTGTGCCAATCAAGCTGACCGCGTTGATCAACGACACTACCGGCACCATGATTGCGTCCGCATACACTGACACCAAGATGAAGATGGGCTGCATCTTCGGAACTGGCTGCAACGCTGCCTACATGGAGGACTGCGGCTCCATCCCGAAGCTCGCGCACCTGAACCTGCCTCCGCAAACCCCAATGGCTATCAACTGCGAGTGGGGCGCCTTCGACAACGAGCACAAGGTCCTCCCCAGAACAGATTACGACAAGATCATTGATCGAGACTCTCCCCGCCCCGGCCAGCAGGCCTTTGAGAAGATGATTGCCGGTCTGTATCTCGGTGAGATCTTCCGGCTGGTCCTGGTGGATCTTCACGACAACAAGGACGTGCATTTGTTTGAGGACCAGGACATCTCCGCCTTGCGCAAAGCTTACAGCCTGGACTCTTCCTTTTTGTCACTGATCGAAGAGTGAGTCATGGAGGCGCGGCCAGCTAGCTGGAAGACCGATTCGCTGACATTCGATAAGGGACCCCTTCGAAAACTTGCAGGAGACATTCGACCTGTTCGCGTCCAAGTTGCGCATCGCATGCACGCGTCCCGAGTTGGAGCTCATTCGACGGCTTGCCGAGCTCATCGGCACACGTGCCGCCCGTCTATCCGCCTGCGGCGTAGCTGCCATCTGCAAGAAGAAGGGATACGGCACGTGCCATGTCGGTGCCGACGGATCGGTGTTTAACAAATACCCGCACTTCAAGGTCCGCGGCGCCCAGGCCCTGCGCGAGATTCTCGACTGGCCCGAGAAGTCTAATGCCAAAGAGGAGGACCCGATCGAGATTCTTGCGGCCGAAGACGGCAGCGGTGTCGGAGCCGCGCTCATTGCCGCGCTGACTCTCAAGCGAGTCAAGGCAGGCAACATGGCTGGAATCCTGCACCCCGAAAATTTCAAGTAAAGAGAACGCAGCTTCGCCTTGTATCTTGGGGAAGTGACCACATGAGCTGGGCATGTAAGTCGAACGTGGTAGATTATAGACAGCAGCTCGAGGGCCAGTCGGGGTATGAAGCCGATGATGGTCTCGTCAAGAGGCCTCATCTATTCTTGTTTTCTCATGTCATGGGCTGCTAGCCCATGAATGTGCATATCGGCAACCGGTATTTGTCCAGCGTCCAGTATCGTCGACGCACCCCTTCCCAGTCCCCCTTGCCTTCTTCCTTCAATCCAGCCATATCGACGTCGCTCTCTTCCCACTCTACATCGAGGCCCGCATCGGCACAGTGCATCTCGACCACCTTGGTGTATACATCGTAGCATATCCTCCTGTCAGCGCCCAGTCCGTTGAAGAAGCTGAAGCGTCCTTCCTGGTCGAGCAGACCTGGAACATACTCGGTGAAGAACATGCGCAGCTGCGAGTAGTCCTCCCCGAAGGTATCAAAGTAGATGGCATCGTACATCTCCCCCTGCTCAAGAAGCTTTGGCACCACATCCTGCCACTTGCCGGCGTGGACCTTGTATGCGCCGTCCTCGGGCCCGCTTGCCTCCCAGCCGGGACCGAAGTTGGACGCCGGCGTGGAGATGTGCTCCAGGACGGATGGGTGCGCTTCGATGATGTGGTGACGAGAGGGCTTCAGGTCGCCGAACATGCCGTCTATGATGCCCATGCCGAATCCAATGTTGAGGACGCGCTTGCCGGGCTCGGCGTCGGGGATGAGAGCGGCAACGGAGCGGCGCATGATGTCCGTCTCCCACGCCATCATGACGCCGTTGAGGTCGGCGTCCAGTAGCTTGTCGGCATCGTACGTCAGGGTGGATTTTAGGTATTCGTCGCTCGTGACGGGCTTCTCCTTCGCATCGGGTGGGACGAAGCCGCGATGGTTTGGGTCCGCTGCCTCTGCCTCCTCGACGTCGTCAACGACATCTTCGGCACCGTTGACCTCTTCTGCAACATCCTCGCCGGCCTCGGAGCCGGAATCAAGCTCCTCATACCCCTCCATGAGGCCAAAGAGCAGCTCTGCGCGCACGCCGGCGCCGACGCACATGTCGTACAGCGCAGTGCGGCCCAGCCGCCGGGCCACGCACCCGGGAGTCTCATTGTTGCTGTCGACGTCGTTCCAGATGGCGCCGGAGAAGAAGAGCTCCTGCATCACCTCCTTTGCCTCTTCGACGCAGCCATCCTCGCCCTCGTCGGCATCGCCCGACTCGGTAGCCGGGCCGCAAGCCCGGATGGCAGCATGGAGCGGAGTCTCGCCGGTTTGGGGGTCCTGCACGCTGGCACTGCCCTGGACGTCGAGCAACTTCTTAAGGCCGGAGACGTCATGGCCCCAGGCGTGGTGCAGAACATGGCGGGTGTCTTGCGGGCACTCGGACGAGATGCGCGCGGCCATGGAGTCGTCGATGGATGAGGCTGCCATGGCGGGCTGGGTAGGGCAGCCGAGCGACAATCTGGAGGGCCAATCGGCACGGCAATTCGGTATGCCGTCACAGGTCGTGCTCTCTATGTGCTCGTGTTCCGCCTGCCGCTGGATCTCGACTGGTCCATCAAAATTTATCGAGTCGGGATCTGGCTGGCCCTGCGCCGGATCCCACCCGGGCCGCTAGTGGGAAGGGAGCTGTAAGGGCGCCACTGAACCACTGACGTTCGCCGAAGGACAGCCCACTTCAGTGGACTCCCAGACCTTGTCCGTCTGCGGAGCCCCTCCCACGTTGCAGTAGCCTCTACCTTGATTCGCCAATGAGGTGCGAGCAGCCGCTGCACCAATACGGTTGCTCCAAGCAAGGTCAACCACACTGGCATTGTGACCCTACCTTGCCTTGAGCTCTTTTGCTGCACCTGCATGCTTTCGTCGATGCTGCTGCGGGCCGTCATCTCGCTGCGGCAAAATCTCTCAACTGGTGAGGCCCTGCCCTGCTCTTGATTCCGCAGCTTCGCAGACCGCGCGCTGCTGCTCCTCTCCGCCACCGTCAGCTCTGCGTGCTCCTCTGGCCTCCCTCTCGCCTCTCGCCCGCGCCGTCGTCTAGTCATGGTCGCCCATGCTGATACTTAAGGACCTCAGAACACAGGACACGCCTTGGACACCCATAAACCCCGGCAAGATCCAGGTTCGCCCTGGTGTCGTGGTCATGAAGTTCGGCGAGCAGCTCCGGTCGAGCGTCATCCGCGAATACCAATGGTACTACATCGACTACAATGGCCTCAAGGCTGAGCTCAAGGGTGCCAGCGGCGGCACCAACGGCAACGAGTGGACCGAGGACGATGAGACGCGCTTCGTAGGCAAGCTCGAGGCGGAGCTGGAGAAGGTCCACACCAAGCAGCAGGTCAAGGCCATGGAGATCTCGCGCCGCATCGCCGTCAGCGAACGCGAGGTCAAGGACGTCGTCAACCGCCTCAACGAGCGCGGCCTGGGCGAGGGCGGGCCTAGCGAGGAAGAGTTCATGCTGCTCGAGGAAGACCTCAGCGACATCATCGCCGATGTCCACGACCTCGCCAAGTTCGTCCAGCTCAACTACACCGGCTTCTACAAGATCATCAAGAAGCACGACGTAAGCTGCCACAGCCCGTGACTCCCATACGGCTGCCGTATGACTGACTGACGCACGCTCTTGCAGAAAATGACTGGGTGGCACCTCCGGCCTGCATTCGACACCCGGCTTAAGGCTAAGCCGTTCTACAAGGAAAACTATGACGCGTCCGTCATCAAGCTGTCCAAGCTGTACGACCTGGTCCGGACCCGCGGCAATCCTGTCAAGGGCGACAGCGCCGCCGGCGGCGGCCAAGCAAGCTTCATCCGGCAGACCACCAAGTACTGGGTGCACCCGGACAACGTCACGGAGCTGAAGCTCATCATCCTTAAGCACCTGCCAGTGCTGGTCTTTAATGCCAGTAAGGAGTTTGAGCAGGCAGACTCTGCCATCACGTCCATCTACTATGATAATCCGAACACCTGGGAGCTATATGAGGGCCGACTCAAGAAGTCCGAGGGTGCCGAGGCCATCCGTCTCCGCTGGTATGGTGGCATGCAGAACGAAACCATCTTTGTGGAGCGCAAAACTCATCGAGAGGACTGGACCGGTGAAAAATCCGTCAAGGCTCGTTTCGCCATCAAGGAGAAGAATGTCAACTCCTACCTCAGGGGCGAGCTCCTCCCCGCCGCCATCTTCGAAAAGGCCCGCAAGGAGGGCAAAAAGTCTGAAAAGGCCATCGCTGAGGATGAGCGGCTAGCATCCGAGATCCAGTACTCGGTTCTCAAGAAGGGTTACAAGCCCGTCTGCCGCTCCTTCTACAACCGAACCGCATTCCAGCTCCCGGCAGACGCCCGAGTCCGAATCTCCCTGGACACTGAGCTGACAATGGTTCGGGAGGATAACCTGGACGGCCGCCGGAGATGCGGTGACAACTGGCGACGGATGGACATTGGCATCGATTATCCCTTTTCGCAATTGCCTGCCGAGGACATCGAGCGCTTCCCCTACGCAGTTCTCGAAGTCAAGCTCCAGACGCAAATGGGACAGGAGCCTCCGGAGTGGGTTCGCCAGCTGATTTCCTCCCACTTGGTGGAGGCGGTCCCCAAGTTTTCCAAGTTTATCCACGGCACGGCTTGCTTGTTCCCCGACCGCATTAATCTGCTCCCTTTCTGGATGCCGCAGATGGACGTGGACATCCGTAAGCCTGTTGCGCACGACTTCGGTATTCACCGACCAGGACTGTCAGGAACCACAACCACGTCCGACGACGATGAGGAGGACATGGACTCTGACGACGACGACGATGTTGTCCGTCACGTCCGTGCCGGTGGACAGTCAAGCGCCCAGGGGCTGCAAACGGGCGCGACCGACACGGAGGGCCAAACGATAGACCTCCCCACGGCCAACGAGGACTTCCCCATTTACGACTCTGAAGACGAGTACGACGAAAATTTTGAGTTGGAGGAAGCGCGGAGGATCGGCGGGTGGCACTACTACTCAACCCTCATCGCGACCAAGGCGCACCAGTTCGGTGCGGGCACCGCCAATGTTCTGAAGCACGTGGTCCCCGCTCCCCGTGGCACGCAGGTGCCTCGAAGTGACAGGCAGACGATGCTGTTTGGTTCTCAGCCCATTCAGCACAAGAAGTTCAAGGCTCCCAAGGGCAAGAAGATATACGTCCCGGTCCGCGTCGAACCAAAGGTCTTTTTTGCCGCAGAGAGGACCTTCCTGGGATGGGTATGTCATTAACCGTGGTATTCTTTACGGACCACCATCGCTAACACTCTCTCCAGCTCGAGTACTCCATCTACATTGGTACTATTGCGGTCACGCTGCTCAACTTCGGCACGCACCCAACCCCGCTGTCGTTCTGGACGGCCGGCATCTTCACGCTGCTTGCCCTCTTGAGCCTCTGCTACTCAGTGGGCATCTACCTTTACCGGAGCAGGTCCATCAGGAACCGCAAGGCTGCGAGGTACTACGACAAGTGGGGACCCAGCGTGCTCTGCAGCGCCCTCGTCGTCGCCGTCGCGCTCAACTTTGCGTTTGAAGGTCGCTCCAGGAAGATGTGGTAGAGCGGGCGACCAAGCCGGGTGGCTCGCGCATATACTTGTACCGGTAGGTAGCGGCCAAGGGGGCGAGCCGCGGGTTGTGAGCATGCAAGGAGACGGGAGTTGGGTACTCGGCGCGGTCTTTTGTAATTCAGTAGCATAGGGATCAAGTTTCATAGGGATCAAGTTTCAACGGCAGATGCGTTCAGGTTGCGGCCCCCTCTCGCTCCTTGCCCTCGTAAGGGAATATCGCTCACCATGTCCGGCGTGTCTGACCGTGCCAGCAACTTTCCCCCTCGATCGGGTTTGATAATTCCACGTCAAATTCATCAAGTCTTTGCAAGATTTCTGACATCTATGACAAATAGTCCACAGAAAACACCGACGCCTTTGAACATGCCCCATGTCCTCAAAGTCCCATAATCGTCAGCCTCACTGTATTCTTGCTCAGACGCTTTACGCAACCGCCGTCACCCTCCTCACACTTCTCCTGGCGCCCTCGCCTGTGATCATGATGGCATTCTCCGCCTCGAGGGCTCGCATCACCTCGTTGAACTCGGAAGTCTCAATGGGGATGCTGGCGCCTTCGGTGAGGCGCTTCGCCACGTCGCCCCAGCGCACCGCGTTGCCGCCGGCCGTCATGTCGTCGAGAAGCTGCAACGCTGCGTCCTTGAGCTCGCTGCGGCGCTTGCGGTCTGCGGCGCTGGTGCCCTCCGTCAGCAGGCTCATGTCGATACGGCCCTGAGCGTCGGTGGCGGCAGTCTTGAGGGCGCTCTGGATAAGGCGATTCGCCTCGCGGACGTCGTCACGCGTGACCGTCTCGGAGAGGCGCATCTTGGCGTGCGCCTCGGCGAGGCGGATCATGCTCTCGAGCTGTCTGGTCGTGGCCGTGATGCGCTTTTCCGCTGCGCGGACGTCCTGGCCGAGCGCGCGCATGGCGACGTAGCACTCGACAAGCTCTTGTGCGGCCTCGGAGGAAATTGTCGGGTTGATGTTGGCTCGGGCGAAGGAGATGTACGACGTGAGGAACTCGACAGGCAGGATGTCGTTGGCGGTTGGAGCGGATTGCGGCTTGTCTTCGAGGTAGAGGGACAGCAGATGCTTCGCGAGACGCTTGTCCGTCTTCTCGTCGACCCGGTCGAGGATGAGGTAGACGAGGTCGAATCGCGAAAGTAGGGTGGGAGGCAGATCAATGTTTTGAGGGACAGAGAGATCGGGGTTGTAGCGACTGCCGATGGGGTTGGCGGAAGCGAGGATGCTGCTCCGAGCATTCAAGGTCGTGATGATTCCAGCCTTGGCGATGGAGACGGTCTGCTGCTCCATGACTTCGTGCAGAACCGACCGGGTCGCGTCCGACATCTTGTCAAACTCGTCAATGCAGCAGACACCGCCGTCGGACAAGACCAGCGCGCCAGACTCGAGGACTAGCTGCCGAGTCTCAGGGTCGCGAGTCACGTACGCCGTGAGACCGACAGCTGAAGATCCCTTGCCGCTGGTGTAGATGCCACGCGGAGCGATCTTATGGACGTAGGACAACATCTGTGACTTTGACGTTGACGGGTCACCGCAGAGCAGGACGTTGATATCGCCTCTGTACTTTGGGCTGCCTCCCTTCTGGAACGTCTTGTTGGCGCCACCAAAGAGCTGCAGAAGAATACCCTTCTTCACATCATCCAGTTCGTAAATTGAAGGTGCCAAAGATCTGGAAAGCAGTTCGTAAATGTCGTCACGAGCCGCAGTCTCCCGGATCTTGGCCTCTTCTTCCGCAGAGATGACACGCGTTTCCTCCATCTCATTGGCACAGTTTGCGGCGTCCTCTTCTCCCTCGACGCCGAGTGTGGAGGGGTCCGCTCCCATGCGCTTCTTGTTGGTCTTTTGCACGTGCAGAACATCGACATATGTCTTGTACACGCTCTTGATGTTTCGGTGGCGGGGGTTCACGCGCACGGGACTGACACGGAAGATGCCGGTCAGCTCGACGCGGTCGCCAGCCTTGCAGAAATCAACCAGCTCGTTGTAGACGCAGACGGAGACAGAGTGAGGTGTCTGCCCGGCAGGCACGGCATCAGGCGTCTCCTGCAGCTTGATGACCTGCTTGTCCTCGAAGGAGCACCTGTTGTGAACAATCTGCATGGAATTCTTGGAGTTGCAGATGGGACGAGGGCATTCCCTGGGTTCGCGAATCTTGCCACGGTCGAGGCCAACATTGACTGAGTGGTTGCAAACGTTGCATCGGAAGAATGCATCTTTCATGTCGGGAATCACGGGCGTGGTTCGAATGACGAGGCCCTTGACGCAAATCAAGCGATCCATATCTTGGAATATAGTTAGTGTCCAGTCCAGCGGTGTGTAGGATGACACACTTACCAGTCGGATTCAGATCTCTCAGGTTAGTCTGAATGTCGAGACCGAATGGCCGAACGACATAAATCGACGCAGCAACCTGATCCTCCAACGACGCCTGCTGCTCCTGCGTTGGCCGAGGTGTGGCCGGGTCTTCTGGTCTGTCGGAGCTAGGGAAAGCAGGTTCAGAGCTCTGCGTGCCTTGCTGGGGGTCCCCGTTTCCGGCACTACTTTGCGACGGCCGATTTCTGAGGCTGTCGTTGCGGGCCAGCTCAACCATCATGTCATGCACCGACTGATCCATGACGGGAACGATTTCCTGCGGGTATGCCTGGATCTGGTGCCACAGCTTTCTCGTGGGGGGATACAGATTCAGGTCGGCGATATCGAGATAGAGTCTGGTCGTGCCCAGAAGCAGCATGTTCTCTAGAGCATCCCAGTATGGCTTCGACTCGGCATCAGGATCCATTGCGACGACTTCGTCCGAGATACCATCGCGATACATGCGGTACTTTTGAGTGAAGTTGCGCAAGAAGTCCTTGAAAGAGGCAAAGGTATCGTCGATCGACACAGTGGTACCCCAGATGAGGCTCTGGCCTTGGCCACCGAGAGCATCAGCCTCAGAAGTGTTGGGGTCTCGGTTGGCGAAGGAAGCCGCGTCTGATCCGGGCGTTGTGCCTTCTCGCACGACTCGGCCTGCGTCATCCAGGATGACTCGGCGTGGAGCACGAGGAGTTCTGGCAGCGTCTGAATTGATGTCTCCGCGCCTATACGCCGCAGAGCTGCCACGCTGTGATCCAACAAAGAGGCCACTGCTCTCACTGCGCAGCTCAGAATGATGCCTCAAGGAGCGGCCGGGGCTGGAGCTCGGCTCGTATCGAATGGGGGATGATTCTGCAACAAGTGTCAGCATCCATCATGCACAGCTTCCGTCGCAGCAAAACTCACCGCGACCGAGGCCACCACTGGCGCGCGGTGTTCTCTGGGGGTCGTCGCGAGGCGTCTGCGTCTCCGTCATCTGCCGCAGCGGCGAGCTTGGAGTAGCGTCGTGGCCGTTCGTATCCTGGCTATCCGTCATCTGCCTCAGGGGCGACGAGACGTCCCGTCCGGCGCCATCCTGCCGCCCGCTCCCGCTCTCCGGGGCGGGCGAAGACTGGTAGAAGAGCGGGCTCGAGACGAGCTGCGAGGCCTGGCTCGGGGTGTTGCCTGCTTGGGACTGCCGCGCAGAGCGACGCGGAGTCGCTGACTGCGAGCTCCGCTGTCGACGATTCGACGGCGACGACATGTTCGGCTGCAAAGGAATGGCAAGAGGGCAGCGGCTGCTGGGGATGGTGCTGCTGGCAAGACCTGGCTGAGGTCGAGAAATTGAGGGGCAGAGAAAAGGGCATGCAATGCGTGCACCGCATGGGCGCGTCGACCCAGGGAGACGCGTAAAGTGGTTGCTGGACGCGCGCCCAATTAAAGCGCGGCTGGCCCGTGCGCACGCGTCGACGGCCCGGAGCGGCCAAAGGTTCTGCCGGCCAGGCGAGGCGTGGCTTGTTGCCAGTTGGAGGGGCCATCGTCAACCATGTCGATGCCAGCAGGTCAGCGCCGGCATTCGCACAGCAGACGCAAGCCGCCACCATGTCTCCTGGAATGACCCTCTTCTCCGTCCAGGCCGTCCTCATCCTCAGCACCGAGGACGGCTCCCGGATCTTTGCCAAGTACTACTCTCCGCCGCACAGCGCCGGCACTGGTGCGTCGACAGCTCCCCGGGACCCCCTGGCCGATGCGCCGTTGCTAACCACGACGACCCCAGGCGGCGCGAGCTCCTCGGCGAACCCGTACCCCGACCTCAAGGCCCAGAAGGCCTTTGAGAAGGGCCTGGTTGACAAGACGGCCAAGCAGACGGGCGACATCATCCTCTACGACAACCGGATCGTGCTGTACAAGCTCGAGTCGGACGTCATGCTCTACGTCGTCGGCAGCCTCGATGAGAACGAGATCCTGCTGTACAACACCGTCCTCGCCCTCCGCGACTCCCTGCACCTCCTCTTCAAGTACGCGCTGTGCCTGCTTCTCCCCCAAGCGAAGGCCCACGATGCTGACACCGCCCAGGCAATCCGTCGACAAGAGGACAATCGTCGAAAACTACGACCTCGTCTCCCTCGCCATCGACGAAATTGTCGACGACGGCATCATCCTCGAGACGGATCCCACCATCATCATCCAGCGCGTCAGCCGGGCGCCCACCCAAGACGTGCCCATGGGCCGTATTGACCTCAGCGAACAGGGCGTTAACAACCTCGCGCAGCTAGGAAAGTCCAAGCTGGCAGACTGGTTACGGCAGGGGCTGTAGTGTTGTCGTGCTTAGTTAGGGGTTTCTTTTCTACGTTGTTCTAGCGCGCCGCATGCATGGCGAAATAAAAAAAAATAATCACGATGTCGGGCGGCTTGTGGGATGAATGATGGCAGAGCGCCTCCTGAAAAGGAAGCCATGCGATTCTATATATTTCGCCTCATACTCTAGTCTCCAGGGCCGCCTTGCGGAGGCGATTCATGACCGCCGCGGCAATGTCCAGTTCGTCCTCTATCCCGTCTACGTATATCGTGTCTGCGCCGCGCCGATCGAGCTCTCGCAGGGCCGAGAACAACCCCTGTGCTATCCCTCTCGTGTCCGTACCCAGGCTGAGGTCGAAAACCTGGCCGATCACCTCCCCGTCCGTGTCTTTCAGATCACCCGTGAGAACATCATACGATGTCTCGGACTGTTGTCCTTCATCATCAGCAGCTACAGAATCGCGGCGCAGCTCGCCGCTGTTGAGCCCGGCTGCGGGCTTCCACCGCTTCGTTCGAATGACGCCGATCCTCCTGGGGGCATGGCCGTTGGTCTGATGTGAAACGCCGTTCGGCGTCGCCACGGACTCAATGTCCGCTGGCAGCAGGCCTTCGGCTCCTCTCTGGTACGTCGATTCGTAGAGCACGACCTTTGCTTTGGGGCTGTAATGCTTGTACTTCATGCCGGGCGCCCGCGGCGCAGCCTTGCCCTCCTCGCTCCGGTCCTTGTAGGCCTTGACCGCCTTCTCCCAGCCAGGGCAGCTCCGCAGCTCGTCCATGCCTATGCCGCCCGGGCGCAGCACAACCGGAGGGTCGCACAGGCCGTCAACGACGGTGCTCTCCACGCCGACCTGGCACGGGCCGCCGTCTAGGATGAGCTCGATGCGCCCGTCCAGGTCGTCCTTGACGTGATGCGCCGCCGTCGGCGACGGCTTGGTGGATGCGTTTGCTGACGGCGCGGCCAGGGGAACGCCGGCTAGCTTGATGAGAGTCAAGGCGAGGGGCGACGAGGGCATCCGCACACCGAACGTTGCGAGACCGGCCGTGACCTCTGGTGCCAATGGTGAAGGGTCCGGGTTTGGGAGCAGGATCGTCAGCGGTCCTGGCCAGAAGCGTTCTATCAGAGGCCTATATCTGGCGGGGATCCAATCGTGGTCGCGTGCCTCTTCGCTCCCCAGCAGCCCCTTGAGCATGTGTAAGTCGGACACATGCACGATGAGAGGATTGTCCGACGGCCGGCCCTTGGCCGCATAGATACCCTTGACGGAGCCACTCCGCGTAGCGTCCGCACCAAGCCCGTAGACCGTCTCGGTAGGGAAAGCGACGGGAGTGTCCCTGGTCCTGAGATAGCTCGCCGCAGGCTCCAGCGCTGCCACGGCTTCGCCGGCCTCACGCTGGATGCGCCACTCGTCCAATCTCGCCAGGCCCTCGGCGGCGGCGAAGTGGCCCAGCGGCTGCTCCCCCTTCGGGACGGCGACGATGCGCGTCTCCATGGCGGGCGCCGAAGCGGTTGTGAGGGCTCGGGCCAGCGCTGCTGTAAGTCGTCGCGGCAGTCGTGGGCGCGCCAGGACGATCCGGATGCGAGGTGAAGGGGCTTCGCAGAGCCGGAGGATCTGGGAGGTGCAGGCTATGCACGGCTCGTCCCAGTGGAAGCAGATTTTTGAGCCGGAAATCAGATGCTAAGTCGTTGCGTGGGCAGTTGCGGTGAGGGCGACTGGAAATTTTCATGCGTAGAGGTATTAGGTAGCTTAACTTTTTCTCATCGTCGCGGCGCTCATCGGAGGAGCGGCGTCTACCTAGTGACCTTATTAGGTGGTGGAATCCCGACTCGCCGCCGTCTCCACTAATTTTCAACCACATCGACCAGGCTTCTTCGTCGTTGCGTAGGTCTGCGTATGTAGTCACCAGCTACGGGTTGGCGGGAATCAACTTGCACGCTTGCTGCACAAGGTACCCTGGATTGTATCGTTCGTCATGGCCCCAGATCTCTATCTGCTGCGCCGTCTTTCTTCTACCAAAATCCCCTCCGGAGTCTTTTCAGCCCTTAGCCACTACCAAGCTCCTCGCTTTCCTCCTCTCCTCCTCCGTCAACACCCATTCCATGCCCCCGTCTCCATCCTCGGCAATCAACTCCTCCCATTCGTCGTCCTCCATGTTGGCCACCATCAGCAGCTGCGTCACCTTGGCAAACGCCTCCCGGACACCGTAGTCCCCCCTCGACACCGTGTTCACGATGCCGGTAAAGTCCCTCTCCATGCGAATCGCCCCAAACGCCGTCGTCTTGCCGCTGTAGCTCAGGATTCTCTTCTCCAGCACCTTGGACAAATATCGCGCCGTAATGTCCAAGAGGCCGCTGTACGTCCCCGGCGTCATGACCCGCGCGATGGCCTTCATGAGCTGGTCCCAGCCGTGCTCAAACCGCCGCGGCACCTGGTCCAGGAGGTCCTCCTCCGTCTCGTCGTTTTGGTGCGCAATCTCGGCGAGCTCGTCCTCCGTCAACGTGTAGTCGGCGTCGCGGAAGGTATCGGTCAAAACCGGCCGTAGGCGCTGCTTGACGACTCGTTCGAAGAGCACTTGGATTCCCTCGTTTAGAAGTTCCGTCGACTTCGCGATGACACTCGACTCCAGCGCATGCAGGGCGTTCGCCACGAATGCGACGTCTCGCTCGAATGGGAACGAGTCCTTCAATGGTGCCTGCAAGGTTACCTCGTCCGCCTGGCCATCGCTGACGCATATGCGGCCGCTGACTATCCTGTTCAGGTATTCATTGGCCATGTCGAGACTGTTGATCAGCACAATGAACTGGATGATCTTGTCCTCCGGCGGGAGGCCGCCCTGGATCACCGGCTTCGGATACGACTCGTCGCGCATCTTGCGCTGGATCATGCCGATAAAGTCCCCACCGAGGACCCGACCGATTGTGGGGATGACCGCAGCGATAACATCCCGCTGCGACGTAGATAGAGACTTCTGTATGACAGTGTTGACAATGTACATGACATCATCCACCGCCAGAATGATGTATGGAGCGTTGCCCTCGAGATGCTTGTTCAGGCTGAGCGACAGGCCGCTGGGGTATTCGTCTAGCTGGAAGGCCTTCTCCACCGACCGACGGAAGAAGAAGGTCGTCATGACATTGTATGGAGTGGTCAACTTCGCCGAAATCTTGCGGTACAGGTTCGACTTGACCAACAAGTCAGGAATGACAAGAGGGCTGTCCTCTGTGCCGGGCTCCTGTGAAGCGTAAGCAAGCCGCGAGTCATTGTAAGGATCAAAGCGTCACGTACCATGCATTTTCCAGAGAGAAAGCGTGTGTATAGGGACCATCGGCCCAGCATCACAGCAATCTCACTCAGCAGCCCATCGACTTCCTTCATGTTCACGCCCTCGTCCTCACTGTTCCGGGCGTTACTCCCCATCCCAATTGCTGGCGAGCTACCCCTGGGTGTGCCTGACCGGGGTGGTTGTGGCAAGAAGCTCTGGACGAGGAATGAAAATGGGTAGCTCTTGACGTCGGTCAGCTTCCTGTCGACGCTGCGCTCGTCGCTCCACGTGTCGACGATAATGCCGCCCTGGACGTCCGCCTCCATCTGCAATCTCTCAATGACACGGACCATCTTTCCGGAGCCGTAGTGTCGTTCGACTAAGCCTCCATGTCCATCGACAATCTGTGCGATGTGTTCGAAAAGCTTTGTCAGGGCGTTGGCGTAGAAGAAGCCCTCCTTGCGGCCGTGCCCTCCCATGCTATCCTTCAGCGTTGCCCGGGCCGTGCCGGCGACGCCTTGGCAGACATATCTCCCGTAGACGTCCAGGCCCACGTCGGTCCTCCCAATGAGAGGAAACAGCTTGAAGAACCGGGTGACGTTTGCGCCGTCACCGTCACCGGCGGCCCTTTCAAACTCCCGGAGGAACAGCCCACACAAACTCTCCCTGGCGCTCTCCAGCGTCACCCATGGCGGGTCGGGCACCTCGACGCTCGGTACTATGCTCGCAGCAAAGGCGCCTCTTGCGATTTGCTCAGGGACTTTGCTTGCCCGGAACAGGTAGCCAGCCGCAGCCTCCCAGTCCTGGGGGGCGCCCATGGAGCCCACGACGCCATTGACGCACGCCTTGAGCTCAGCAATCTGCTCGACGAAGCCCAGTGTATCCTCTACCCTGCTCTTCTCCAGATCCAGCTCCTTGACCCTGTTGCTGAGCCGTCCAGCCGTCTCCGCGGCAGACGACAGCATCTCGTTACCGATCGACCGCGCCGCGATGACCTGCGCGCCAAGTCCAGCACGCAAGAGGTCCAACCGGCCGAGGTCCCGCGAAAGATCGGCCTGGGAGGCAACCAAAGCGTCGAGCTGAGCTGTTATCGCCGACTCCCGCTCGTGGAGGGCGGCCAGCGCGGCGCGCACCTCAGCCATGTTGCTGGCATCGTGGAGGGTGCTGTTGCTCGAGGCGGCGGGGCTCACACCGGCATCGTCGCTGTGGGAGCGGTGGGAAACGCCGTTCGGGAGGGCAGACATTGGCGCGGAGGAGTCGTGGCCGAGAGGCGCATAGCTACCCGACCTCTATTCGTCTGGACAAAGCCCGGCGTTGGAGGATGCGGGTTGCGCAGGGGGCCGAATTGAAGCGAGGTTCTGGACACGATGTGGGTTGCCGCAGCCACACAAAGCTCCAGCCCACCTTACGGACGAGTAGGTACCTACCCTGCGCCTCGGACGGCATCCACAACGGCGCCTTGCTCGTACTGCATCAAGTCACCGCACTCCTGCGGCCACCGGGGATTTATAGGTAGGCAATGTACTAGCTGCGAACATTGGATTGTTTTTCTCTTGCTATACATCGCTATGCAAGCCTGTAATTTCTCGATAGATGATCTTCATACACATGTTCCGCGGGAATATACATCAGCCCACAATGACACTATGTTATACCGCCTGGCTGTAGCCACCGCCCAAACGCCTCTTCCCGTACTTGAGATATTTTCGCAACTCATCCGCCCAAAACACCATGCTGCAAAGTATGAGCAGCCGTATCAGATCGCCGAAGCCGAGAGCCTCTGTTTGGAACACCTCCTGCAGCCAGGGTAGGTAGATGACGAGCAGCTGGCACACCAGACTGAGCGACACGGCCCAGTTGAACAAGTTGTTCGCGAACAGTCCGATTTCTCCACGGAAGATGGATTTCGATTCGGACCGACAGCTGAGCGCGTTGAACATGTCGAAGAAGACGAAGCAAGTGAACGTCATGGTGGTGTCCCGACGGGTGACTTGACCATCCGCCAGCATCTCGTGGCTGTAGATCAACATGGTGCCGATCATGATGATGGATGCTGATGTCAGCACTCTCATGAGCAGTGCGCGGGTGAGCACAGGGTCATTGCGCTTTCGCGGCGGACGGGTCATGACGTCCGGGTCGACGCCTTCCACGCCGAGCGACTGCGCGGGAGGACCGTCCATGATGATGTCTAAGTCTGGTCAGCGCCCGGCCTCCTGGCTTCGATCCTGGGTCAAGCCACTTACTTATCCAAAGAATCTGCATCGCGTTCAGAGGAGACTTGAACCCGAAGCAGGTACACAGAAAGACGAGAGACAAGCCCGCGGCGCTCGTACTCAATTGGAACGTCAAGAAATTCTGGATGTTGTTAAAGATGCCTTTGCCCTCCTCTATGGCATGCAGGATGGTGGAGAAGTCGTCGTCTGTCAAAATCATGTCCGCTGCTTCCTTGGCCACATCAGTTCCGTGACGGCCCATCGAAATGCCAATGTCTGCCCTCTTCAGAGCAGGCGCGTCGTTGACACCGTCACCGGTCATTGCCACGATATCCCCGCGGGACTGAAGCGCTCGGATAATTTTCAGCTTGTGCTCGGGATTCGTCCGAGCAAAAATGGTTGTATGTTGCATGGCTTGTGCCAGGTCTTCGTCAGACATCTGGTCAACTTCGTCACCCCTGAGCACCGGCTTAACGGTCGTCTGGCTTGTCGAGTGCACGCTTGGCACGGCAATGTTCATTCCCAGCTGCTTTCCGATCGCAAGGGCTGTGGTCTCAGCATCACCTGTGATCATGATAACCTTTACGCCTCCTCTCATCAACCTCCGGATGGACCGCCCGACTCCGGGACGCGGGGGGTCGCTCATCCCCACCAACCCAGCAAAGGTTAGGTCCCTGTACACATCGTCCAATACCTGAGAAGAGGAGCTGCTGCTGCTGTCTTGGGCGGGAGTGCTGCTCCGGGCCCCTCCGGGAGTCAATCGACCCCTTGAAGACCTTGAAACCGTGCCGCTGGCAAAGGCGAGAACCCTGAGACCTTTGGCTGCCATGGATTCTGCAGCGGTGAGTGCTTCCTGACGCCGGGCAGAGTCTAGCACAATCTCCCGGCCATCCTTTTCGAGATACGTGTCGCATGCAGCAAGGACCTTCTCGACGGAGCCTTTCATGTATGCGTAGTCCTTGTCGGTCTTGGAGTCGGATCCTATCGTGACTCCCATCCACTTGCGTTCGGAGCTGAATGGCGTTTCGCTGACCCGGGGGCCAATTGAGTCTCGAACATCATGCTCATGGAATTTGTCAAGCAAGTCCAACATGGCGACATCCGTTGGTTGGCCGACCCATCTGGTGTAAGGCGCCCCATCCTCACGGCCAAGGGTGGACGACAAGACGGCCGTCGCGGCTGCCCCATTCTCTGTGTACATCTTTGCAAGTCGTGCATTGTTGGCAATATTGCCGATGCGCATGATTCGCATCGACGCTTGGCTGAGCTTGGCCTCGACAGTCTCGGAGTCTGAGGTTACATCGAGCGAACCGTCTGCGCCAAAACACCACATCTCGGTTGTCGTCATGTGGTTTGTGGTTAGAGTTCCTGCGGACAGACAAAATTAATATTGCTGGTTGACTGCTGCCGTTTCCACACATACCTGTCTTGTCCGTGCAGACAACATTCACGGAGCCGAGAGTTTCAACCTTGGGCATCCTGCGCACGATAGCATTGTGCTTGGCCATGCGATGCACGCCGAGGGCTAATGTCACCGTCACAATAATGGGCAACCCCTCGGGGATGGCCGCAACAGCAAGCGAAATAGAGATGGTGAATATCTCGAGTAACTTTTTGCCTTGCAACCATCCGACAATGGAAATCAGGCCAATCACGACGAATGAGGCTTTGCTCAGCTGAGTTCCAAGTACGTCCATGGAGAGCTGGAGCGGCGATCGCGGGCTTTCGGTACCGGAGACGCTCGTGGCGATTGCGCCAAAGTGAGTATTGCCTCCCGTGGCAAAAACGATGCCTTGGCCATGACCGGACTTGATCAATGTGCCCATGTAAGCGATGTTGTGCGTTTCGTTGGCTCCGTCGTATTCATGGCCAGCGGCGGGGCCCTGGGACGATGGCCGCGGAAGCTGGAGATGGTTGATTCCGAGCGCATCTACTCGTCGCGGTCGTGCCTCTGCCGTGATACTGACAGGTTCTGTTTCCCCCGTGAGATTCGATGCGTCAATGGTGAGATCCGCCGCCTTGGTCACGCGGATGTCGGCAGGAATGCGGTCACCAGTGGTGAATAGTACCAAGTCTCCAGGCACAAGCTGACTAGCCATGACCTTGGTTGATGCCGCGTCCAGAATATCCTCCACGGGCGTCTTCGTTCCCGGACTGCCCACATGGTCCTTGATTTCTGGGATAATCGGGGGCCAAGAGGGCGACTTGGCCGGGAGAGACGACCTGCTTACCCCTCCACGTACCAAGTGGGCGTGGTTTGGTACCAGGTGGTTCAACGCTTCAATTGACTTTTCCGACCGGTACTCCTGAACAAAGCCCACGGACACGACAATGGTGACAGCCACCGTGATGCTGACTGCATCGTCCATGTTGCCGAGCAGCAAGGAGGTTCCCGCCGAGACGAGGAGCAGCATGATCAGGGGCTCCTGGAACTGCTTGACAAACCGAAGCCACAGAGGCTCCGGTGGCTCATGTGGTATTTCATTGGGGCCGTAGTTGCTAAGCCGCGTCAGGGCTTCGGTGGGCGGAAGGCCCTGAGTGAGGGAGGTTCGTAACTGCGCGGCGGCCTCGCTGGGCGTCATGTACGAGAATTCGTCCGCCACTCCCTGGTGGCGAGTTAGTCTTGCATTCTCCTGATCGATTGGTCCGAATTCTCATTGCGTCTTACCCTGGCATGTGTTGAAGATGCCCGTATATGTCGGGGCCGGGACGGTGGCCTGTCACCATCTGGCAACTCTGTCGAGAAGCCACTGGCGTCGCCGGGGATGCCTGAGGTAGGGAGGAGAGACTCGCCGGCTGAGCCTTGACTGCCCTGCCATGGCAGCTGCATCGTCGCGCACGCGGAGGCGACGCTGTCGATGCACTAAAGGCGAGGATCACCGGGCAAGGAGGGAGCGCATAAGCTGGCTCATGAGGCAGGCAGACAGACTAACGAAGGCGGACGGCCCATGCGGAGGGGGTTCGGTCGTGCGCGTGCAGGTTTGGCGGCGGCTGAGTCTCGCTCCAGGCTGGATGCGCGGCGAGAAGGTCGATGAGCTCGCGGCCAGACCAAGGTGCAAGAGTTGGCAGTGAAGTATGGGAGCAAACGGCCAGGCAAGAGGCAAAGGTGTCGTGAGGGAGGACCCACGTTGGCGCATGGCTGCCAGCCGCAAGGCGCCAGGGGCATGTTTGGAAGCGATACCTCGCCCAACTCGCCCTCCACGGTGGGCCTCCCGGGACCGGCCACCCGCAGCCAATGGCGGCGCCCGGACGCGTCGAGGAGCGGGCGGTCGGCCGCTGTGAGCCTCACCTCAAACCACTGCGAGACAGGCCTGACAGGTCTGTGTCCGCGCTGCTGGCGGTGCGATTTGCGACTCTGGAGCATTCATTCCATTTACACCCGACCCCACGCAATGAGGTACTCGTACGGTACGGAGTACGAGTACGCGGCTTGGGCGAGTCGAGAGCAGCCTACGCCTTGGTATTGACAAGTACTGTTTTGGCCCGATAAAATGGGCGATGACACCCTCGTTTCTTTGCCAGCCCAGTCGTGTGTTCAACGCGGACGAATAAGCAAGGCACGTAGGGCAGGATACAGTCTCCGTACTCCGTACTCCGTACATAAGGTACGAGTATAGGTACTCGTACGGAGCACCGCAGCCTGGGCCACGGTACGAGTGCGAGTAAGTGGAAGGGAACGCGCCTGCGGCGGGCTCTCGGAGACGGACAAACCCCGTCGCCGGGTCATTCCAGGCTCGCCGCGTGCAGCTACTGGCCAGCGACGAAAGCAGTGGAGCCCTGCCTGAAGTGGCCTCAGCCACGCCACGCAGCTCCCAGCCACGCCATTTTAGTCAGAGGTCGTCCTCCAGAGGCGACTGGCAACCTCCCCCCCCAGCCGGCGCCCAAACTTGCAGCTCGCATCAACGTTGCCGCTGCCGCCCTCGCTGCGTCCATCGCTTCCATCGCATCGGCTCCCGTCGCGCGCAGAGACGCTCACCCTCTGGCGGCCGTATCCGTCTGCTTCATGCCGTTGCGCTGTTCTTTTGCGCGCGTGAATCTGGCTTGACACGGCCCCGGGCGCTTGTTTATCCACCCGCAACGCGCACCCCTGGCCCTGTGTTTACTCACCTCCACTCGCACGCTGCACGTCCACCACCGCATTCTTCCTCAACCGCGCCGTCGATCGCCGCGACAACCACTGCTCGCCGTCGTACACTGTCGACCCCTAGCTTTCGCAGCGCTGTACTGCCGCCGCGCCGCCGCGCGTCGACACCATGTTCTACTCGGAGACGCTGCTCAACAAGAGCGGGCCGCTCGCCCGTGTCTGGCTTTCCGCCAACCTCGAGCGCAAGCTCTCTAAAAATCACATCCTGCAGTCCAATGTCACCGACAGCGTCGAGGCCATCATCACGCCCAATCAGGCGCCCATGGCACTGCGTCTCAGCGGCCAGCTCCTGCTCGGTGTTGTCAGGATATATCAACGAAAGACGCGTTATTTGCTTGATGACTGCAACGAGGCCATGATGAAGATCAAGATGGTTTGTCCGCCCACGCCGAGTCGCTGCGTATGGGTTCCATGCTGACCTTATCCTCCCAGGCATTCCGATCCAGTGGAAACAACGACTTGGCTGCCAATCTGCAAATGCCCAACCGCGAGGCCTTGCTGCTTCCGGACAAGATAACGCCCTATGATAACCTCGAGCTCCCACCTCCCCCCGATGCCTCGTGGCTCTTGTCGCAGGTCGATGACGTGACGGCAACGCCCGTCGGCCGCAAGGGGCGCATCAGCCACAACAGAGATATCAACTTGCAAGAAGACTTCGACAACAGCCAGTTTCTTCAACGCGCCAATAGCCTGGACGAAGATGACCTCGCTCCGATGGACGATCTTGATCTGGAGCTCGATTTTGGTCTTGACATGGACGGCGGCCCGAGCCAGAGCATCGAAATGGGCCGAGACGCGCCTGCTCCGCGGGATGTGGAAGATGACATATTCAGCGAACTCGACATCATGCCGCGGCACAAGGATCGCGCTGGCAGAGACGAGTCCCTCGCTCTCGACTTTGGCGACGACGGTGTCCGAATTGTGGACGGAGAAGGGGACATTGCAATGGGCGATGACGAGTTCGGCTTCAATGCAGGCGACCAGTCTACTATGCCGGACATGACCGGAGTCGCTAAAATCAACCGCGCGAGGATATCAGAATCCCCGCTGTCTGACATTGACGAGGCCTTTGCCCGGGAAGTTGAGGCCGAGTATTCCCACCACAACCATACCGACCTGTACGAACCTCAGGAGGATATTGAGCATACCCTTTCGCGGCGACCCGCGCAACGCGCCAAGAAACAAAAGGTCATGATGCCTGACAGCGAGATTGCGCTGTCGAGCAGCCACATCAAGCAGCAGCAAGCCGACAGACACAACATTATCAAGCCTGCGGCATTCCTCCCCCGCGACCCTTTCCTCCTGGCTTTGATGGACATGCAAAAGAACGGCGGGTTCGTGACGTCGATTATGATGGAAGGACGGAGCTTAGGATGGGCCCCCGAGCTGCGCGGCATGCTGTCCCTGGACTCGATTCACGGCATGAGCGAGCTGAAGAGGAAGCGCGACAGCGGCATTGCCGACGTCGACAGCGACCAAGGCGCCGTCAAGTCGCCCCGCCTCGAGCTCGGAGATGATACTGACTTCAACTTTGATGGCGATGGGCTCGGTAACCAGAGCGTGGCGCCGGACGGCACGATTCTCGAGATCCCCGCAGACGACGAGCACCGGGACAGGGACATGGGCAGTCCCATGCCTGAATTTGATGAGACCACGGCTCCGCTGGTGCATCCCGCTGATAGCGGGCCTGTGTCTATTGGCACGAAGCATGCCGTCCACATCCTGCGCGATTTGTTCGGATCCGAAGCCGCTACCAACGAGGACAAGAGGAAGAAGTCGTCGGTGGTTTTCCAGAACCTGCTGCCCGAGCAGAGGACGACAAAGGCTGAAGCCACAAAGATGTTTTTTGAATGTCTTGTCCTGGCTACCAAGGATGCTATCAAGGTTGAGCAAGGTCCCAAGCTTGGAGACCCCATCCGGGTACGGGGGAAGCGCGGCCTCTGGGGCGACTGGGCCGAGCGCGAGGCTGGCGGGGAGATCTCGGATCAGAACGAGCCACCACCCGCGGCCGTTAGCGCACACGCCGTTGCTGTCGAGGCTTGAAGCGCCTGCGCGCCGGCAACTTTCTAGGGTAGTATGTTTTGACGATTGACGCGGCCGCCATGTCGGCTCGTGTATCATTACTGGATGCGTGCATTGTTGAGCATTGGCTTGTTGGACCACTTCAGGGGCGTTGCAGGCGTTTGATGGGAGATACCATGGATCGAGCAAGGGTATACTGTCAAGAGGTCGAAAAGGAGATGACCATCAGGGTCGAGGAAGGCCGATTGGGGAATCTGGGTTCGCTCGACCGGCCCAAGTCGGATGGTGTTTTGGGCAAGGCTTTTAGCTGTGACTAGTCTAGCTGAACGAGTAAATGTACAGCGCCGCAAAATGTTTGTAATGCACCGATCGCCCCCAATCTCTGTTGATTGTCCGGGTTTTGAATGGTTCGAATTGTCTGTCGACTTGTGAACGAACGGCGCAACCTCTGAACGACTGCACGACGCGACGCCAGGAATGGTACCAGCAGGTAAGCCGCTGGAGGCAGCGCATTGCCCCGCCATAACTCAATTATCAGTGCCCCACGTTAGCACACAGGAGTGATCTCATCTGGACCAGGCACCGACGATTCAACCAAGGCACCAGTTCAGCTTCGACTATAAAGCCATCGCTGGAACCTGGACCTTCGCTGCTCCCCGAAAACCGACGTCGAAGTTGCTCACATCCCAAACAACGAGTCGAGATCGCCAAATCGCCCAAGCCGACAGCCATGCCCGCCCCCTCGCCCCTCGCCATCGCCTCCAGCTCCGTCCAGCGGCTGCGCAAGGAGGAAGCCTCCTACCACAAGGAGCTTGCGGAGCAGGAGGCGCAAGTGAAGACTCTCGAGGAGAAGATCCAGGCCGGGCACGGCAACGAGGACGGCAACGCCGAGTTCATGTTGAAGCAGCAGGTAAGACTCGGTCCGTCTCGCGCACGACGCTCCGGCTTGCGCTGGGCCCTCCCCCTCTTCCTGGCCGAGCTGTGGCTGACTGTCGGGGCAGCGACTCGCCATCGAGCAAACCAAGGGCGTCTTTGCGCCCCTCAAGACGCGCATCGCCGAGGCTGTCGCCAAGCTGGAGGAGCAGATTGCAGCAAGCGAGGGGTCTGGCGCGCACGCCGAAGACTTGGAACGCGCAAAGACCATCCTGGCGGAGGCCAAGGCTTCTTAGAGAGAGGTGATCCCGCAAAGGATATTGAAGGCGTGTCATTGGTGGGGAGAGAGAAAAGGTTGTGTGTGTGTGAAGCCTTATGTTTTCTAGCTATACCACTTGGAATCATGAATTATACGTCTAGAAGACCGCACTTTTGGACGGCTTCTTCCCTCGTCGTGGTATCTATAATGCACAGGCAGTCCGCTCCAGAACGCTCCGCTGAGCCCGTCCTCTGCACCTAGTCATCCAACTCCATGGTGTCCTCGTTCGTCGCTGGCTGACCATTGGCCACCCCTACAGCCCCTTCGCTCTCGTCTACATCCGCCGCTTCTTTCGAAGGGTGCTCGCCGTCCTCCATGTCCACATCATCTCGAGACCCGTCTTCCGCAGCCTGGTCTGATGGCGTAGGAGCGTCTTGCGACCCGAACTGCCGCGTCGTGTCCTTGGACAGGGAAGATTTCGCCTTTGGCTTGTCAGGCGCCGGCGTGCCACGCGACGGGGTTAACGCGCCGCTGGAGGACACGGGCCGGGGAGTGTCGCCTTCGCTCTCGGCAGCCTTTGGCTGGCTGTCGCCATCTGGGCGTGGAGTTGCATGGTCGCTCGGGGCGTTTCTTGGTGTCTGGCCTTCCTTGTCACCGTCGACGTCGTCCTCGCCTCCCTCGTTCATACCCTCCCGTCTGTCAACCTCTTCTTTTTCGTCTCGTATCAGCCGTCGCAGCATCATGCCTTCTTCCATGATCCTGTTGAACTGGTCTCGCCGCTCCTTCCAAGTCTCGCTGTACGTCTGGCTCTCGCGCTCGAGCTCCTTGCACTCCTCCTCCAGCTTTGCCAGGTTGACGATTTGGTCCTCGCGCGGCCGTAATAGTCTATTCGACGTGATCTTGTCCGCAAGCTCGTCGAATTTCTTTCGCTGCGCTAGGGTCGCGCGAGCAGACTCCAGTTGCTCTCGGAGCGCGGCGTTGTTTGCTCGGACCGCCTGGCATTCGGCAAGAATTCGCTGCTGGTCGGCTGTGTACCGCACGCGCTCCCGTTGGTTCGCATCGTGGAGAAACTGATACCGAGCGATGCTGCTGTCGAAGGCGGCGAAGTCGAGCGTCAGGTCTTCTTGCAGGGACTCAGTGCTGGTGTTGGCAAGGTTGGAAGGTTGGGTGCCGTTTCGGCCTTCCTGGGCGGGAGCGGCATTGGAGACGGCAGACGAGATCAAGCCGAGGCGTTTCGTGATGCGCTTAAATGGTTTCTCCTCAACGTTGAGGAGACGCGTCTTGTGAAGATCAGACTCGCTCCTCTCGTCCAGCAGCTCCCATGTAGCCATGACTTCGAGGCTCCGGCCTGACTTTGGTTGGCCACTGGCTGACTCCAGACTCGGTGAAGTTTTGCGAACTGCCGACAGGAACTCCGATGATAAGGATCTAGAGGAGGGTCAAAGACGGTTGTCTTATTGACACGTGTGTAGTCGTACTCGCGAGCCTTTCTCAGGAAAAGTTTGGTGTGAGCTGGAAGAGGCGATCATCGGCTTGCAGCCTCGTGGTAGCGGAACTGTTCTGGCGCGGCTGGTTGGCGGTACGTACCTATGTGCCTAAGGTAACCTTTCTCCGTGCACTGTGACTCCCCATTTGCCGCTGACTAACCCGTGTTTTGCCTGCTTCAGCTTCCCACCCGCGCGCTTCGCAGAGCTACATCCCATCCCATCACATTACATCACATCACATTAAACACCGTTGGTTGTCGTATCCCCCCCGTGCCCATAAATCTCGCAAATGCGCAACATGTCAGACGAAGACAAAGCGCTTCTTGCACGCATCGGACAGCTTGCTGGTACGATTTTCCCGTCTTCCTCCTTCTACCCGCTGTCGCCGCTGACTTGACCAGGGCAAATTAACCGCCACAAGAGCCAGCAGGCAGGGTCCGCGCCAAGTGCGCATTCGGCATCCTATCGTGGTACGATTGCCGTCAAGTCTGGCTGTCGCCATCTCACTGACTCCGGCAAAAGGCAACGCCTATCGGCACGCGAGCGCCCCCTATCCGCGCTCCGGTTACAGAGGCGGGCGGGCGCTTGCTCCTCACCGCCACCGAACCCTCCATCTTAACAACTCGAAGACCGGCTCTGAAGCTGATTCATCCAACGATGGCACTCCGCCCGAAACGAGCAACTGGGTATCTAGAAATGATCGCCATCGCCAACTAATCAATGCGAAGGTCTATGAAAAGGAGGCTCAGAATCGGACAAAAGCCATCGAAGAGACTCGGCAACGGAGGCTCAGACACCAACGTTTCAGAGAGAAGAAGCGATTCAACGACTTCCTACGTCGCCAGGCTCCGACATCCGATGTAGCAGCTAACCTGGAGACTCCTGCGAACAGGAATGAGATCATGATTGAAGGCATGCTGTTCCGCGTCATGGACGGCGGAAAGAAGCTTGCCAAGGTCATGGGTCAGTTGGCTGCCACAAAGAAGCTTGTCATGGATCTGAAGCTCGCCGAATCTGACAGGCGTACAGATGACCTCCATTCCGCCCCAGCGACACCGAAGAGCGCCACCGTTGCAGGCGTCACGTTCTACCGAACGAAAAGCGGCAATCTCGTCGCTAGCCGCGTCGTGCAAGATCACCGGTATGTTCCCCCATGCCATGTGGGCATCTCGCTGACACGATGCAGTCGATCTGGCGTGGTAAAGAAGGACGAGCCATGCAAGATCTTCTCAACGACTGGTAATTACTTCATCTTGAAGCTTGATCGGACAAGCTCTCCACTCTCTCAGAGCGTCTCTGCAAGACGCATCGAGCACGGCTGACGTAGATATACAGGTTCCTGCCCCAAGGGGCCTCTGTGCCGATACCAGCACGACCCGGCCAAGGTAGCCGTTTGCAAAGACTTCCTGAAGGACGGGAAGTGCGCCCGAGGCGAGTCGTGCGACCTGTCCCATGAGGCCACTGCCGAACGCATGCCGGACTGCTTGCATTTTGCCAAAGGTCACTGTGCCAATCCTGACTGCCACTATACTCACTCGAAAGCAGCTCCAGGTGCCCCCGTATGCGAGGCGTTTGGCTTCCGTGGCTACTGTGAAAAAGGAGCGTCGTGCACCGAGAGACATGTCTTTGAATGCCCCGACTTCAGCAACACGGGCAGCTGCAAGAACAAGGGATGTAAGCTTCTGCACCGGGAGAGGGCAAGCGTCCTTCGAACGAATGCCAAGGCAGACGACGACATGGAAGACGTTTCGAGCGACGATGAGCCTGCCGATTCAGACGACGTTGATTCTGACGAGGTGGCCGAGTTCATCGCCGCCGACTCGGATGACTCGGAATTTGAGAAAGACATGGACTTCATACGCGTATAGATTCATTTGCCCATGCGGCTATGCCCATTGCTCTGTATGCCGCGCATACGGTCAGACCCAGGATATTGGTGGAGGAGGATGTTCAGTCTACATGCCGAGCTTCGGGCGTTTGGCGTCGACTCTGCTTCCCGACGTAGGAGAACAGAGCGCAGCCTTGCTTGGCGCTGCTCGCGAGGCCTCTGCCCATGCATGCCTGTCGAAGCGCGAAAGTAGAGCGATAGCAGACAGGAAGAAATAATGATGATGAGCGAGAGGTGCGAAGAACATCTCCGGTATCATAGCACGATAGAGAAGAAGTAATATATTCATTAGGAAGCTGCTTGGGCTTGTGATTGCCGCGACAATGTACACGTATTATGTAGCATATCCCGCCACGGCCGCGATGCCATCACTACCTTACCTACGGTACTTAGATACCCTACTTGTAGAGCAGTAAGGTGCCTACCTAAGTGCAAGAACAAGTCGCCACTCTTGCTGCGATCGTCTGCGAGTTGCGACGACGGTTCGACAGTCGGACGAAGACGTCGCGTCGGCTGCCCCTCCGCCTCTTCCTGGTGCCCCGTCTTTTAGAAGCCTATTTTGGTCCGCAACGGCGGCGCCAGGGACCAAGCCTGGTCTAAATCGAGCAAAACAGCAAAACAACGCTTCGGGAAGCGCCATGTGGGCGCAGGCGGATGCCCACCCCCGTCGGCTCAGCCGCCGTTGATTGACGAACTCCGTGCTGAGGGACTCCTTGTACCCGCTGGACCCTCCTTGCATCCCCGTACTCGTTGGTGGCGGCGGTGGCATGAGGACAACTTCTACCACTCCCAACACCTACTCCCCTGCGACGACATCCCTTGGATCTTTCGCCGTGGCCCCCTACCGCCGCCGCCACCCGTCTAGACAAAGGACGGCTTCGCAAAATCGTTCATAACAGCTGCGGGTGAAAGGGCATGAGCGCTGTCGTGGCCCGTCCAATGCACTGCCGCCTCGACTCCGCCACTCGGTGATCCGACCAGCTCACTTGCACGCGCGGGCTGCGGGCGAGGCAGACGTGCGCAGCATTACCCCGAAACAGGCGCCCACCTGAGGTGGTGGCGGGCTCTATCGCCTCGCTTTTGGGAATTATATTTGCAGCTGGGAAGCGACTGGACGACGAGCTGAACGCCGTCCCGGGCCTGCGAGCACTTGCACTTGGGACCACCCTCTACCTAACGATGGGCTTGCGAGATCTTCTCAAGAAATCAGACGAGTCGGCCAGGGGCCCGGCGGCGAGATATGAGGATGAGCCGACGGCGCATACGAGTAGCCTAAACTCTGGGCCCGAGTTTACCTTCCTACGATCCGACACAGTGTCGCAGGAAGTCATACATCCCCCCAGCAGCAACGCCGGCTTGCTATCCGCGACGACACCCAGCAGGAGTAGCAGCAGCCGGTCGCCACGACGTAGCCTGGACGTCCTCCGCGGTCGCAGCTCACGCAGCGCCTCCGTGTCCTCGGCGGCGAGCCACCTGTCGTCGCCGCCCCAGCAGCCGGCCACCAAGCGGCGCCTGTCACAGCGTCTGCACCTCAGCCGTCAGCCCGAGGCGTCGGACAACGTGCCACAGAACCTGCCTGAGATTATCGTCCCGGCAGACCCTCAAGACAAGGAAGGCGCCGAGTCGCAGTGGGAGAAGCGGGCGACGATCCTGGCCGGCCAGAACGAGCTTGCGAGGAGCCGCCCGTCAACGCCTGGGTCAGCATCTTCGGTGACGCCCGGCATGGCGCACATGAGCCTCGACGGTAGCCCCGGCAGCCGCGCGCCCGTTTCGTCGCAGCAGACAGACCAGGACATCCAGGAGGCCATCCGGCTCCACGAGGCCGGCCACTTGGAGAAGTCGACGGTCCTATTCGCGCGGCTGGCAGACCCCCAAGGCGCCAACAACCCCTTGAGCCAGGTGCTCTACGGCCTCGCGTTGAGGTGAGCCATCTTCTGTTCCGCATTGAACAGCGTTACACGCAGAGTATACTGACGAGGATTCCCCGCCCGCCCAGGCACGGCTGGGGCTGTCTTCCCGACCCCCAGGGCGCCGTGCGCTACCTCTCGGCCGCGGCATCCAACGCCGCCTCGGTCGAGCAGATGGCGCTCCAGGCCGGCCTCAAAAAGGGTGGCGCCGCTAAGGGAGAGCTTGTGTTGGCTATTTTCGAGCTGGCCAACTGCTTCCGTCATGGCTGGGGCATTCCGCAGGATCCAGTTGCGGCGAAGCAGGTTAGTCGCCCGTTTCTCACAATTCGCTACACGCTAGAGATATCGGGAGGGGAGGCGGAGATGCTGATTCCGTGGCATAGTATTACGAAACTGCGGCGAACCTTGGCGACACAGGTGAGTTCCGTACAAGCGGCCCTGCAAGCTGGTGCGTTGGAAGGCTGAGTCGTGGTGCTAGACGCTATGAACGAGGCGGCCTGGTGTTACCTCGAGGGCTTTGGATGCAAGAAAGACAAGGTAGGGTGTCCCCGGCAAGTCGTCGTCTATTGTCGGGTCATGCGAGGCTAACATCGGAATCTGTGCTCAGGCTGCTGCGGCGCGTTATTATCGACTGGCCGAGAATGCAGGCAACAAAACATTGGGAAATTCTTGGTACGTTTTGTGAAGCCTTGCGTGACGGCTGTGTGAATCACCGGGGGCCATACTAATGCTGATGCTTTGTAGGATATGGAAGGCAAAGTACGATGCGCCGGGAGAGGCCACCGGCAAGAAGTAGAATTCTGCAAATCGACACGTTTAACTTCGGCCGGGAATATCGACCGTAGCTAGCGAACGGACTGATCGTAGAATTAAGGCCAACGCACGGAGTACATCAATTAGCGATCATGCGACCGCCCCGACTGGTCGCCATCAAGGAGCTGAGCAAGATATCATGCACATAGCGAAAACAAAGACTCATTTTTCTGCAAGACGTGTTCGTTGCAGACCCCGTCTGTGGGCATCATCACTCGTATGTGGTTGGCGCACCGTGACGGGGCCATCGATGTTTCGACAGCCCCGCATCTCAGAGCGTATTCGGTAATCAACCAGGCTTGGTGAATCATGAAATGATTCATAGTGGCTCACACGTCAAGTCAGATCCCCCTAGCCGTCTTCGTGGCAGAGAGCAAGTAGAACCATTCCGGGGCCCAATGGGAGGTGAAGTATAGCGGAGTTGGGGACGTCCCGAACAGGCAATGCTCATGTGCAGTGAGTGAGTCACGAGACCCCGGTACGCCACCACCCTACTCTCAGCCTTCGGCAGCCCAGACGGCCCAGACAGCCAAGACAGCATCCGTGCAGCTACCAAGAGCTCTATCTGCCCAAGATCTTGAAACCAAGAATATAAAATATATCAAACGCCCACCTCCCTGTGGTTAGGTCAATTGTCGATTCCAACCCCAAGCAACAGCTCGCTCGCCTCCGTCACTCTCGCCTCACTCTCGCCTCACACTCTCTCACTTACACCTCCAAACAAAGCCAACAAACCGCCAAGATTTCAGACGCCGGCGCTACCTGCGACCAGTTCCCAGTGGAAATGGAGGACAAATCGCCCTCCTTCTGCAGGCTCTGCAACGTAGCACTGGCCAGCCCAGCCGTGTGGCGACAGCACTTAAAGAGCGATTGGCAGTACGCCTTCCAATTCGATGAAATCGAAGGGGGGCAAGATATGAGAGGCTGACCCTTCCACTGCAGTGTCTATAATCTTCGGATGCGGGTCGCAGAACCCGGGACCGTCGTAACGCCGCCGTCAGCTTCACCGAGGGCGGGAAGAGCACCAAGTGCAGAAAGAGCCGCGGATGCAGAGAGCAGCACACACTCCGACGCTGAATCCGACGATGGCGACACGGAGCTGTCGGCCGAGCCGGAGTTCCATCCTGAGCAGTGCCTCTTCTGCGGCGAGGAGGAGAGCACCTTTGACGACAACCTCGCGCACATGTCCAAGGCACACAGCTTCACCGTGCCTTTCCAAGACAAGTTGACGGTCGATCTCGAGATGCTCGTCCGGTACTTGCACCTGGTCATCTACGGATACGGCGAGTGCATCCTGTGCGCCGCGCGCCGCAGCACGGTCGAGGGTATCCAGCACCACATGATGGCCAAGGGGCATTGCCGGTTCAACGTCGCCGCGGACATTGCCGAATTCTACGATATCCCCGCGCAGGAATACCACGCTGACGAGGAGTCGCTGCGCCTGCCGTCGGGCAAGCTTCTCAGCCACCGTACGCGGGCGACCGGACCAGCCGCGCCGAGAACAGCTCGACATCCAGTGGAGCGACGCCTGGAGCCTACGACGTCGCCGTCGGCGAGACCAACAAACGAATCGGCGCTGGTTTCAACGCAAGGCGATGGCACTCCGGCGGCGTCGTGTACCCAGCTGTCGCGGCTCTCGCGAGGCGACCAGCAAAGCCTCGCGCACCTGCCGGACCACGAAGTGCGGTCCTTGCTCGCGACGAGTGCGAGGCACATTGATCAATCGCAGCGAGAAGAGCAGCAGGCACAGCTCAAGCTCGAAAAGGCGGGAAACCTGACGTTGTTTGCGCACTTTAGAGCCGATACGTCTAAACGGTTCAGAGGCCCTTGGGGTTAGGCCGTCATCGCAAGGGGTGTCGGGCTGTACGATAAGGGCTATTTTAAGGTAGCAAGCGTCCAGTATTGCGTTTCCAAGCAGGCTCGTCGCAATACACATGCATCTTCAAGAAAGGCTGTCGGCAATTGGAGCAGATACTCACGTAACACCGGGTGTGCTCACGCCCGACGCGTGGTCCCATCGTCTCTTGTGTGTGTGGGAGCACTCGCACCTCCGTCATGCAATGATGCAACGCCGCTTGCTTGCCACCAGCCGATTCCAGGCTTCTGGCCCCGTCTACTCCATGCTGTCACCATTGATCACCAACGCGGGCTGCCGATGCTCGCTTGACGCACTGCCGATCCTGTCCGCGCAGAGGCCTGCCTGCGTGAATGGCTATGCAGGCTTGCACAGCACCTCACTTACGAGTACGGAGTACACAGCCTCGATGGTACGTGCACACGTCATTGCTCGGCCGACGTTGCGACTGCGGCGGAATATCGTTACCGTTGGCCTCGCAGCGGACGCGCGCTCGCGCCTCGCCCGCTTCCTCCGCTTTGCTGCGTAAAGCGTGGCCAGAGGAGCGAGGCGATGGGCGCCAGTCGCCAGAGAAAGCACATGCGACTGAACATCGTACGGAAGCTTCTTTTCGTGAAGCCAGCCGCTCTTGCAGAGACGCCGGTGACATCACGGCCGCGTGTAAGTCCGTCGACGTCCGAGGACGAGTCCCAGGCCCAGCACCCGCCCCTGCCGATAAACAACTCCAGTGAGAGCGTTCCAGCGGCATTCCAACGCGTGTTGGAGAAAATTTGCTTGGATGCCGGGACTCGTGGCCAAGCGGTGTGAGACGCCCCCATGTCTCGTCCTGCCGCCAGCGGCCTTTGTCTCGCCCGCGACCAACCAGCCGCCCACGCAGCCTTGGGGGCGATGGGGGCCGATGCAGATGCGTCTGACCATGCGGAGCTGGTCGAGCTGGACCAGGCATGCATCTCTGCTCTTCATCTAATGAGGGAAGTACCAGCGAGATTCCAGAGAGTTCTTGATTGAGTGGCGCGCCGCCCGCAGGGCAGTCCGCTTCTGTCCCTGGTCACGTTGCCTCTCTTGGAGATGCATGTTGTGCCAGTTGGAGAGGCTGAACGGCTGCACCTCTCACGAGCCAGTCAAGAAGTTTGGCAATGCTAGCCCTGGTTTGTCCGCGTTGCTTCTCGTTTTCTAGGCATCGACAGCACCACCAACGCAGCTGATGGGCCACCCCTAGAAGAGCTCAAAGGCTCACCTACTTGGCTAGCTACCCTGCTTCGCTTCGCTCAACAGAGGAAAGAGGACACTGGCGGGCATCCTGACCACACCAATAGAAGTTCAAAACAATAACAGGTCATCGCCGCTTCATACATCGTTATTCCGTCGTTCCACTCGTAGATTGTTCTGCTGTCGTGACGCAAGAACCCGCATCCTGCCAGGTCCCCGTGATTGTCATACCCTCCCATTTAACTCGGTCCTGCGCTCCAACATTTCCTGTCCGGAATCAACAACAGTGCCGAATATACAAGCTTCTTGGACTGGTGCCTGGTTGCAATATATTCGGCCTGCCCTCGACTTCCATTCGCCATGGCCGCCCCCAGGACATCAATGAGCGAACGGCTCAGAACCAAGAAACCTAACCAAGTACGCATCAGGAGAACGACACATTAAAGATCCAAATGCTCTGCACGCTTGCTTGTAAATCCAAATCGAAATGAAACGAAAATTCTGACATAAGTGGCCAAGGCATGAACAGAGGACACATGTTTGGTGCGTGAGCAACTGGTCTGAAGAAAGGCGGAGAGTGCGTGAGAGCGGCTTCAAGAACATGGCATGGCACGAATTGTTGAGTTGCAAAGAAAAGCCACGTGGGCTAAAGCAGATGGCAAAACGAGGGCATTAGCAGTGGGGTAGGCCGTAAAGAAGTTCATCATCGTGAGAGGATCGTTATTCTGTATTTGTTCGTCATCATGTCGTTTCGTTGCATTGCTGCTCATTCTGTGCGTTTGTTGCATTCCGCAAACATTTTGGCGAAGTCTCGAACAACTTCGCTGGGGATCTGGTCCCAGAGCAAAGACCGTGTGTACACTTCGGCGGCACCGGTCTGCTTGTTGGCGGCTCGCATCGATGCAAGCGCTTCAGCCAGGTTCTTGCGACCCTGGCTGGTAGTTCGTTCGGGAGGATTCTGGAGGAAATCTTGATCGTTGACGCCGTTGTACTGCGCTGCTGATAGCGAAAAGATCTGGTCGTTGGTTTGCTCTTCCGTCGGCTGAGTCAAGGCGTCGCCCAGCTCCTCGAGCATCGACGGCGACACGTTCATGCTGGTCATGGCTCCGCCAGCGGTTTGATGCGTCCAGCTGGTGCCCGATGGTTGAGGGGCCACGGGCTGCATGCCGTGGGACTGCGCATTGACGCCAGCGTCCTTGAGCACGTTGTCTAGTAGAGTCGCCGACGCAGCTCGGATGGCTTCGGACATGGGTGGAATGGCTGGTGTGGATCGGCTAGACATTACGAATGCGCCAACGAGGAACAGCATGAAAAGTAATCCGCCCTGGTGCGCCGCGCCTTTATCGCTGTCCGTAGTCACTAGGCCGTCATTCTTCCTGGCGGGAACCATGGGCATTTCCTGTTTAATTTCAGGCTCGACGGGGGCGTAGTCGAGGAAGTTGGCGTTGTCCCAATGGCCAGCCATGTCAATGTCGTCCATGTCGTCGTAGTTGCTGGCGAAGGGATGGTTGACCTGTGGTACAGCGGCGACTAGCGAGTTGCTGCTCTCGAGGCGCTGGACGTGCTCTGTGAGGACGCCGACTTTCTTGCGAAGCTCGCCCGTCTCAATTGTATGGGCTCGGATCATCTCGTCCTTCTCGAGGGTGAGAGTCTCAATGTAGTCCACGTAGGACTGTTTGTCACGGAGAAGGTGTGCCATTTTCTCCTTCAGAGAGGCCATCTCGTCTTCGAGATCAGCAATGAGGGTTGTGTACTGCTTTTTGTCCTCTTCAAGGCGCTCCGTGTGCTGCTTTTTCCTCTGCCTGGAGTCAAGACTGGCGATCTATGCATTAGCGGCTGCAGGCTTCAAACTATAGGTTGCATTTTCACTTACGCTGCTTGGCGATTCCGTAGTAAGCGCTTCTGCTGCTTGAGCTCCTTGATTTCTTGCTCATCAGTGGATTGAGAAATCAATTGGTCGATGTTGCTCAGATTGCGCTCAGCCGGTATCTCGAAACGGGCATTCTTCTTGCGGATTCCGTCTCCTCGCCTAAGATCGTTGTGGGATCGGATGGCGGGGCTGCCTGCGCGCATCTTCTTGCTGCCAGCCTGCGCCGTGGCTATCCACTCCTTCTGTGGTGACGTGGGGATAGATTGGTCGCCGTGGCCAAGGGGAGCGAAGATGTTTCCGGCACTGCTGAACGGCGTCTGACCCTGCATGGGCCTGTGAAAGATGGACGCGCTCGTATCGTAGTCTGTGGGGATGCCGGCGTCAAAAGCCTGAAAGGGAGTGGCGGAGCCGGACCCGGAGACGGTGCCGGTGCCGGTGCCTTGGGCCATCAACCAGGCGTTGCCTTGTGATGCGAACATGTGGGCCTGACTTTGATCGACACGCAGAAAGGGATTGTTGCTCGTGTTGCTGTGCTCTTCGATGAAGGGATTGTTGGAAGGCACCGACTGCATATCAACGGACTGCCAGTCCTCAGTCTTTGGTGAGAAGAGGGCGCCGTTGACGGCGAAGGACTCTCTCCGGCTGTTTGCCATTGGGGGTGAGAGTTCCAGGCCAGAATCTATGGCGCTGTGGTCGAGAACGTTGTCGTCAAGCACGCTCTTATCCTCGTCTTCGAAATATTTCTGCTGGGCATGGTGCGTGTCCACCGTCAGGTTTGCAGCTCGGTAAAAGGGCTGCGCAGAGAACTGCGACACCATGGCGGAGGTCAGCGTCGTTGACACTGTCCTGGCTCAATGTCCCAAGCAGGAACCGCTGAGCCGCTGAAAGCTCTCCGGAGCGAAGCGAGGAAGAGATCAGATGGCCGATGTGAGATGGAGTCGCCGGTTCTGACAAGACGGATGTTAGCGGCGGCGATCAAGGGATATTTTTGGCAGCTTGACGAGAAAAGTGAGGTGGGGTCGATTTTGCGGGTGGCTGGCGGAACCGATAAGCGATTCCCCCCCAACCTAACCAAGCTTCAGAGAGCGTGCCGGTCGCAAGAGGGGAAACGAAAATATCTCGAACAAGGGAATGTCTCGTGCTCAGAGAGGTGGAAACGCGAGAAAAATTGAGTTGTAGCCGCGTCGATTGCGCCAAGAGCACTCGGGCGCGGGAGTCTTGGAAGACGGGGCGGTCAATTTGAAGCGGTGTAGATAAAACAGACAGGGTTGTTGACGTAGGGACGGCGGGCGCTGGCAGAGCCGCCTAGGAAAGCGTTCGAACCTGAAAGACAGTTTTCAAAGACAGACGCAGTCCGAAGACGAAGTTGCGAAGCCCGAAGATGCGAAGTTGCAGGTGGCGGAGGAAAGACATGACAGAGGACAAAAGAGCGGTGCCGGCCAGGACGGCCTGGGCAAAGCAGCACTTACCTGCTGGTTGTGTGGGCTCCGGCAAGGGTTCACAAGGACGCGGCCAAGTTGTGCCACAGAGCGTGCTGAAGAGGTGAGGTGAGGTGAGGTGAAGTGAAGTGAGGTGAAGTGAGGTGATGCAGGGCGCTGCACTGCGGCGAGCGATGCAGATGGTATTTGTGCGGGGAGACGGCAGGTCGATGACAGCGGATATGACGCCGACGTTTCGGGGCGAGCGAATGGATGACACAAATACTGCGCTGGCCACGGGCGAGCGGCGCTGGGGCGACAGCAGACAAGCAAGGGGACAAGAGAAGAGGCTAGAAGATAAGAAGGATATATCGCAATGTACGCGCCGTCGTCGGTGTTTCGCTCGGGATGAATGACAGACACGAGGCGGGCAGCTGCGCGAGGGGAGGCGGGTTGGTTTAGGTTATGTACTCGCCCAGGGCCGCATGAGCAATGCATGCACCAGACTTCCCGTCTCTTGCCCCCTCCCCTCCGACAGGCGCCGCGGGGAGGCAGGCAGCCCAGGCAGGTACCAGGCCTTGTGGGCGGGCGGCCACGGAGGTGTCGCGCGCTGCGGCCCACGCAGCGGGGGGACCTCGTCCACCCGGCCATCCGCGCCAGGGGTACCTCCCCAAGCTCCCATACCTGCCGACCTGCTCGTCGCAGTGGCAGCAACTCGCCGCATCGCCGGTCCGTCCCCAGATTGCCCAAGGCGAGGTAAGGTAGCCTTGCCCAGCAGCAACGGCAACCCTTACAATGACATCGCCCATGGCTCCCTGGGACGCGGCCTGAATGCGCGGCCATCCGTTGCCATGGCCATGCCGGGGCTGCTCCTCCACCACCCGGCTATCCTCAGCCACTGCTTGCCCGCGATCCAGGGATGGCTCGTGGGCTCGGCTGATGAAGGTGGACGGTGGGCGAGGGCGCCAGCCATAACCGCCCATCAGCACATGGCCAGGGCTTGGGCTTCATCTTCAACTCGAGGCTGCTGTCCGCTGATGCCCAGGGCCCAGGCCGCGCGACCGCCGCCCGCACGTCCGCTCCGGCTTGCATGGTACATGGGGAGAATTGAGCGGGATTTGGCACATCCATCCAGGCTTCTACCACTCGTGGTGTCCCGCGCATTCACCGCTCTGTGCGACGGCCAAGCTTATGCCCGTGGAACGAGCGCTGGCATGGCCTCGCACACCACCACTTACACGGACGCGCACAGGCACACACATCCATCCAGCCCTCCACGGTGCGCCCAAACAGGCCATACAAATACGCACCAGGCCACCCATGCCATGCCTTACATGCCATCCATCCCACGCACCTCGGAGCAGCCTACTTGGTGCAGGCCGTATGCTCACGCTCTCCCTCTAGACCAAGACTCCTTCAACCACCATCATGACGGTCACCCACCCACTTGCTGATCACGACTCTGGCGCAGTCTCCGCGTCCTCATGTGGCGCTGCATCGTGGAGCACAGGGCTTTCTTCAATTCGCATATGTTGCAGATGTCGGCGCCGTCATACGCAGACCACCTCGGGCGATTGCATAGAGCGCTGCCAGTCCACGTGCGTCCGACGTCTGTGTTTCCCTTGTTTCCATGCCTGTCTTGGGGGCGTTTTCCCTGTCGCGACTGCTCAGCGGCACAGCGGTCGATGCCAGGTAAGACAATGACCGCGCTGCCAACGGCCCATCCGGGTAGTTTGCGTGCTCATCCTCGCCTGTGCCCTGCCCAGGCAAGGTACCGTAAGGTGCGATACGGTGCAGAACAGTACGAAGCCTCACCCGCCATGGCCATGTTCGTTGACGAGGTGCGAATGGCACCCGCCACTGGCTGCGATGAGACTTCTCACCCGAGGTGGTCGTCCTAGATCTGTGCAACACCTGTGACGACCGTCGCGGCCTCGCCGGAAGTGACCCGCGAGACCAGGACCAGCGGCCCAGAGGATCACGATAGGACCAGAGCTCCCGGGGGGCAGTCCCACGGGTCAGATGGGAGCGCTTCCTGAGGCATCGCGGCGGCGACGGCGTCGATAAAAGGGTTGGGCAGCAACCGGCCGCTACCTGACCTTACCGGCGCTTCATGCTCGTACCTCCATCTCGTGGGCGCAGGCGGGGATGGGATCTGAGATGAGCCACTCCCGCCCCAGCTTCGAAATCGATCACAGCCAGCGGCCATGGCGTGACTGCGGGGCCCAGCACCTACGAGGACTGGCCACTGGCGACTGGCCTCGGGCTGACGCTGTTCCCGCTCCCATTTTGGACGGAGTCCGGTGGCGCGCTCGACGTCCCTTTGTTTCCCGTCCAATGCCGTGGCCTCTGCCCCCTCTCGGCCCCGAAGCCCGTCGAATCGGGGCAGCCACTGGAAGCTGTCACAGGAGCAGCGTCGCAAGCGTCTATAGGCTCAAGAGCAGATGTCGCAGTTGGGGATGCATCCACGGCGCCCGTCAGGCGGAGAGCCGTTGGACGGCTGCCCTTGCCTTATCGGGCTGGCCCTCCCGCACACCTGCGACACTGGCTGCGGGCGTGGCGTCTTGAGTAGGCGCCAAGTACCCGTCCCGCGATCCCGTGCCGCCAGGTACAAGCTTCGCGACCCGTAGTGACAACCTTCAGCGGCACCTGACCACCTCGACTGCGTCGTCCCCTCGGCCAGAATGCGACGTGATGGTCCGATTAGTCTTCTGGCACCACATCAAGTGCAATACGAGACAGGCCTTTGTGCCGCTGTGTTTGCCCATCGCGAAGCCATAATGGTGGTTTGGCTTGGACTGTCCTGCCGTGGGCAGGCACCGATACGTCCAAGGTAGACCTCGCGCACCCTGCAGCTTTTTCTGCCTATTTTGGGATGCGATGATCCGCACGGGCTACAGGAATCCTCAGATGCCCCCCGGGCGGTGGCTGGGCGGCTCGTCAAATCCCTACGGATACTTGTACTCCGTACGGATAGTAGTGTTGTAATGGCTGGGCAGCGAATCGTCTGGTCCTGTTGGCCCTTGCCGCCCCACGATCCAACCAGAGTCAGGTCTCAACATCAGCAGCTCCACCATGCTTTGTGGCCGCATATCGAGCGGCCAAGCCCCATCCAGCGAACCTCTCATAGTCTTTCACTCCTTGGTCGGTGTGTTTCTGCTTGTAGCAGGAGGCCCTTCACGCGTTGCGCGTCCTTCACATCATTGTTGTTAGGCATCGGGCTTAACGCCTTTTCCAGCCACGATTCGAGTGTCCAGTGAATTTGGCTTGCAGATCTTCGCGAAGCCCTTCGGCTTCGCCGTGAGCGCGGAGCGGTCCGCTCCTCCGTACGGACTGGCAACAAGGACCAGTATATCGTCGTACTTCGCAAAGCCACCGCCATGGCAGACGTTCCGTTGCGGACGACGCTTGTGCTGCATCGTCTGCCAATCAAGCTTATAGGGCGGCCCGCCTCGCTGCATTCCAACGCTTCCCTCCGATTTGGCCCGCGATGACCAGTCTCACCCTCTGCGCCTTCAGCTGATGGTGTTCTTCAACAGACTACGGAGTACGGGTTACTGATAGCGGGTCAGGCTCAGCTCGGATGCCAGGCGTTGCCCCTCTTTCGTTCGTCGCGTCTGGCCTGCCGAAGAGCTCAGCCCGCCTCCGTCACGGATCAGCGTCTCCAGCAGAATCCCATGCTTTCGTCTAAGTCGCATATATTGGAATATCTAGAGCTGTACAGAGTACAAGTCTCATACCAAAGCCATTGCCGACGTCTCTTGGGCTCGCTCAACTCCGTCTCGTGGCCCAGACACAGCCACCGCTCGTAAAACAGCGATCTCCCACCTGGGAAGCTCCATTCAACCCATTCCTGATGACGCATCGAGGGCCGATGGTCCAGCATACGCAACTGAGCGGCGAAAGGAACAGAGCACTAGGATTAGCAGCCCAAAATTCTCGATTGTGGTGCCGCAATGGGCGCAGTCTTTGAACCCTGACTTGGGCCTTCATGGTCTCGTACATCGCCAGAAACTCATATGACGATATCCAACCAGCACGAGTGAATCCCTGGTTTCAGTACCTAAGACTTGGTATCGACAGGTGCTGCGTCGACAAAAAGTCCCTACACCGGGCCCGGCCCCGTTACCGGCCCCTGCGTCTGATCCAGTTTGCGGCACGTCCTGGATGAAGTGGTATGTAGATCAAACGCCCTACTCCTTCTTGAGAAGGTTCAGACAAGCATGGATTGGTCTTGCTCGTATCGCAACGTTACCCAGCCGGGTAAAATGTTTGGCAGCACGGACACCAGCGGCTTCCCTCCACAGAGTAGAATTCAGCGGCTTAACTGAGATGATTCGAAGAAAAATCGGGCGCCTCTCCCAAAGCCTTTGCGGCATTTGGTGAGGGATGTTCGTGGTAGAGACCCGGGGTGCCAGAGCGGTCGAACCTTCGACGGTGATTAGACTTACGATGAGATGACCTTGCATGCGGTGGATTTCACCCTGCAACGAGATGAGCAGCCGATATGTGATATTCTCTTGACGCCGGCAGTTTCCCGCAGGTCGGTCAAGCACAGAGAAGAGGCTGCTGCGCGGGTGCAATGGAGTGCTGTCCACGGGTGAGAGCCCAACTACCAGACATCCACTTGTCATCTACAGCTTGGACCCCCAGCTCTTCAAGCGCTAACAAAGTACGGAGTACGGAGTAAGAGTCATCAAATCACATAGCGCTTGAGAGGAGACCACAGTCTGTTTCACTGTTTATCGTCAGAAGCTCTGCTTCACCCGCACAGCGCATTTCCTATAGCGCGTGTACCTCGCCCACTGTGAATTAGTACGCCAGGTGGTAGAGGTAGGTGCGTGTGCTCGAGAGCAATGAGCAACCTTTTGCGCAGGCTCCTTCTGTGGATAGTCGAAGGAGATACTCATTTGACCCGGCGCGACTGGCAGTGCTACGACTTCGTACAGAGTACTCGAGGACAAAAACCAATAACATTATTCGCATCCCGTCGCCAATTTTCGACTGTGTTCATGGAACACAGCGCCATCGACTCTGTGCCATTTCTATTCGCCACGTCTCCATGTGGAGGGAGGGCACGCGGAATCCCTGCGTCGCACAGCCGTTGGCTGAAGGGGGTCGTTAGTTCAGATGAGTTGAGCCTGTTCCCAGGCCATGAAGACGGCGACTGGGAGGGCGGGGTGCAAAGGGTTTATTTCGGGATATTCTGAGGGCCGTACTGCCAGGCAGACCAAGAAGAGAGCTAGTTGTCTGGCATCTGGCACTCGTTGATAAGCCTCTGTCGCCCGTGACAGCAACGACAGGGCTCACGGGTTGCCGTACCCCTTTGGATCCTTATCAGGGTTTTCGCCTTTCACTCCGTGTGATTTGCGCTGCCGGGTGTCATATGATAGAACTGTACGAGTACGGAGCATGGTTGGCTTGACCAGGGCGCTGGGCCCGGCTGAGGTGTGATAACCATTCCTGCCCAACGAGCAGCCCAACGAACGATGGGCCGGGGCATGGAGAATTATTATGGGTGCAAGGGGGAGATGAGTGGCAACGCGGCCTCGACATGCCTTGATTTAATGGAATTCGCCCTGCTTATCGAGCGATTCGCCTACCGGCTGGCGATGTCGTTGCCGCCGGGCCTGTACATAGTGATGCGCAGAGTTTCGAGGTTCAGCCAGGGCTCACAGTCCGCTCTCTAGTAGGGTACAGTGACCATCTACCGGCATCTGAGCCCGATCAACATTGTCTCACCTTCTTTTCGACGGGGCGGCCCATCTTCGTTTTGATCCGGGAAGATGTATGGACTGTCTCCTGGGCCACGGCCCGGCTTCACCACAGGATGCCACTCCTCACTTGCTCAATCGGCCGCCTCGCCTTGAGCCCTGCAATAATGCACTTGCTGTGGTCTTGACTGCATAAGGTACCTTACCCACCTTAGGTACCTACCTTGGGTACTACAGTTCTCGGCACAACTGCGCCGCGACAGTCACGCACAGCCTTCGATGGCGGAACCATGGCCTCGCTTGTTGGACGTCGCGCCTTCTCGGGAATCGGGCGAGCCGAGCGAGGGATGCGGATAGGAAGATAAGGTAGACGACCTTCGTCTGAAGGCCATCGCAGGCGAGGCTGCGAAGATTGCTGAGGCGAGGAGCAGGCAGCGTAGAATGTGTGCATTTTCTTCCAGATGCGCTCTGGGCCTCAACGTCTGAAGGCCTGTATATCGAGACTCGAAAGAATGAAAGGAATCGAATTGATGCGCCATCATGAAGTTTGCCAATTTTCCCATCTTGATACCTGCATTCACTGCGCAGGTCCGTGTCCTCTCCAACTTCAGTATTCCATATCCCGCAAGATTAACCTCCGATCTAGATCTACATCGACTCTCCGCTCCCAATCACCGCCAACCTCCTCGCCATTCCCTTTCTCCCCAGGAGCGGCCTCCTCATCTCGGAGCGCTCGTACCCGTATCCTCTTTGCGCCACCTTCATCCATGGCAGCGACTACCTGCGCCGCGACCCCGACGGGAGCCATGTCCGCCTTGACGTCCGCAGCGTCGCGCGCGACGACCGCTCCGGCGCCCTCGTCACGTTCAGCTACAACGGCATTGTCGACATCACCGGCGACGCGGGCAATGTCATCATCGGCAACAAAAACGCCTCGACGACGGCGTTTGGCAGCGCATGTGAGCCCTTCCCCTTGTACCGCAAGCTCGATGATCGGCCAGCCTTAAAGAGATATCTGAGCCTTGAACTGACAGGTTGGAAACACCAGTCGTGCAAGTCAGGTTCGAAACTCAGGACTTGCGGTTTCAGGCCATCGAGAACAAGTTGTACGTGGGATCGGGGAGGTTCATCGTGCAAGAAGGCCGGCCTGTCGTGGTGGAGTATAAGATAAGCGAGGTCGCCGCCTGCGGGAACGGGTAGGAAATGGAAAGCACAATGTCAACTGATCGTGGCCCAGGGCGACAGTGGGCGACACCTTAAGTCGAGGGCTGCGCAGTGCTGCGGGCAACCGCTTTCGTTTGCCATTCCTATGCATTCTGCCGAGATGGCAGTACGGCAGTATCTACCTCCATCCGCCCCGTTTCTCTAGCAACTTTGGCAAATACCTTGTATTCCCGCTCAATGTCGTCGTGATGCCGAACCAGTCTAGGACCCCAACACCCTCTTAAACCCCCCTCTGCCCTGCAATGGACGCGTCTTCAACATGAACAGTTGGAATGAGTTCATCAGATAAAACTATCATTCACACCCACGCGTTCTTCCGTGACATACCAACGACCGTGGCTCCTTGTGCCACCGCTATAGAACGAGCGGACAAAGCCTTCGCGAAAGCCTTTAACGAGTCTCCAAGTCGACACCAGCCAGTTCCAGGAGTCGCTCACCCGCGCGGAGATTGGCATATTCGTAGGCCTTCGACTCGGGAGGAAAGGTGCCGTTCGCGGCCCAAATGTCGAGCAGCGGCTGCATTGGCTCTAGCTCCTGGGGCTTGAGCATGTCAAGGGCAGTAGCGGTCAAAACAAAGTGAGAGAAGCAGCTGTTGAGCTGCTTCTCAAGATTGAGATGGTAAAAGGGCTCTGTGAAGTGAGCCCAGTAGAGGTGAGCGTAGACGCGAAACATCTGGCGAAAGATCATCTGGCACACATCGACAAACTTCTCCGGGAATCCCGATCGTTTGCCGACCCATTCCGGCTCGCCAGGGTTTGACAGTTGCGAGAGAGGGGTGGTGGTTATGGCTGGGTTGTGCGCATAGGACACCCCGGATGCATCGGTTGGAAAGATGTTGGTGTCGTCAATTTTGCCCGAAATCCATCGCTGCATCAACGTCATATACTCAAACGCCGGCAACTCCACCGGTTCTCGCCGACTGTTGAGCCAAGTGAAGGAGTGATTACTGACGAACATATGAGCGAGTGCGGACGGCTGAGAATGGTGCGCTCTACTCACGCTCCAGCTGACATGCGCGGACAGCTTGTGGAATTGCAGATTGAAGAGCCGTCGTCTTCCTTTTCGTGCACAACGCGGACAAAGTTCCACAGGTTGCGGTAGTGCTCGACAACTAGCATTGCCCTGTCAGGAAAATCCAATTCAGTTGGCATGGGGGAAGCATCGCATACTCTGGTGAGCAATCCACTCTCCTTGCTCCACCGTCTTTGGGCGCGCGCTAAGAGTCATGAAATTGCCTTTGACGATATGTTTGGTGTACTGGCCATTGACCCAAAGAGGGAGAGGTCGAGGCAAGTGGTAAGACCCGATGATGTCGTCGCCGCTCGACATAACGCCACTTGATTCGTCCATTCCGATCGTCTGAGCAAGCGACGGCGAGTTCGGCAAGGGTGGGACCTTTGGAGCAAGATTTGAGGATGACTGGCTTAATTGAGGGAGGTTGTCCGGAGAGGGTGCCGCTGGTTGAGCTGCCGTCGGTGTGGAGGGGCTTCTTGGCTGACCGGGCGGTTTATTCGACCCGCCGCCTCGAAAACGGGCGTTTCTGTGATTGAATTTCATTAGTAGCTGATACTGAGGGCTCGAATTTATGCAAATAGTGTTTTGTATCAGGAGCTGGTGGCGAGGCAACCACATCGAAGTGACCCGTGTGCAGTGACAGTACGGACATGTTGATCACTCATGGGCCACATGGCAGCAGCTGCAGGCCAACGGCATCATTGCCGCATGTGGTGATGATTGCAAATCAACCCTTCTCCTTGAGAGGAGCCTCGGACATGGGAAACCCAAGCTGAGCCAGTTGCACAGGTGGCTGGTCTCACCAAGAAGACCCGTAGCTCCAGCTCGCGCTGATGTAAAGCGCGCAGGTGTCTAGTGACAAGCACAGCCTTTCCCGAGGCGAGTTCATGGCTGGCAACAGCATCTGCGATGATAATGGGTGCGTCGCTCTGGGGATATGCCAGCTGCGACAGCTCGCGCGGAGCACAATAGCTCCGACAGCTGAAGCAGTGTCACGAGGAAAGTGCTGCAGAGCTCGACTGAACAAGATCATGAATCAAACACCGCCGCCTCTGTGCTTCCGACTTCCCAATTGAACCCTCTGTTTTGGTAGTTGGTTTGATGGGTCGCATCAGGCGCGAGTTCATGGAGCGAGGTCACTTGCCCCTCACTCAACCCACCGCTCGCTGCATGAAACCAATTGCCCCTCACGTGCAGCCAGGCCGCCACGACGATGAAGCCAAAAAACCGTACCACGTAAAGGAAGAACGAGCAGAAGAAAACGTCCACTTACATTCCGGAGAAGAGATTGGACATGGTTGAAGGAAGGGCGGGGAGAAGCGGCAGAGGGGGCGTCGACAGCGAAGCGAAAGGAAGGCCGAACAAGATCCGTCACGGGATCTTATGCGAGGCGACGCGGCTCCTGCAGGATAGCCGGCGGCTTGACTGGGTCGACGGGATCTCTGCCGGGAGACGAGATGCGGATGTCACCCACTGACCTGCGGGCTGGGCTGCGTTGCAGGATGAAGCGGCGCGTCCAGGCTCGTCGCGTGCTGCTGGAAGAAAGAGGCACGGCGGAGACCGGTGGTGAGTCCAGGGGCGAGTCCAGCACGGGCGTCTGTCTGTCAGAGTGTGCAAATGACCTCGAGGGCTTGCGTTGGATTGCAGAAGAAGGACAATGGAGGTGTCTACGGGATCAGGAGTAGGACCAGGGATCAGGAGGCGACGGGAGAGGGACACCTGAGGCCGCTAACCTGCTTCGGGACACCCAAGCGAGGGGAGTCTACATGCAGACACTGGTCGCGGCGCCAATGGGGGCCCGTGGATGGCTTTGCCAGTGGGCCCAGCGGCTGTGTCCCGCGCACCTGGCTGTGCCACACCGGCCTTCTGGCGCTGAATCGCTCGGCTCCAAGCCACGAGTCTACAAGTACGCAGCTTCAGTTGCCTGATAGATTCGCAAATGCGTGAGAAAAGAAGGCAGGAATGGCACTTCGAGACAATGCGGGGCAAAGCCGTCAATTTATCAAGAATTTGAGATGCAGCCAGCTAGCTGCACCTACTCGTACCCCCGGCCTGGCGGTCAAGACGGGTGCTGCTGTGGCTGTGGTTCCGTGCACCTAGCTCCATGTGGCTCAGCCAACGGATTGCTCGTATGCACTGGCGCGAATTGAGCCTCGCGCAACTCAGACAAAGCGGTTTTCCACTTGACACACCTCCCAACATCGCACATCTCGAGTTTCGGCAAACGACGACTGGCGCATCGCCACCCGTACCTCTTCAGCCCATCTGCGCCCCTTCATTCAAGCAAATCATCATGTCCGACTCTGAAGACCCTCTCGATGTTGTCGACGAAGGTGGCGAGGACCTCTTCGGAGATGAGGGCGAGGACGACGCTGCTTCCCCCCCGGCGCGCGTCTTGGATGACGACGACCTCGCCTCGGATCTCGACGAAGACGCCGAGGCCCAGAATCGCGATTACGAAGATGATGTACCACAAGAGAACCGGAATAGGATGGTCGCTGAACTGACCACCTACCGTCACCGGACGCCGAAGCCCAAGGATGGCATGGTGAGCGCTCTGCCGTTGCTCGACCCCAGCTGGTGCTAACATGATGTAAGCTGCGAGTCATGCGAGTCCCCCGGTTCATCAAATTCATGCCTGAAGCATACGCGCCGGACACCTTTGAGCCAACCGAGTTCGACATTGCCAACGCGAAGGCTGAGCAACCTAGAAATGTCGCCCGGGTTCGACGAGACCCGAGTACGGGCGAGCTTAAGAGCAACACCAACATTTACCGGTGGAGCGACGGATCAGTCTCCATTTCCGTCTGCGGAGAGCACTATGAAATACAGAAGAAGCAGCTCGCCAGTGCCCCGAATCAGCCCTACAACGAGCTTCACGACGGCCATTACTACGCGGCGGCAGCGGAACTGGGATGCAACATGCTCATGACGGTTGGCCACTTGAAGGAGCAGTACAATGTCAGGCCGAACAAGGCCGTTGGAGACGACGCCCTATCCCTCTTCGCGGAGCGCATGGCTCAGGCCAGCAAAGCATATAAGGGAGAAGACATGATTGTCCGGACCACGAGAGATCCCGAGCTGCAGAAGAAGCAGGCTGAAATGGCTGAGAAGGAAAGGATGAAGGCCCAGAGGCGGCGCGAGAATGCTGCACTGAAGATGGACGGTGGTTTGGGACGCTCTGGTCGCGGCGGACTGTCCATCGGAGATCTTGAGGGTCGTGGTCTTGGCTCCGGGCGAAAGAGAGGAGCTCCAGGCTCTGCCAAGCCCAAGCGTCGGCGACCCGAGTACGACTCTGACGATGATCTGCCCCAGGGCGTCGGTCGGCACGAAGACTACGATATGGATGATGGCTTCCTCGTGGGGAGCGACGAAGAGGAGTTGGAGAGCGGCGCAGACGAAGACGAAGAGGAGGAGGAACTGTCTGTGGAGGAGGACAGCAACCGCCGTCGGTCTAAGAAGCAAAGAACTGCAGAGCCCGAAGAGGACGAAGATGCAGAGGGAGACGAGGTCGACGCCGAACCGTCAAGCCGAGCGAGGAGACGGAATGTCGTCGACGATGACGAGGAGTAGCCGAGGTCCTGAGATTGAATTGGGGGGCCAATTGGACGTGGGAAGAGCGCTTTTGAAGTGTTGCGCGATGTTGTTCACAAGTTAAGGCGAATGCGAATTACTGCACACCGCAAACTCTCGACTCTTTGAGCGCCCACTGCGGCACCATCGCCATTTTGAAGAACTCATGGCACCTAATGTGCCAAATCTCCAACTACCCGGGCAAATCAGGCAAGCTCAGGTTAAAATCCAGCTCGGGCTGTCGCATGGCTGCGTCGCTGATGCTCAGCCCGTGGGACTTTATCAGAGTGCCACACTAGCACTGTGCGTCATTGACAAACCGTGTTGCAGTATATATGCAGCTTGGTCGAGGGAGACTGGGTGGGAATTGATGAGCGCGTGTGAATCCATCCCTGTGAATTTGGCAGCTGGACCGAGACGGTCAACGGTGGTGAGCTGTGACGGCGTTGAGAAGTGGAAGCGGCCCAGGCGCTGGTGGAGCTGCCGCCGTAGAAGTGGTCTTGGTGGTGTCGTCGCCACCATCACATGTCTGACTCAGCGCCGTCCCCGGATAATGGCGGGACGGCTGCCGGAGCTTCCAACATGTGTTCAAGCTCGGCCGCAGCAACCTCACCACTCAGCGGCATGCAGCCTACCCTCCCACAAGCGGCGCGAGATCTGCAGCTCCAGAAGATGCCCCCGAGTGCGCGCGCGGCACAAGGCACAAGGAAGCTCGAAGCTGCGTGACCCACCTCGCCGCCCACTGGTGCTTGTGCTAGCAGGCAATCGTGGGGTGGAGGGTGCTTGTGATCGTTCCTCGGCATAACCATGGGGGCGGTTCTCGCTGTCTGGAGGGTCTTTGTTGACGTTGTCTCTTTCTGGCGCAAGGCAAGCAGGCTTCCCTCTCACCCTCACCCTCGTTTTGGCGCTGAACATGTCCCTGACCCCGTTGCAGAAACTCCTTAGTTGGTACAACCGCAGGAATCCCGTTGTGCTATGGCTCGATCTGCTGCGCAACGCCGAGGCGTTCGAAGACTGGGAGGAGGCGGCACTGCACCTGGATAGCCTCCTGGGCCTGGATCTTTGGTACCGGAACCTCCCCTCTCCTCCAGGCTGTTCCAAGGATGAGGCGCGTACTGACGTTCGCGGCACAGGAGAAACAACCCGACGTCCAAGTACTACGACTGGCGACTAATAACGGACCGACTTAACTCGCTGGTCATAGCTCGGGATGAGAACAACTTCCAGCTGCTCGTCAACCTTCTCCGGTCTGGCCTTGTGCGAAATCTTGGCAACATCACGGCGCCAAAGCTCTACAACCGCTCCTTTTCGGGAACAAAGTATCTCATCGACGAGTACATCACGCAAGTTGCCGAGTCGGTCGAGGACCTCAGTACGCTGCCGACGACCTTTAACGCGGGTTTGCACGGCAGCAGCGCCAGCGGGCTGACGAACCAAATGAAGCTCGACTTCATCCACGACACTCGGCAGGCGTTCGGGCGCAGCACACTCGTCCTCCAGGGCGGCGCCATCTTCGGTCTGTGCCACCTCGGCGTCGTCAAAGCGCTATTCCTGCGCGGCTTGCTCCCGCGCATCATCACCGGCACGGCGACGGGGGCTCTCATTGCAGCGCTGGTGGCGATTCACACGGAGGAAGAGCTGCCCAACATTCTCAAGGCTGATGGCATAGATCTGACAGCATTTACCGGCAAGGCCGGCATAGAAGGCAAAAATCCGCCACGTCAGCAGACCTTCCGGTCCAGGTGGGATACATTGATGCGTAGGATCCGTCGCTTCTCCCGCGAGGGTTACTTCTTGGACGTCACGGTGCTGGAGGATTGCGTGCGGGCCAACGTGGGCGACTTGACTTTTGAAGAGGCTTACAACCGCAGCAAGCGGATCCTGAACATTACTGTTGCGACGGAAGGCCAGGGCGGCGTTCCGACGCTGCTCAACTACATAACAGCACCGAACGTGGTACGTTTTCGATCTGGCGTTTCTTCCTTGGGACTGAACTGATGCGCGTGTACCGAAGTTGATATGGACTGCGGCCGTCGCATCCAATGCGTCGTCGTCATCTCTCTACGGTCGGCGCAAAGTGATGATTCTTTGCAAAGACGCCAACGGCAACATCGTGCCGTGGGCGGCGGCAAACACGGCAGACTTTCACCACTGGACGCACGCCTCGTACTCTGGTCGGGACTCTCCTCTACAGCGCATATCGGAGCTTTTCAACGTCAACCACTTCATCGTTAGCCAGGCGAGGCCTTATCTCATCCCCTTCCTGCAGTCCGACATGCACGGCCCGTCCTTGGTTGAGGCACGGAGCAGAACGACGCAGCTGTCGGCCTTCTTTGTCCGGATGATTGGCTTGGAGGTCAGGCACCGACTCCGTCAGTTGGACACGCTACGCCTTCTGCCGTCCAGCATACGCCGCTTCTTGGTCGACGAGCAGGTGCCGGCGGCGTCCATGACCTTAGTGCCGGAGGTGACGGCCGGGGATTTTGTGCGATTACTCGAAACGCCGACGAAGGAGACGCTAAATTACTGGATACTCAGGGGAGAAAGGAGTGTGTGGCCGGCTGTCGCGGCGCTGCGCATCAGGTGTGCCGTGGAAAACGAGCTGGACAGGTCCTATCAGGTCGTGAGAAAGCTCAAGGCTGGCGACCTGAGAAGGAAGGGGAGTATAGCTCATGCGGTTGAGCAGGACCGAAAGGCTATGTGATGGCTCGCAAGGCGATCATGCGGGATAATGATCGACGTGCCCATGTGTTGTACAGAACACGTCCCTTTACATCTGTGAGAGACGCATAAGAGATTTTGACATCTTCAACATGGCCCGAGCTTTGCCATGTCCTCCATTCGCTGACGTTGTGCGACCCCAAAGCATCATGGCGGACAGCCTTCGCCGTGGTATGGCGCAGGGCTTGCATTAAGCATTAAGAGATGCAGCGTCATCGCCGTTGCCTGCAGTCGTGAGCGCAGCTTGTCCCAGCCAGTCGGTGCCACATGGTGGTGGTCTCCGCGGAGGTACGGATACGTGTGGCCTAGACCCAACGCGTACATGAGTCCAGACCCCAAACCAAACCGCGTCTCGCTAATTGCCCTTTCCATTCTCTGTTTTGTGCCTCGGCTGCCCACGCGACTGCAAGTGGGAGTTGACGAATTCTCGTACGTGCCTGAGGTAAGCTGAATCACACTGACCGCGTTGATGGAAGCCGGATCGTTCTCGACTGTCGCTAAAATGTCCGAGACCTGTCGGCTCTCGGGGCGCACAATGACTGGACGACAGCCTTGGCACTTGATATGCGCGGGACGGCAGGGATATGTCTCCATCAAATGCTCGGTTAGCCATCTGCTTGCCGAGCGAAAAAGAGCAGTGATCCGACGTCGATTTCCGTTGACGGATGACAGGTCCGAGGATCGCAGTAGATTACAACGCTCGCTCCCCTGATAGGCTACACTCGCATGCCTCACGTGCCTCACAGATATCGCCAGGGCCAGCAAAGGTAATAATGGACTCGGCCGATCCAAGGAGCCCCCGAGACAGCGTTGCCGAAGGGCCGTCATGGCAATTTTGATGATTAGTGATGGGCTAAACAGTGATGCCAGACTGGCCCGCCCGGGAGCAAGGTTGCCTCCCGCGAAGGCCTGTCAACAAGCCACTCTCGAGCCTCATAGGTTGAAGGGCTGTTCCAATAAGCGAGTTGAGCTGTGCCCAGGGTTGGTCAGCTGTTGGACGTGCGCTGCCCCTCGTGAGTTGGCAGCAGTGCTGGTCTGTCCAGACTGCACGAGTGCTTCTCCGCTCGAGGACTAAGATGCAAGCAAAGAAGGAATTCAAGCTCACAGTTCTTGGCAGAGACTCAAAGCCATGTGACAATCAGGCACGAGTGGGAGGGAGTCAGTGGTGCGCGTGTCTGGAGCAGGGCTCAGGCTGGATGGAATGAGATGCGTCGAGGACGAGGCTTGCAATCGGCAACAAGCGCCCGGATGAATGGGAGCGCCCGTAGGCCCACTCACAGTGACTCGATCTGGGACAGAGCATTGGCTCCCAGCTGAGGCCGGGATCGCGGTCCAGCGCCGTGGTTGCGCCACGGGCTCGATTAGGTTGCTGCTTGGTGCCTGCTAGCATACCACAGCCGCAGGCGCCGCAGGCGCCCGCTGCTGCTCGTGTGGTGATGCAGGGATTCGGCCGAGGCATCGACACCGAAGTCGGTTTGTTCCGTCAAGGACTCAAGGTTCGCGCAAGTTGGACGGGGAGCGGTTGCGAGTGCAAAATAAAGATAAAAAGAGCCGCGCCAGATGCTGCTTCCATATTGGCGCAAGCGGATGGCTGGCTACCTTGCCTTACCTACCTTAGGGACCCTTAAGGATAAGGCAGTAATTAAGAGCCGCGTCTACTCCGTACTGCGTACCTCTACACTCCCGTCTGCTGGCCATCCCACCGCTCGTCGTCCAACACACGCCAAGAGCCTGGACCTTGACCTTGAAACTCCCTTGCCTTGTCCCCACCGCATCTGTCCCTCCCTTGCTCCCCGCTCTCCCGCAGCCCGAGTCCCGACCCGTCTGCCGTTCCGTGCATCGGCTCGTATTAGCTATTAGCTCCCCCCTGCGGGCCCTCTGATCCTCCGCAACACTGAGGACTCCTCGTGCGTCCGCCTCGACGATTCCCACGGTCGAGCAGTTCACCAGACGCGTCCTTGGCCGCTGCTCCGGGTCGGAAGACAAACTGAGCCGCTGACGATGAGCGTGAGCATGAGCGTAGGCCCCCCCGGGGCGACAGCAGCCAACACGGCCCCTGCTGGCTACAACCGCTCCGCCTGCACCGAGTGCCAGCGCAGGAAGCAAAAGGTGAGCGAAGCGTCTCGGTTCTGTGCATTGCCATGACACGCGCTTGCGTCAATCTCCACGATCTCGCGCTGCATGTGAGATCTGATCGTTGACTGACGGCTCACCCCCCCACCAATAGTGCAATCGCGAATGGCCCTGCGATCGCTGCCAGCGCCGCAAGATCCCCGACGAATGTCGGTACATCTACACGAATCCCCCACCCGTCGCCGCAGCGCATCCAGTAACGGACGCGGGCAAGGACAAGTTGCCGCGCGTCAATCAGCACCTCGAGCCCGTCACTGGCTCCCCAGACGCCGCTTCCCCTGCCCCCGAGGCCCCCGGGTTCGATGCCCTAGCCGCCGCGCGCCTCTTCACCACTCTGGGCATCGAGGCAGAGGTGCGTCGTTCCCGCTTTTGAGGCACCGCCCTGCCGATCGTGCCGGCTCCCCTGCGCAACTTGTGGTGCCTCTCGTCCCTGCCGTGCGTTGCCGTTATTGACTAGACTCCCACGCAGCCGGAGCCCTCCAAGACGACCCAGAAAGAGGACTATGTCGCCGCCGACTCCTCGCCTCAGGTTGAGCGCGTCCTCAAGTTGTTGCCTCAGCGCCAGTCCATGGGCAAGTCTCCTCGTGGCCTTCGCTCGAGCCGTGATGCTGACCAGACGGCCCAGAGAAACTCATGAACAGCTTCACCCACGATGTAAACTACCACTACTACATCATCTATCCCCCGGACTTCTTTCGCCACTACCACATCTGGTGGGAGCGACGGGCCAAGGACCGCCCCGTCAGCCTTCAGTACACATGCCTCCTCGCCACCATCTGTGCTTGTTGCGCCCAGCATGCAGACGGGAGCATGCAGCAAGAGCTTCAGCATGCGTCGGGGCTAGAATCCGATGAGCTCTCCGAGCAACTTCACAATGCTGCCCGAGAGCTCGCTAGCGTCGCTCCTGTCGGCCACTACCACATGTTCAACGTTCAGCGCCTGCTACACTCGTGCTACTGGTACAAGGCTGAAGCCAGATTCCTCGAGGCATGGCACGTCCTTAGCGCTGCAATCCTTGAAGCTCGGGAACTCAGTATGTCACATGTACCCACCACTACGGCTGCACACCTACACCCATTCGCTCACTCGCACCCCTTCCGATCCCCAGCATCGCCCGCGGTCGACGGCTAACTATTTACCTCTACTTAGATTGCCACAGAGAACCCCCCGCAGGCACCGAAACCGGGCATGAGCGTGAAATGCGACGGAGGCTTTGGTGCATCCTCGACACCTGGGACTGGTAAGCCGCCCCACGATCCTGATACGTGACGATATTCTCACCTCTCCCGCAGGCAGATTTCGTCGGGTCTCTCCCGCCCAAAGATCATTGACCGCGTCGATTGTGACGCTGAACTGCCCTCCCTGACGTTGGAAGGGCACTCACCATCTCCGTTACTGCATATGAAGATGCAATCGGAGCTGACCCGGAGTTTGATGTCTCGGTTCAGCGCCCCCAAAAACATCATCAACCCACCAGAAGTTCGAGAATACCAGGCATTGATCGAGGACTGGGTGCGCCGGTTCCCCCGCGTGTACGACTTCGATAACCCCGACACATCCAAGGACTCGCAGTATCCCTGGGTGCTGCCTCACCGCTACTATCTCTATACCATGGCTTGCCTGTTGATCCTGAACCCCATTAGGCACTACATGGTGAAGTCGTACACCTGGGAGTCGCCCCAAGAAGAATTGAGCATCCGGGGGGTTGGGGTGTCGTATTCTGTCAAGTTGATGAAGACTCTGCGGAGCTGGGTCGATAAAATTTACAGTCGCGACGGCCGACTACATTTTATCATCTTCTCGATATTCGACACGGCGGCGATCCTTTGTACCGCCATCATCAAGGATCATGAGAACACGCTCACCGAGCGAGAGGAGATGTTGGAGTCGGTCACCGACGCCGTTGCCATGTTGAACCAGCTGAACTCGATATCAAAGATCTCAAGGACGTCATATAACCTTCTCGAGCGACTGGTACGGAGGCTGCCGCAGCCCGCCACCCCTCGGCACGACGCTCGGCGAAAGAAGGCCAAAGTCTCAACACGGCCCGCCATGCCCGTACCTGAGCCTGCCCTGGCGCCGCAGCCAGCGCTTATACCTGCGGCCACGAGCATGGCGTCGGTGCCACGCGTGCCGATGTATAATGACCATCGCTTCGGCCCTCAAGCCGAGCCACAGGCGACCCCTCAGATCAGTTACTTCCCTCAAGATGGGAACTCGGATGTTCCTGGTGGTCCCGTTGACCGCACGGGTGGCGACAGTCAGAATTTTTGCAACAACTCTACAGGCTCGGATCGCACAACTCCCAGCTTGGACGACCACGTGCCTTCGTCGTATTCCACCGACAGCGAAGGCGGTGTACCCCTCGATGGATTTGGTCATCCCGTCATAGGCACTAGTGACTTCCAATCGGCCCCCGTTAACGACGTTCCTGCCGAGTTTGAGCTGGAAACGGTCACCGAGGCCCAGCTTGGAGATCTCGCGCCCCTATGGAATTGGCACTCGGAAAATCTGGACTTTGCAAATATGCCCAGCGGCGGACTGGAACACGGGTCATCGGCTCCTCCACCCACGCCTCCCCAGGGTCCGTCTCTCTGCCACCCTCAGTCCTTCTCCTCTTCCCATCTGCCCCTGTAGGTCACATTGTCGTTTGCGTTTTGTCTTTTGGTTTTCGGATCCTGCAAGTTTGTTCTGACTTTGTCGTCCTGTAACTGAGGCTGTTTTCTATGGCCGACTGCAAGCGGCTCGACTCCAGAAGGTGCCCGAGCAGGTCAGCAGGTTCACATGTGTTCACTGGCCGATAATGATACCCATGTTCCTCTTGGTTATTTGCTGAGCACTCCACTGAACGGAGTGGTGCCGAATAGTCTTGTCTCTTATTAGAGTGGCAGTGCAGGGAAACAGCCTGGGCAGATCTTTGGAATGCCCCTCAATTGCTAAAAGAAAACAGAAAGGCAAAGAAAAAAAATGTCATCAATTACACTACGAGTCAATACAAAGCCAGTCCCCGGCCGCAGAAGTGAGCATTTTGCGTGACATCTCAGGATAAGCGGCTGCTGTCGCATGCCAAAGCGTACCTTGGGCACAAAGCATTGCAAGCCAAGCCATCCATGAATGATAGACCAGGCTGTTCCCGAGCGCACGAGTTGGCCGCTAACTTGTCTCGTTGTGCGAGATTCATTGTGAGCCGCTTCTCTGCATACCTTACGTTTTCTCGGGATGCCCGGCTGCCGTGCCGTGTCGCGATCAGCTGGCAATCCTACGAGCGCAGCATGCATCTTGTATACCAAACCAAGCTTCACAGCGGGGCGTCCTTGGGAAGATCAGCGTACATGGCATGGGTCCTCCTCTCCAGCCGGCTCCAGCTCCTTCAGACACCACATACACGTCACGCTCTTAGCTTGATAGCTGTATGCTCATTTACATATTTCAGTCAGGTAAGCGTCCACGAGTAGAGGCGCGTGAGCGATTTACCGGCATGAGAAAGCCTCGCGTCGCTGCAGCTCGAGGAGGCTCCTTGGCTGAGTCTTGCGCCGCCAACCCAATGCGGCAATCTTCTAGAACCGGGCGTGGCCGCGTGGCTGTCGATCGTCCATCGAACAGCGTCGTACCGCGTCAGAAGCCAGCCAACCCCGTTGACGCAAGGGGTTCAGGACAAGCTGGACTGCAGCGCTAGCAGGCGCGAGGTGCGCCGCTCTTCAGGCCATGCTGCGGCCCTCAAGGTGCAGGACGGGTCCCGGCTGGGGGCTGCTGCTGGGGGCTGCTGCTGGGTGAGGCTGCTCTTGGACTCGGATTGGACTCGGGGCCTGGATGCCGTGCATGAACCAACCACCTCGGCGGGCTTTCGTGCCCGTAAGCAGCTCGCCGTGTCTCACGCAATGGCCACGGAGCAACGCGTCAAAGCACACGCATGCGACTACTAGCTGCTGCAGGTGCCCGCTGCGTTCGAGAAGGAGTCGTGGAAGCATGACGCAGGGCCTGCAGCCCATCCGGGGTCAGCTGCGGCCGGGGAACGGGGACCGGGAGCCGCGAGACAGGCGGCTCGCCCGAGTTCTACGGAGTACCTACTCCGTACTGGGCGACGAGACGCTCCCAGCCCGTGCTTGCGGGAGTTAGGCTTGATGGGGCGATCACCATCGGTGGTCGCGGTGATGGCACGAGACGAGGGCCGAGGATGGAAGGATGGATACGGGCTGCGCGTGCCGCCAGCGCAGCGAGCTGTGTTGGTATATCTGGTCCCAGCGTACCTGATAGTGGCACAGCAGTAAGCCGCAGACGCGAGTGTGGATAACCTTGGAGGTCGTAGGGGGCGAGCGAAGATGCAGTGCGACTTGTTGCGTGGTTGGGAGGATGGTTGTTACCCTCTGTGGCCGATGTTTACCTTATTGGCGCCTTTAGGGACCGTGCTGGGTAGCTTCCATCGTTTCGCCTCGACTTTCCCCAGGCAGCCGGCGCGATTCCTCTCCAGAAGGTACAGCAGAAACACCGAGCAAATGCAGCGCTTGCCCGTGCAGAAGCCCAGCAGCTTCAACACCTGGTCACACAGATTCCCGACTTCTGTCGCGCCGCGCTACGGCTGCAGTCCGAACTACACCCCACTGTAGCGCCTGCTGGGGGGAGGGGTGCCGAGTTGGTCCAGGATGCTCCAGGGCCCTCCCGCGTGCGTTTCCTGGAAACCTGCTGCTGGCTGAGGTGAGGCATCAACCGCCATTGCATATGGATGGATGTCTCCAGCTGCGGCGCAGGAGGTACGTCAACACATTGGCTGCTGCGTTTGGCTGGGGAGAACGCCTTGCGAACGTGCCGGTCGCCGTGGGGCTCGTCTCGCAACCGCCGCTCAGAGCCCATGCGCCTCGCGGAAACGCAGAGAGCAGCGTCAACTCCGTCATTGCTATGGGTGCCCACCACGCGGCGCCGATGGCCAACCACAGACGGCCAGATGCACTCCATTGGGGTCCCAGCGAGGCCGGGCTATCTCACCGGCACCGATGCCGGGGGGCGCGAATCGCGCCCGTTTAGCAAGGCAAGGCCAAAGTAAGGCTGGACAGACGCAGGACAGCCACCCCTTCGCGGCATCTGGTTGGCCAGTGACCTGAGGGACAACCGATCCGTGCCTCGTGACGAGGAATACCTTACTGAATTGAGCACCGAGGCGGCGGCAGGCGGCGGCGCGGGCCAGGTCCCAGCTGTGTATTGTGTTCCGATGCACGGCATACCTACCTTTGCCTACCTAGGCTGCGTGTATAAAGAGAGAGACAACACCGCCCACTTGCACCATCTGATTTCCTCTCACTCATCTCCTCTCCATCGACACACTCGTCCCTTTTTTAGCGATAGTCCTGAGCCTTCAGGTTGCCAACCATCAGGCACGAGACTCGGTCCTAACAGGCTGCTGCCGCTGGACACCCATTGGTGTCCCTGGTGCCCGGGACACATAATCTACCTCCGCAATCAAGTGGCTCTTGTCACGAACCAAACTCCCAACGTACCTGTTCATGCAATTTGCAGTGACGCCAGTATGAACATGCAGCCGTTGAAGAAGATTGCCATCACGCTTAGACCGCTATCGAAGCCAAGACGAGCCCATACCCACCCTGAAACATTGGAGCAGGAAACAAGGGATTGGAATATCGGCAACGGCCGCATCATTGGGAGACTTGCTGGAGCACGGCAAGCTTGGTCTTCGACTGCCAACAGTGACGTCGGTGACTGGGTGTTGGTCCAGCGACATCACGTCCCTAGCCCGAGTCCTCTCACATCGAGCGACTCATTTTCCATCAAGGGTGTCGGCCCCGAGCTGACGGTCATCAACATGCAACTCCACGACGAGCTGTTCAGGAGCAGCGTAGCCTCCTCTTTGGACAAACGCCTCAGCTACCGTCGCTGCCCCGATTGCCACGACGACGTCGCGGTGAAGCGCGGATCTCCTTCACGACGCAGCTCGGTCGGGACTGATGAGCATCATCTTGGCCCGTGGACCCCTCTGAATGCGGGCCGGTACGAAAGCGACGTCCGCTGTATTGGGGATTGGGCAGCTTCGGCCGAAACGCAGCCGTACACTGACCTGACTTGGGACTTTTAATCCGGAGCCGAAGAGGTTTCTTTGCAATTCCTCTCCAGCCGGATTGTCTGGCATAGACGTCATAGCTAAGAGGCTCGCTATGCAAAGCTAACGCACTGCGCCCCTGATACAAGAGGGGAGGGAACAAGGTCAGCATTTTGGAACAAGTCTTGGAGCGATGACGCACGGCCTTTTTCCTTTGTTATTAGACCTGGCCCCCAAGTCCGCCGTTCTGAGAGAGCTCACTTTCCGTCAATCTCTTCGGCGGTTTCACACAATCGAATCAAAAATAAACTTGAGATGCAACCAACTCGTGTCGCTGCGTGACGGTGTGACGAAATGCATGTTTGGCAGGCCTCCACATCGCCTCTCCTCGCAAACGATTGGACGTTATTAATATTAGTCGACGCCTGCTCACAGCCAGCGACAGCCACTCAACGGCTGCTCGTATCGCACACCATGAACCGTCAGAATGCGGAGGGCAATGCGGCGAACATTTCGGACAGCCGCGATTGAATACGAGGCCCGGTTCCCCAGGTTTTTGGTCCGCGATCCATGACCCACAACCCCAGAGATCGATCTGCACGGGCTGGGAGCGTTTCTGCGGCCCAACCCATCCCTGCAGAGGGCTCAGCTGCAGACCAGACTCGAGCCAGAGACAATCATGGCGTATGCGCGACCTTGTTTCAACTCCAAGAGGGCTGGAAAGACGACTCTTGGCGGCACTGAGGGGAATGCTCGCGATCGTAGGTGATTCATTCTATTACGTCTCCTAAGAGTAAGGTAAAACTAATATACTTTGCCATCATGAACCAGAGAAACAGCGACGAGATGACCATGATACAACAGATTTTGAAGAGTATCGCTGTACAGGATCTCGACTCCGAACCACTGGCCTGGACTTGCTAGAAAATACGGAAGGCTATACTCCGACGCCCACAGAAACTGCATCATCTCCCGGCCTATTTGGTGCACGCGCTCAGCTGAGGTAGGCCATGGCGGCGACGGCACCAGCGACGAGGGCCATGGGGGAGGACAGACGGCCAGCACCGCTCCCGGGGACCTTGGTGGGGGTGGTGCTGGCAGCCTGGGTCGTCGAGGAGGGCTCTGGAGCCTTGGGTTAGCAAGTCGCGAACACGGCGAGCAGTGGAGAGGCCTTTGGACTTACTAGAGCTGGTGGTGCTGGCGGCGGAGGAGGAGGCGCTGTTGGAGCTCGTGGACACGGCCGAGGAGCTCGACGAGTCGCTAGTGGTGACGGTGGTCATGGAGGAATTGGCCGTGGTGGTGGCCGTGGCGGAGGATGCAGCGCTGGTAGAGGCAGCAGCGGTGGTGGCCGCAGACGTGCCGGAGGCAGAGACGGAGCCGGTGCCCTGGTAGGTGAACGGCACGCTGTAGTTGTTGTCAGCGGGGTTGCTGTTGTCGACGATCTTGAAGCTGTAGGTATTGGAGGGAAGATTGTCGGGCGTGAAGGTGAAGGAGCCGCCGGTGGCGCTGGCTACAAATGGCAACGCGTCAGTCCAGACTCGGGCGAGACGAGAAGGGGAGCGGAGCTTACAGGTCAGGGTCTGGACATCCTTGAGGTTGTTGACGCTGCCCGTCTGGAGGATGATGGTGCAGCCAGAGGTGCAGGCGCTGAACTTGAGGGTGAAGGGCTCGCCCTCGGTGACGTCGAACTTGCTGTTGAGGAACTTGGGCTTCTCGGCCACAGCGACGGCCACGAGGGCGGAGAGAGCGGCGACGGTGAACTTCATGGTGGCGGTTTGGTTTGGTGGGAGAATGGCAAATCGATGAACGAGCGTGGAGAAAGATTGACTGCAGACCAAAATTGCGTGTCAGCGGGTTGAGGTTCGACTTGTTTGCTCTCGCGTGAGGCACAGCATGAGTACGCTGGGTGGCACATGGGACATGGGCAGAGGGTCGGTCAAGAGCGAGGCCGCAGACGAGACACGGGTGACGGCAGGCAGCCATGCGCATGCACCTGGAAGGTGCTCGCAATGTCCACAACAGGGTGTCGGCATCTCGTGACCGTTCGTCGATCCCTACTCATCGGCCGTGCCTCGTCTCTTGTTGGTGGCGAGAGCAACGTAATCCCAGCAGTCCGCAGCCGAGGGTATCCCCCCGGATCAACAGCGGCAGGGAACGGGGCACCGCGTGCTCATTGTGCCAAACGCCAGATCGGGGAGGCCAGTTCCAAGGGGAGACTTACACAATGCAACAAGCTGCGGCGTGAAAACGATGGGATGGAGGTTTGCAAGGGAGCAGGAGGGAAGAGGAGAAGAAGAGGGAAAGAGGGAAATGAGCAAATGCGCGACCCCGGCGCTGAAATATACTACGCGTGCCCGTGGCCCTGGCACGGTGGGTGGGATGAGGCGGCAAATAATCTGCACCGCGGCGCGCGGCCAGGCCGTCGTGTGTGCCCGCATCTGACAACATTCCGTGCCTCGACTGAGCCAAGGCCCAGAGCTAGAGCCTACGAGGTCCGGGAGGCCGCTCTCGAGCCAAAACCTTCTGCCCGTCGCCTGACCTGTCCCTAGCCAAGCCGGCAAGGCCATGCTCTCTTTCCTGCACCGTCCTCACCGGCGACGAGGAATTCACAGCGGCGGATGGGGCCTGTGGGTGCCGACGGAGTCATTGGCCCAGGTTCCAGGCGCTTCATCCGACCCCAGGGAGCTCGACCTCTGGACCTGTCCGTGCAGCCCGAGGCTTGTGGGCCCAAACGGATTCCCAATCTAACGTTCCTCGCCCTGCAAGGCAATCATCCCTGCAGCCGCAGCTACGAGTACCTACTCGACAATCTCGTCGCCTCTCAGCAGCCGGCGCCGTCCCGTCGCGAGCGTACCCGTACGAGTAGGCCATTTTCTTCTCACTTCACACTTCAGGGGCCCGAGGCGCCTCAAATTACGAGATGCGCGGCGGGCCACTCGCGCCCGTTGCGCCACGGGCAAAACGGCGCTGCGCAAAGCACACACAATGGGGCAGGAACAGGGCGACGGGCTGCAGCGGCGCCCCGAAGCGGCTGCCGCCGATGGTGTGCCCCCATCCTGGAAGTCGCCGTGATTGGCCACGCCGACATGTTGGCTCATGCAGCAGCGGGCAGTCTCCATCGTCTCCATCGTCTCTCCAGTCTCCACGGCCGCTCAGCCGAGCGCCACCGAGGAGATCTTTGTCCCAGCTGCGAAGACGGTGTCACGCTACCTGTCCACCATCCTTGACGCCCGCCCACATCCCTCCCCTTTTACTGGCGCCGGTTGGTGCGAATTGCTTGCTATTACGGCAAGACTAGCCCGGCCCTCAGGGGGGAGAGAGGTTTTGCTGGATCGTAGCCAAGAGCTCCAGCCCAGCATCTCCAGCGCAAACTGAATGAATCATCATCCATCTCATCAGAGTCTCATCGGCACCCTGCTCTGCTCTGCTCTGCTGCTCTGCTCTGCTGCTCTGCTCTGTATGTTACGATTGCACTCGTCAAGGACGCGAGGCCTCTGCCACCCGCTCGCCGCTCTCCCCCCCCTCTTCCGTTGCTGCGCCTCGCGCCCAAGACATCACTTTGATCGACTGCCTTAGCTGAAAGAATGGTCGAGTCCCGGGGCTGTGCTCTTGTTTCCATGGCTCGCCCGTGCCACGTAATTGACGTTGGTCCCAAGCTGGCAGCCATCGCGGTTTGCGAACTGTGAAGGGCGCTCTGCCCCTGAGTAATTACCTGGAGCCTCGGTGCTGCAGCTTGATCCGACATACGGGACCACGGATTAGCCGGGAGGGGCCTTATCACAACTACCCGTACTCGTATCAGCCGGTCCCAGGACCTACCGTGTACTCCGTACATGTAATTAAGCTTCCAAAGGTAATTGCCTGCCAAGCTGCCGGCTTCCTGGGTGTGCTCCCTTGCATCAACAGCTCAAGGGTGTTGCAACTTCACGCGGCAACCGCACGAAGCGCGGCCAGAAGAATCTCATCCATCACCAGGCCGCCTTCCACGGACTCTGCAGGTGTCATCTGAGCACGACGAGTCATCACGGTGCGCCATGTCTCGTTCACAATGGCCCAGCGCCGTGAGGAATGCTTCGGGATTCCCCGTCTGTTTCCGAGCGGGCGACGGCTCTCATCGCTCGAAACCACCGTCTGTGATCGACGTGCTGGTGTCTCGGAGCCCAAAACCGGCTTCATTGTCATCTGCCCAAAGCCCAGACGGCTTTCGTTATTGCCTGTCAACTGTCATCCTGTCCTCTCAAGCCTGTCAACCTGTGTACTCGTAGTGGCCCGTCGTCAGCTAAACTCCTCGGAAGGCGCATTCCTCTGCGTTTAGGAATCATTTTGTGCATCAAGCCATCAGCCCAGTGGCCCCTGGTGTCCTCTCAGAGCCGCGACACCGAGACACGCCCTACGTCATGCCCAAGGCATGATGCAACGCGAAGCCGCGCCCGAAGAGTTGTCCTGTAGGCTGTTTCGTAGTCGATCGATCGAGGTGCCTCGACCAAGGTAAACCTGGCGTCCTGGCTGCCTGGACCTGGCCGCGCGGGATTGGCCAAGGCGTGCCAGGAGGGAGATAAAGTTAACTCTTGCCTTCAACAGTGACGGGGATGAAACAGCCGCATCATCACCGACTTGGCGCATTGGCCCATAGGTACCGTCAAAAGATGTCTCTTGGTATCGTAACCTAGAGTTACACACACTACAGCACTAAAGCGCGCCCCGTAGCCCAATAAATACCCGTCAACCGTTGCCCAACCAGCGCAATAATAATCACAATGGATACGCGTCCATTATTTGCTGCCAACCATCTATGATGTGTACCGTTCCGATTTCCGTTCCTGGAGGACAGATGCCAATTCTGATGTTCTGTCCCTCCGGCGTAATAGCCACCGCCACCGCCGTCTGCGGCGCTTTAGTGCTCCAGCAAGCGCAAGCTGCCCTGCACAACCACGTTCTCCAAGATTGAGCCCGGAGGGATGTCAATGGTGCTTCCCTCTGTCGCCACAATGATGACCGTGCCCTTGAGCGTGACTCCCCGGCCCAAGTTCACAGCGCCGGTAATGGTCAGGTGGTCCAGCTCCAGAACCTTGGGGATCGAAGGGATGCGCTTCTGGAAGTCGGAAACCTTCTTGAAGTCGCCGCCCAGCTTGATGAGAGGAGCGTCGCCGAAGCGCGCCGCACTCATCTGGAGCTGGCCGTGCTTCAGCGTGTACAGGTCCGACTTGACGAGCATCAGGTCGGAGCAGGTCTTGACGGGCAGGAAGCGTCGGCGAGGCACGTTGACGCCGTGCGCGTTCTTGAAGTGGCGGATGGCAGCACCGACGGCCGTCTCGAGCTGGATGATCGAGATGTCCGACTCGCCCTTCTTGTCGCCGGGGATCGTCTTGCCGTTGGGGATGATCTCCATCTCCAACTCGTCGTTCTCGACGACACGCTTGATGGCGTTGAGGTTGAGCCAGATGTTGTTGGTGTTGAAGTACTTGAACTTCTTGATCGACTTGAACTCGTTGACGTGCTCTTTGGGGACCTGAGCAATCTCAAGCAGACGAACGGAGCCCTCATAGTCGATGATGGTGCCACCCTTGACGTCGGCCTTGGTCTTGTTGGTAAGCTCCATGATGTACTCGGCTTTGGTCTCGACCATGTGCTGCAGGATGCGCAGATCGACGACGGCGCCGAGGTTGTCCACGTTGGACAGGAAGATGATCTCAATGCCACGCTCCAGCAGCTTGTCGAGGATGCCAGAGTTGTAAAGGGACTCGAAGACGTCACCGTGACCGGGGGGGTACCACTCGGTGATCGACGACTCGAAATCCTTTGGCACCGGCAGCAGCGAGTCCTTGTAGATTCGGGGGTATCGGGACTGGTTGAAGGTGAGGATGTCGACGTTGTGGCCCTCGTACTTCTTGATGATGGCGGCCGTATCGTCGTTGGTGTTGAAGGAGTTCATGAGCAGGAAGGGGACGTTGACGTCGTAGGTCCGGTTGAGGAATTCGATCTGTCGCACCGACAAGTCGAGGAAGGACATGCCATCACGGACTTCAATGACGGACTTGGGGCCAACGCAGCCCATGGAGGTTCCCAAGCCACCGTTGAGCTTCAGGACAGCAAGCTTGTTAAGGAAGTTGACGGACTCAGAGTTGGAAAGATCCTCGTAATCGACGACCTGGCCCTGGGCGGGCGGGGCAATGCGGTCCCAGTCGCTGGGAGGGAAGTATGAGCATACGGCGCCGCATCCTCTCTCACGCAGAAGGAGCAGACTTACACGGCGTTTCCTTTGGCCTTGTCGTTGAGATAGCGACGGAACAGGGCGAAGAAGTTGTCCATCTCGGTTTCGAACAGCTTTGTGTTGCATTCGTCAGCAATCGCACCATGGCGCACGCATGGCGAGCATCGGATGGATAGCACGTACCTTCTTCTGCTTAGGGTCCTCGACAGTCTCGGCCAGGTTGGTCAGGGCATTGCGCATCTGAGCAGCGGCGACATTGGTCGACGTGTTCTCAAACGCCTGAGTGCATTGTATTAGCTTTCGCCGGGCCACGGTTAAGTGAGGCATTGGGGGACAGCGCCAGGGCGATGCGCGCTGGCAGCTGGGGGAGACGGGAGAGAGGTGGTTCTGGGATAGGGGTTTGGATCAAAGTAAGGCGGTTGAGCAAAGGAATTAGGCTTTATAAGACGTGGGGAATTAACAACACGAGGATGATTGCTCCAGAGCTCTGCCCGGGTCCGAGAGTGCGTCACTCAAGGGTCAGCCGTCACCCAAAGCTGCTCCAGCAAACAAAGAGCAGTGAACTGCGTTGGCCGATGTCGTGAACAGCGTCGTCGCCGCCCCTGCAAGGCCGCCGTCTCGCCGAACGGCAGAGGCACCTTGCGAGGACAGGCGTGGCGATTGCACAGCCACAAGGCCAGGGCAGGAGGACGCGGATCAAGCGTCCAACGCAGAGCGGGAGCAACTCTCGCGCGATTGAGTAGACGTCGCTCGTTTGCAGCGAGGTGATTTGCAACACGGCCAGGCAGCAGGCCGAGTGTGGCAAGAGCGAAATGCCATGCCGGGTGCCAAGAGGAGAGCAATGACAGAGAGACGGGGGGGCTTCAGGGGAGCGATGATAAAGGAGCAAACGAGAGCAACAGGGTTGACTTGCCATGTGGCTGCGAGTCTTGCCATGATGGCGCTTCTCAAAGCCGCCGTCCTCGCCGCCCTCGACCGAAGACTTGAGGTGAGAAGGCAGCGCGCTCTTGACACCGGCCATTGTGTGTGTTTCGCGGGCGTCGGGGATTCAGAGGAGGATGCAGAGTATTCGAGCGTTCGTCGTCGATTCGAAGCTGTCGCAGCGAGTCGATGAGAGGAAGGGGGAGGCTGCAATCAAGGCTGTCGAGATGGAGGACGCAATAAATGGCCACGATGGGGAGCAAAGGCGGGGCAGCGAGGTCGCGGTGGGGAAGGGGAGGGGGGAAGCTCCTATCCTGGTGGGAAGTTGGCGGTTGGGGGGTTACGAGTAGAGCTGCCGCTGGCGGTGTCGGTGTCACCCACGCATGCAGGTGCTTGACGTCAGGGGGCAGGTCGCGACGGCGTGCCGGAGAGGCGGGATGAGGATGGGAAGAAGCAGCGAAGGCACCTTGGGTTGCAGCAAGTCGACGAACACGGGACGCAGAGAGGGCAAGCTGCAGATATGTACTTGGCGTGTCTGCGCGAAACAGCAGACACCATTCCGGTTTATTTTTATCGCGATGTGTCGGGATCGTCTCCGGGCGACCGAGTGTAATTTCAGCGAGCAGCTCATCAAAATCGTGATTTCGCCTCCCCACCTGCTACCAGCCCGGCGTGGGCGTGGCGTGGCGTCGCCCGGGCAAGTGTGGCCAGGTTTGCAGGGCTTCGAGTTCCCTGGCCCTCCAATAATGGCGCCTCATCGTGGCCTCGGACACCAGCTTGCGCGATATGACGGCACGCAAGCAACGCCTGTTGAGAAAAAGTGTGGCTGCATCGCTGCCGCTGCGACGACGGAAAAATCCTCCCTGGCACACCCCGACGCCCGCCCGCCGCGCCAGCGGCCATCGACTCGCGATTAGCGTGCCGACCTTGATCTCGATGAAGCGATGAGGCCAATCTTTGCAACCCAGTCGGGGGCATGGCTCTCTCATTAGGAAGGTCCACAGTGGTAAGACCCGGGATAGGGGCCTGCTGTGATGTTGGACTCAGCCTACGAGTACGCGAGTATTTATTGATGATGGGCATTTTGACAATCTAATATCCATGTCGATCGTAGGGTACGCTGCGTCTCCTGCAAGTCGGGGGCTGCGCGAGCCGTTCTTGCGAATCGCGTCCGACGGCTCCATCAGCCCAGGCATTCCCACATACCCGGGTATCGTACAGAGAAGACTCGCGAAACAAACCCGATGAACGAGCAATGCATTGAGTTCGGCCGAAAAAGCGCTCCCGAGGACACGTGGGGACTGCATTGGCTGTTCCTGGACTGGGGCGACTTGGGACGACGGCGGTTGCGGGAGCACGGACTCGACAGGGGCACTCCCCTGTGCTGCCATCCGAGTTCAAATCTCGCCAACAACGCTCCTGGATAGACTCTACGAGTACGAGTAGAAAGCATCATTTCAGGTCCGTTTCGTCACTTCGAGTGAATGCCTTACCTGGCCTCTTGTATTGTTGTCGATATTGACTCCGAATGAGGCCCAACTCGTCTCCGGTTTCCGTGAGCAACTGCCAAGTGCCCAAGTCACCCCGGCGCCTAAGTTTGTCCGCGGCGGGCCAGCCCTACGATAACGTTGCATCCACCTCCGGCGCAGAAGACTCTCGCCGTTGCGTGCACCTGGACCCCATGACTCGATTCGGCAATTTTCTTCCTCTTACTGACTGCACTGGCAACGCAAAGCCGTGATCTGTAGCAGGGAGAGAGACTGGCCGTGTGAAGTCGTGGCGTCGATCGACGTGCTGGAGGAGCTATGAAGCAGTGGGAGCCTCGCTGACGCCCTCCACCTCTCTCATCTATCACGTACTGCCATCCTGGCCGAACTCGGTGGTATAGTTCCTTGTCGCTTCTATGGGAGCCCCTCTCGGTTCCGACAGCATCGGCTCGTTGGATCCTTACCACGTCGAGCTGCCAGCGACGCCATAGGTGGTGTCTCAGGCCTGTATCTGGCACCTCAGTCCGCTGCATAACTAGCAGTCGCATAGCATCTCCGTCGCACTGCATCTCCGTCGCACTACGTCTCAGTCGTCCTGCATCTCAGGTGCCGCGACTGCTGCGGTTTCCTCGACGCCACGCGACTCCTCCGCTCCACGGTATCAACAGGTACACAAGTCCATTTCTCAATATGGGATCCCTCACACGGGTCGTCCCTTACTGGCACTACAACGTTCCGGACAAGGAAAAAACGGCCGAGTGCCCAGAGTTCTTGCGCAACCTGACCAACAAGGACCGCCACATCATCGGCTCCCCGGACACCGCCTACAACCTGCTCACCTGGCCCGAGGTTTGCGACATTGTCGCCTCCAACCGCCTCGAGGCCTTTCGGCGAGTCCCCTCCCAACTGCGCCGCTACAAGGCTTTCTGTCACCGCCTCGTCGGGCGGTACGGCTCTGTCAGCGACTTCATCCTCCGCGAGCGCCTGCGCTGGCAAGAACCGCTCCTCGCCCGCGGCCAACCTTTCCAGTTCCCTGAAGACATCAGGGTACTCCACAACGATTGGCCCTACGGCCTGGACGCGAGCATCGTGCACCTCGTCGTCTGGACCAAGTTCGAGCTCGAGACGGACCTGGCGACGGGCGACTTGACGCCCAGGGCGCGAGCCGATGTTGATGCCTTCGTGTCGACGACCTTTCGATCGCGCGTTCCGCCGAGCCAGGTTAGCACATTTTGTTGCCGCCTCAACTGTAGAGTTGGTATTGACTCGTACCAGGTCGTGTGGTTCAAGAACTGGCAGGCTCTCAAGTCCATTCACGCCGTCGAGCACTTCCACGTCATGCTATTAGATCCCGACCCCAACTTCGTCAGTGAAGTGACCAGCGGTGACGTCCCACAGTGCAACAAGGAGGATCTCTAAGTTGCCGGAAACCGCTTCTTGATTCTTTTGCGCGGGTATAGCCGGAGTTGAACGAAAGCTTTAGACGCTTGCTTTCGAAGAGGTTTTGGCAGGTTCATGAGCCATATGACGTCGATTCAATGCGATCGTCATGGGACCATGTCCATTAGAAATCCAAGACTATTCCAAGACTTTTCCGTAATTTGTCCCAGTTGCCAGTACTTCAGTTGTACCTGGCTGGGAGCGGTACATCCCTAGTGTTCGTCCTCAGCTCCACGCAGGGAGCATCCGCAAATGGCACCGCCAGCGGCTTTTCCACCGCAATCTTGAGCTGTGAGCCCGTTCCGTCCCGAGGCTCTAGTTCCTCCACCCTCAGGTACAGCGTTATCGTCTGCGAGAGATCCACGACCAGCGCCTCGAGTGTGCCAAAGGAGGTGTTCTCCATTCTCTGTTTGTTCGAGTCAGCCAGGCCAGTTCGCCGCTCAGGGAGGCTTCTTCATGCTTGCACTCACGTCGACGATTTTCGCTTCCAGAGAGTTGAAGATGTCGTTGGTCGCCTCGAAGTTGTCAATCTCCACGTTCACTACAGCTGCCTGCTTCGCCTCCCTCTCGTTGTCGTTTATTCCAATGAGTGTCGGCACCCGTAGGTTGTGTAGCTTCAGTGTCCGCCCGTACACACGCATCGACGTGCTGTTCAGGTCGTTGCCAAAGACTCCGGTAAAGGTGTAACTCACACCATCGCCCACCAGTGACGCTTTGGGCAGATGGACCTTCATCTCCAGGCAACGCACAACCGACGTATCCAGGAACGGCTCCTGGCCCTCGTCGCGTTCTCCCGTGGGGTGGAAGCCGGTGAGGTCCAGCCAGACGTACGCCAAGACCTGAGACAAGGAGAAGGGCCACGGCTTCCTCTCGGCGGCCGTCTCTCTGGCCAGTCGATCGAGGCTGGTGAGTATAGCCTTGCTGAGCTGACCATAGTGCACCGTGTCGGAGGCGAGGGCGTCGGCACGCGATGTGGCGCTGAAGGGCTGCCGCAGCTCAACCTTGACAGACATCTGTAGCGGCTGCGGCCTGTTTTGCCTGCCCCAGGCGTCGTTCGGTCCCTTTACTGTGGCTTGCAGGTTGTTCACCCGCACGACGGCGGGGGCCTCGCCGACGGCGACATGGATATTCCACAGGCTTCGCGGTCCAGCCGACATCTCTGCTTTGGTGGATGTAAGAGGGGCGATGAAAATTCAACCACCGCGGACGGTGGACGAGTGCAACGGCTTTCGTAGTGTCGTCTCGAGCCGAGAAAGGCCTCTTGGGGCACACGCAGGTCCTTTGGTGGATGGGCCGTGCCGAGTCGTGATGTAGCGCGGAGGCATGTGTGATCAAAAGCTGATGAAATTGGCGAATGAAGCTCGTGATGGATCAAGGCCTAACTTGCAGGTTAGGTGCGGGGCACTGAGATGCGAGAAAACAACCACCGCCAAACGCCAGCAATCCGACAACGCGAGCTTAATTCCCAGGCAACGAAATCTCAGCCGAAGAAAAGGAGAAAAATTACCTCCGGTTTCGTCGGCAAAAAATGAAGCTGATTCTGGAGCATCAGGCGCTACGCTGTGCTTCTTCAGCCAAGGTTCCGAGGTGCCAAAAGCCTACCCTATAGCCACATCGCTGATGTGACGGCTGTACCACCAAGCCACATCGCAAAACGGATTACGCACGAGAATATCGAATCCGTCGATATTCTGTACATAGTGGTATGTATTTATCAACTGGGCAAGGGCGTTCTGTCACAGCTGACGAGGCTCGTCTTCCACTGTGGTAAACAGACTTGCATCATCCGCAACGAGCTCTCTCTGGATACAACCTGTAATGGGGCTTTTGAGCCTCTCTGGGACCAATTCTGTCCCTTGGAACATAACTTTTTGTTACAGCGGGAGGTGTTGTAGGGTAGCGATGATGCCGTGCTTCATCGTTACCATTCCAAGGCGCTACTATCGGAAGGGAAGCTTGGGAAGCTTGGGAAAGTATAAGTCGAGAGCTAGTAGTGTCTCTCCCCATTCCACATTTGAATGTCAATCCAAAGACTGCGATCATCAACGTGAACGGTACAGACTTGATCAAATAGCATATCGGGAGTGTCTCGCAGCAGTCGAACTTGGGCACAGCTTCTAGCATAGACATGATGCCTCATCTGAGGGAATGTGGTGTCCCCGACGAGCGAAAACCTCGAGTCGTCGACAAGAACTGGGAACATGCTCTCGTTTGCGGCAATCCAATGCCGAATATCTTTCGCTGCAACTCTCGTGATGCAGCGAGGAACGCCTTCTTGTTTCAGTGCCCCAGGCATCTTGCTTCCTCGGCACAACCCCTCTAATATACAGGTGCAAGATATCGGGGGCAAAGGCAAGATGGCCGGGGATCATGAAGCCATGTCGCGCCATGGCCCGTCAGGATGAAACGGTTGAACAGTGCCAAACTTCGTCGAGCGTTGTAACAATCCCCTTTCGGAGCGACCACCGCGGCTCTCACGTCGCACAGACTGGGAGAGTGTCATTCCCGTCGGCCCCTCCCGGAAACGCGGCCTTTGATTAACAGCGTCTCACCAGATCCCCTGCGCTGCGACCGCGAGCAAGGAACTGTTACCTTAGGTACGGAGTAGTTGCTCGTAAGGTAGGACTCTCAAGAGTGGCCACCCCTTGCGAGCAGCCAACGCAAATAACCCCTTTCCCACGGCGGCATTAGACGGCCATAGGCAGCACCTCAAGTGCACATCGTGACGATCGGGGTGCCGACAAGGCTCAGAAGTCAGGACTCGGCACAGCCTTAGGCGACAGCTCTACCGAGCGCGAGTAATTGATCCGCAAGCCTTTGCACTACGACGATGCTCTCACAGCGCCTCGCAAGACCCGTGGGTATCGAGGCTCGGACGACATGCCCAAACGAGGATAAGTTGCCAGCCGCCAGGGCTGCTCCACTGCATTCGCGGTGGGGTTTGCTACCTGCTCGAGAGCCAAGATGGTGCAAACCGCCTTCAGCCGCAGCTCGCCGTCGAGCCGTCGGCGTGCTGAGTGATGCCGCCAAGGCCGCCCAGCCATGCCGGTACGTGCTAAGATGGCCGTCGTTGCTTGTGCACGGGTGAGGGTGGCCCCCAAGTCCAATTCCACGCCGTCGCGATCGGCGCGCCAAAGGTATCCTTTTCGGCAAACGCATTGCCCTCCCGGGCCGCGGCAGCCAACCTGGGAATGATGGGCGTGCTCGTAGGCTACGCAGCCCCGCAATGTCGATTTCACTCCATACCTACCGTATCCATGGTCCGTACGGTACACTCGTACTTGTAAACGTGGCAACGGGCTTCGCCAGGGAGAAAGGGGGGGGGTTCCTAACAGAACGGGCCTAGCGGACGCCCGCGCTAGGGTAGGATTCGGCTCAGTGGGAGTTCTGCGGCTGACAGTGAGCACTCGTCGAGTCGGATTGCGTCACTCTTCTGAGAGCTTTCGTCGCGTCGCACGAACCAGGGCTTCGGTCATAGGCCCGATATGTTTTGCAGCGGCACGAGCAAATGGTAACTTAATAGGTAATGCTACGCTTTGCGGGCCGGTGGATGGCTTAGATGTCAGGCCCCCCTCGTTGTCACGGCTCCGCAACAACCCACTGCTTCGCACAGAGTGCATTCTTGTACGTACTCGTACGACGTTGCCCTCTATCTCACAACTATTCTCCGTAGGCCCATGTTGCAGAGAGGCGCGTCGTCATAGCGCTGGGCGTTCGGCTGTGTCAAGGTCTCAAGGGGGACTACCGGAGAGGGCCGTTGCCGTCTCGAACAATACGCCTTGTGGATCGAGTCTGCCGCTTTGATAACAATAGCCGCGCCGTGGACCCAGCACCGTGGAACGTGGTAAAGGGAAGTGGGCTAGAGGCTGTCTGTGCGGAAAAGGCTTGTCTGCATCGAGTTGACACCAGAGAAGAATCGTCGTTTTGCGCTTTGGAGCTAGTCCGTACCAGTAGCAGCACGCTCCCAGGGATTCCCTTGATAAGGTATGATGGACTGGGACCCATTCCGCAACCATTTTGGAACCCAGGACCAGGGTCTGGGATCGTCAACGAGCTGGGGCTCCCCAGGAGAGGGAACGTCGCAAAGCCGTCGCCGCCGTGCTCAATTCCCTAACCCAGAGATCGTGACCCATCAAAGTGTCGAGGCCATCCATGCAGACCCAAGTGAATTGATCCACTGAATAATGAGAGCTCCGTCGAACAACGTCTCAGCTGCCCCAACCCACGAGCTTCCAGTGCGACTAGTACTCGTAATTACCCCCGCCGCGACCCAACGTGCCCGCAGGAACAGACGAGTACTCGTATGTGATTTGGGTACGGCCATGGATCAAGGTCCAGCGTACGAGTATGCCGCAGTGCTGTTTAGTCTCGTAGCATCGCCGTATCATGCGAATGACCATGTGAGGAACCAGTGATGGCCTCTCATCAATTGACAACTCACAGTGATATATTGGGAAATCCGCATATGGGTGAACAGCACCCTCTCGCACGGCCGTGTGCCTGCTCAGAAACAATGAGACTAGCTGTTTTCGTGGCAGCGATGATAGAGTCCAATAGCACGACAGGAACAGGAACACGAATCGTAGCAATTGCAGCAGTGCGGAGATGGATCGCCTAGCATTCAACCTGAATGGCGGCCGCACTACCATCGGGGCAGTCAATGGCAGAAGCCGACGTAAGTAACAGGCAAGTCGATGGCATGATTCCATCTTGTGAATGGCATGAGGTTCTGCAGAGCGGGCTGTAGCTGTCTGCCGCCTCATGTCCTTTTCACGTTTGGCAAAATAACTGACAAGCTGGATATGTACTCGTGACCGGGCGCCAGGCTGTGTCCGCCCAGAGCCGCATAATGTATGACTGTAGTACTCCGTACACTTGATGAAGATCCAGGCCAGAGGCAACAATGGCTACCGGTTCGAGCCCTAGCCACTTTCGTGAAGCTGGACGAGCCGTGACTCTTGTCGAGAAGCGCGCCTCAGCAGCCAGCTGGCGTAAATGCAACAGTGCCAGACGGGATGCACGCTACCGAATTGTCAATGCTGGAGTTGCATCCAGCCAAGGCCGACTTCGCAGCGGGCGGCGGCTCGTTTCCGCTCGCGAGACGGAAGGGCATGTCCGCTGGGCGGAAGGCGACAGGGGGTGCAATGCACATTATCGGTGATGCAACGGCGCAATCGACGGTGACACGAGCATGTCCCGCGCAGAGTGGCTGTCGACCCAGGCCGAATCCCACCATAGCACCAGCCGAATGGATCGGCCGCGTGGGGCCACCGCAAATGCTGCAAGAAGCTCAGGGTTACAGCACTTTTGTAACTCGTCGGGCGACCAACAGGCAATTTCACATCCCGCGAGGGTTGAAAATTTGAACTTTGCAAGCAGTCTCCCAAGTCGAACCGGAGAGGGTTGGCTGGCAAAATCTCCCCGCCACGCGCCATCACCTGTGGATGCATCGCCTCGAGCCATCATGGACGTGGGCTCAAAGATGGGGTCAAAGACTCAACCGTTAGGAACGTCCGTTTAGGGACCACTTTTCACCTCCTCTGCTTCGGACGGTGACAAATGCCATTTCGTGATGGCAATTCTGTGACCAAAGTTGTCCCATTCCGTACTCAAGAGGCTGCGGTCTCCCCCGACGACTTCTCAAGCAAGGTGATGACGGCGGCGAAAACGACAGCCAGCCGAGATGCAAGCATGAGGAGTTCTTAATGCAGCAGGGTGGAATGCACGATTACCCATAGACCAGGGGCGGCCAACAGACACTGCACCTGCCCAAAGGCAGCAGTCATGCAAGGCCCCTTGGTCTCACCCGTGGGGCTCTTTGCAGTAACTCGGCTGCCGCACCTCATAGTTCAAACAAGAAGTTTGCAGGCGAGCCGCTGTGGAGGTGCGGGAGCCGGGGACACATACGGAGTACACGCACTCGCACTGCAGCGGGACCCATGAGAGGGGATGTAGAAAACGTCTGGCAAGAAATTGCCTGCTCTGCAACCGCTGGGGTTTTCTGCATGGAGTCAAGTGTTCTAGAAGGAGGATCAGACGTGCTTTGAACGCCGCTCACGTGCCACAAGAACAGTCCGGTGTATCGCTCATCAATCAGTATTTACAGTTCTCACTTCCTCGCGCGAGCCTTCTCTCATACCTGGGGAGTGGGCCCAGGTCTTTGTCGAGTGTGATGCTAGTGAGTTGGCGTATAAGCCAACACACGGAGCCCGCCACAGGTCCCGACATCCATCCTTTTCTTCGGCACGACGCATGTGGTGGCGCAACTCGTCTTCAACTCACATGTCAGAGCACCCTTGACCAACATGCGAGTCGCTGGGTCCATGGGCCAGCGGAACCCTTCCCTCTCGAGCCAAGCGCCGCTGCGGAGTGTGGAGGCCTGGAGGGAACTACAGCATCTGAAAATGTGGACTTGGCCAGGTCGAGAGTCTGGAGACCCCAGGTTTGCCGGACGCCTCGCGATCGGCCGGAGATGCAAAGCCTGGGGGGAAAGGGGGGGGATCACAGCCCGACTGGGGCAAGACGCAACCAAGACGTGTAGTGTTCTAATGCTTGTTGAGCAGTGTGGTGAGAAAGTCACCCAACGCACATGGCGGTCATGCTCGATATGCGATGCCGTTCTGCCCGTCGTCAAGTTTCACAATGCGAGCATGGAAACCAGAGAGGGTTTGCGCGGCCCCAGCCATCACGAGAAGACTTCATTTTTGGTCGTCTCAGTTCCAATTCCCCTGACCCAGAAACCCGGGGGCGGGGTGAAGCTTGATGAAGCCAAGGTGCCGTCAACGACCTGCTTGCGGTTGCCACGTTGTCCTTTCTAGAACACATTACGCCAGCCATTGTCCACAAAACCTTTACCCAGACGGAGTAATGGCACGGAGTCTTCGGACACTTACGACATGGGAGGCTCGGGTGGCTGACAATCCCTGCCAACGGCCCTTGAAGGCCTCTTTGGCGCACCGAGGTTGCGAGGTTCAGGCTGGTAAAGCATGTGCTGCCAGCCAGCCACATCCTCGAAGCTTCTTTTGGTGACCCGGTGGTGTGGGAGACTGCTCGTGCGGAGCAAGTAGCTCAGATGCCACTCGTCCCCAGCCTTGTTCAGCGACGCATTTGCAGAGTTGAAACTGTCAGTCGGCTCGAGACGAACGTTTGGCACAGCCGGAATTGGGACGAACGTTTCCGCAAAGTCTCAGGTGCCAGTCTGAAACCAGCATGAGCTCCTGGGCTGCAGGACTGCCCTTGGAAGGGTTTGACTGAGGGCGACTGGACGTGGCCGCAATTGGGACTTCCCCGGATGGTTGGGACGGGCGATCTTGCGTGCGCATCCTCCCCCGCAAAATATCAGCCACCACCCGCATCTCAGCGCACCTCGGTTGCGAATATCGAACGATGGCCTGGGGTGGATCGACAGACAAGAGACACGAACTGCCCCCTCGTACGACCAAAGCCGAGGGACAACGCCTGAGCCTTTGATCCTTCAAGAAATGCGTCAATGAAGACACACATTCTCAGGAGGAGCCACCAGAGGCGGACGTGGCCTGTACGTGGACCTTTGCAATCGCCCGTTGGTTGAGACCTCCTAGACCTCCAGGGCATGTAGGGGCTCCTGTGGAGGGGCAGAGTAGTCCGTCATGGACCATTCAGAAGTCCCCTGAGACCTTCTCGCCTTCCCGCAGGCCGAGGCCAACATGCGCTTCCTGGCCAGCAGGGCCATGAGCATGCCATTGGCCAATTAACACCTCTAATTCCACGTTTTTCACCCATGAGATCTCTCAATCAAGGGTTGAACCCGTTGGTTGGTCACACCTGTGGAGGTTCGCTCAGCCTGGAATTGAGTGATGCCTACCTCTAAGTACCTTGCCTTGGGTAAGGTACCTTGCTTGGCGGCCTCTGAGAAGCGCTGACGCGGTACGTGTTGTCGGCCAGACTGCAAACCGATAGAGCATAGAGCCCTAGCGTGCTGGTACGCGTTAGTCGCTGCGCTGCATTACAGACATTCTCAACTTTGATCATGTCGATTGACTTGCAGCGGGCGATCCGGGCCCGTCGACGCCGGGAGCAGCTTTGCAGTTGTCTTAGACACCGCTGCACGCTCAGCCCTGGGATGGCGGGAGGCTGCGGGAAGCATTGCACGGGCCCATGACACGCGAGAGGGAGCTTCCAAAGCGCCACGCGGGCTCCTTTAGCGGACCTCTATCGCGGGGAGACTGCCCTGGGGAGACTATGTAGATGAGACTCCCGTACACTTTCCATTCCCGAAGTGAGCGAATCTCGCTTGACATGGCCGAGATTCAGGTAGTCAAAAGCCAATGCACACACCGTCGCAATGCCCACAGACATGTCAGCTCAACCACACGCACGCCGTACGAGCACATGCATAGGTAGGTATCTTGGCATCCCAGCTAACGCTGGTGCTGGCGTTGGACTCCTGGTGCTTACGCCTGCTACTGTGCCGCGATTGGCGCATCCGATGACCCATCCACCCATCCTCACACTTCGGGTCCAACTGCCGCCGGCTTCGTCCAGTGAGAGGCGATGGACCGAGGAGGTGTGAGTGCGCTCATTTTCGTCGCCGGCCTGACGCAGCCGAACGCACCTTGCGATTTGCGCACATGTCGGGCGAGCCACTGGCTGCGTGTCTCAGCACGCCAGACGCCTGGATGTCTTGGGGTCGATTGCGATCTTCGGCTGCCGACTGGCGCCGCCTCGGAGCCTCATCCTTGTTCGTCGGCTAGGATGACTTGCGCCAATGGATAGGGATAGTAATCAATTCAGCAGAGCCCATGGCTGTCTGGCCACGATGACTGGCAGCGATGCAGGCAATACCAGACACGGCTATAGCCAGGGCATGGGCACTCATTGGACTGCGCTGACGAGAGCGTTGGACGCGTTGAGGACGCTACTGGCCACTTACACGCATGCATCCAGGTGCCCAGAAGGGCCCCCCGCCAGCACGCATAACTCGCAGGTCCAACACACGCTACCTACTTTAGCTGTGCCCGTATCCATCGAGGAAGCCTACGAGTAAAGTACTCGTGCCTACCTTACCATACCTAAGGTAGGCACCTCTAGGTAATCATCCATGGATGTTATCCGCTCTGTCCTTTCTTCTGCGGTCGGCATTTGGAGGTGGATCACGCCCGTGCGACAGCACCTCGACTAGGGCGACGCCCCGTCGGCACAGACGACCGACGCCCAGCAGCCCCATGGACAAATCGCCTTGCGAAACGACTGCCCCGATTGCCTAGACAAGCGTGGGGGGACGCTGAGCGCTACCCGTACCCGTACGAGTACCTGTACTCCGTACTCGTAGAAGCTCCGGGCCGGGGCCAACAACCTTGACGGAGCCATCGTCGGGCGGTGGCTGTTAAGTGAACGGAGACGGGCAGAGGACGCAGCGACTGTTCGAGCTCAGGCTGGCTGGCATGCCCCATACCTTACGGAGTACCTTGCATGCGTACCTTACGCGAATGGGCTCGTTCCTGCGTGCTTGCAGTGCGCGAATCCAGTTACGAGGTGCGGCACAGCCCGGAGCCGAGCCGCGTTCTGTGTCGTGTGCTCGCCAGGTCCAGCCGCCCTACCCTCGCTGACAAAGGAACCAGTCCCAGGCAAACAGGCAGGCAGGCCAGGCAACTGCAACTATTCGAACGGCTTGGGCGACACCCCTGACTCCTGTGGCGCCCGGATCTGCATGATGCCAGCGCAACGAGACTCACCAGCGGCCTCTTTCCCCCGGTCCGCCACGAGTCGACCATGTTAGTGTCTTGTGGACGGTTTCGGGTGGTCAACTCCAGCGTCTGATTCTTCAAGTCTCAAGTGGGTGGATCGGTATTATCGTCGTGGAGCTCTGACCAACTCCGACAGCCACGAGCCGCCGCCGCTGCACCTGCACCTGCACCTGTTTTGGAGATCAGGGTCTGGGCAGACCGAGGGGCGCATGCGTTTCGTGTTCTAGTCGAGTCCTCCTGCAGGCACATCTGACAAGGTAAGGTGAGGAGCGCGGTTTTCATCAGCCCGCTGCGCACATGAGTTGCGCCGTCTGCAGTCTTCTGACTGACTGACTTGAAAGACGGGTACAGAGCGCACCTTACCAGCTACTGACGCCCCGCCGCGTCCTCGTCCACCCCCCACCCACCCACCACCCACGCGTGGTCCCTGTCAGGGCCATGCACAGTCTGGCCCGCTTGGCCCGCTCCCCCCCGGCGCTCCCACCCCCCTTGTCCTAGGATCCCCACTGTCGGAGCCCGCCTCGTGATGGCTGGACGTGCGCCGGTCCCAGCGAGAGAGCGCGCTGGAACCCGCCGGCCGCTACGTGCTACCACACCCACCACGAGTCCACTGGACCTTGTGCCTCGCCTCGCAGCGCTCCGCTAGCGCGAAGCCAAGTGAAAATTACAGTGTGGAGGCCCAGGGGACCGGCCTCGAGTGGCCCATGTCGGCTACCTTACCTTCGCAATCGGTCCCCGCCCCGTCCACATCCAAGCATCCCCATGCCGTGCTAGCCTGTTACGTCCAGGAGTCCAAAACCCCTGCTGCTCTGCAGATGCAGACATTCTTCCCGCCCGTCCGTACGAATTGTCATGGACTGGGCCTCTGGCTGTACCACTAGTACGCGTTCTTGTCCTTGTTCAACCAGCCGACCATTTTAGGAGAGTGACAGAGGCGGACAAGGGGGGGCAGGTTCCGCCCGCACACCTTGTCTCTCCCCACAAGTTGACCTCTCATCTCCATGTCATCCAAGTACTTTATAGCCCGCCTGCCCACCCTCCCACAGCCGCTCCTATGCCGTGAGTCGGTCTGCTTCTGTTTTGGTCCTCATCCGGCCCTGTACTTTCATCGACATAATCCTTTTCGAGCTGTCGACTTGAGGCGTATTCCTTGTCTCCGGGTCTGGGCCATGACTCCCAGCATGTTGAGATAAACGCCCTTACACGATCCATACCTTCTTGGCCAGGATAGCCTCAAGAATGTGGCATACCTGATTCGAGTAGCTCGCGAATCGGAAACAGAAACACCGTCGAAGCTCAACGTATTAGTGACGAGACCGTCGCCGCCGACGAAGAGACATCAACCGCCCCATCGCAAGCAACACTAGTCGAGGCCTTCGCCATAGCATATAACTCTTGGCGAATTGTCAACATACCACTGCGCGATTGTCAAGACATTTTTCTCAAGACTCGAAGCCACAATGGTAAACCTTACTGGGGTCAACTTGTGCCCTCCGCCGTTCTTCGATTCGTCGTTGTTCAGCGTTGATGGTGGCTGTAAGTTGCCAGGCACTGGGCCTGACGAGGCGACTGTGCTGACTCGGATGATAGATATCGAGGGACGGGTTTGCCAGTCAATTTCAGACGAGCTGAAATGCTGCCTGCCATGTCCCATGGCGGACTGGGTCTACCCGGACAGCTTCCGCACAGTGACTGTGGCCGCCAACTGGGTAGCGACCGTCAGCGCCATATGCTGTGTCTTCCTGCTGGCGTCATGGGCAGCTCTGCCAGTCGACAAGACGAATCGCCATTACCTCAGCATTTGCTTTGTCCTTGGAGTCTTCCTAATGAATGTAAGTCTGGTGCGCCGACTCCGGGATGGATCCGCCATGTGCTGACCATGCAGCTTGGCTTCGTCATTCCGCTGGCGGCGCAGCCCGATCAGTGCTTTGACAAGATCACGCCGCACAGCATGCACACCAGCAAGGTCTGCGGAGCCTCCGGAACGTTCCTCTTGCTAGGAGGCTGGTGTGGTGTCATGTGGTCCTTTCTCCGGTCCTTTTCTCTGCATCTGCAAATCTGCTGGCAGGTGCTCGTCGGCCGAAACTTCATGATATTCGCCCAGGTCGCCGGATGGGGTATCCCAATTCTCGGCATCATCCTTGCTCTTGTTTTCAGCGGTGTTTCATTCCGGTTCGGCGCCACCTGCCATATCAATCATAAGAATAGCTTGGCAGACGTATGGATACCGATGCTCATCTTCGCCGGCGCCACTCTCATCATCACGTTTGCGACCTTTGGCTACTGCGTCAAGGTCTACCTCGCGTCCTTGTCCGACAACTCTGCCTCCACGGAAGGATCAAGTCTGCCTACCTACAGTAACAGCGTCAAGACCATGACACCGCGCCAAGCCTACCGCCGCGTAAAGCGCGTCATTGCCCTGCAGTGGCGAGGTCTCGCAATCGTCCTGATCATCATCGCCGACGTCATCTTCTTTTCCATCGTCTTCGTTTTCCAGGACAACATTGTGCAGTCTGTCACTACAGACCCCAAGGTTGCCAAGGACTGGGTCACGTGCCTAATTGGGGCTTCTGGGGACAAGAACCAGTGCCTGAACGAGGCAAAGTCATTGATTGTCAACGAAGCAACCGTCGCGGCAGTGTTGTTACTCCTTGCGGTAAGGCACCCCCTCAGTTCGTTGATATCGTATCGGCATACTGACCCCCACGTTAAAGCTGAACGGCATATGGCTCCTTTTCCTTCTGGGCCGGTTCACGATGGTCACGGGCTGGATTGAGTTGATACAGTCCGCCCTGGGCCTCAAGAAGAAGGAGTTTGTATCGGTCGACGCCCGGTACGAACTCAAGAAAGACACACGTTCGTACGAGATGCTCTCAAGAGATTCCAGCGCCGTGGTAACACCGCTCTCTCCAGTGAAAGCGCCGCCGGCAGGGCGAAAAACGCCCGACTACTTTGGGCAGACAGCCCGATATCACACCCCTGCACGATCGTACTCGAGCCCCCGACCACCGCGACAAGACGGGTGGGATGCACAGCAAACATTCGCAAATCCCAGCCGTCCGAATGGCTACGAGGAGATGAACCCACTGGGCATGAACCGCATATAGACGCGCGGGTTGACGATGGATAATATCTAAGACGCAGGAGTATATAAAAGCCCACGGCTTGACCGCCATTTTTCTCAACAGCGGCGAGTCACTCATACCACTATGCCATCCCCATCCCTGCGCCTGGGGACGCATTGAAACGAATTGCTTCAAAACGCAGTCGAACGACTACTGCAACGGGCAGCGCGGCGTCACGGTCGTTCTTTGATTTATGTCTTCTTGTTTATAACTTCCTGGAGGAGTTCCAGGCGCGCGGTCGGTCACGGACGGGTGCGGCTGTCAGCGACACAGAACGGAACATCGGCCCGGGACTCTGGTGTGTACAGCGCAGCGGCCGGGTAATTACCCATCTATAACGGGAACCAGGCAACTCAGCGGCTGTCGAGGTCGTTGTACGAGGGTGGAGCTTAGATTCATGCTCAGAACCCAGGATGCTCGCTCCGGAAGCTGCGGATGCCGCGGCGCAGCGTCGAATGGGAGGAGCTGCATGGACGCTATAGCTTAGGTAGTGAATAGCGTAATGAAACCACCAACCCTCGATGTATGAAGCGGGAAACATTCCCCGCATTGACGAATAGTGCGGGATTCTGCCGAACAATTCTGCCGAACAGCCGTCTTGAAGGACTTTTTAAGCCCTCAAAATTGAGTTGGTCCCGGCAGACAGCCCACGTGTTTGTGTGTACGAAGGCAAGGCATTGATGACACCTTGGTGAGACGCGGGCAGCCTGGCCGTCTCTGCGTTTGCGATTTATTTGGTGATTCGAGGGATGATGCGGCGCTGTGACGGGCCGGACCTCTCGGGCCCGCGCCTAGGGCCAACGGGCTGCGAGACGGAGGCTTCCATGCGCCGTCTCCACTGTTGTTTCGTGTCCGGGTCGCTCGGAGCAGACATTGAGGGGTCCAGCCGCAGGTTTATAATGCAAGCTCGCTGCTGCTTCAATGGCCCGTCACTCGTCCCGTTGTTCACACGAGTTGTGATACGAAAACCGAAAGCCTCGCTTTACGTATCCTCGCTGTCGCTTTTGCTTGACCCGTTTCGTACTCCAACATTCTCTCCGTCCTGTCGCCGGAAGAAGCCCAGCTCAAAAGCAAAGCGATGAGCTGGGCAGCGTGTTAGACGCCGTCGAATCTACGTGCGTTTGGAACCCGCCACGGTAACCAGCTTGCTTGGAACGGTTGGCAGCCAGGCTTTGGCGCAACCACCCAGTGTGATATTCGTAACGCTGCGCTTGCCCGCGTTTGAGGATTGCTCGTGTGCGTCTGCGTGCTGACGCCATGGGAGGCGGGGCTGCTCAATTGCCTGGCCCCTTCGTCACTGACGCCCACTACGAGTATGGGTCCCCCGGACAGCTCCCATCGCGACGCCGCGACTCCACCGAAGCACAGCCTCTGTTGTCGCGGCCCGTGACGCGGGCGGATACCGCTTCCGTCGCGGGCGACGCGTTCCCGTACGGAGCAGACGTCGAGACATATGCTTGGGCACGGCCAAGGCGTTCGCGGTCCCTGAAGCTCCTGCGGTCGTCGAGGCGGGCAATTGCTCGGTCCCCTTGCAGAATGCTGCTGCTCGTCCTAACCCTGCTCGCCGTGACTTGGCTCTGCTACCTGTGGGACAGGGAGAGGAGGCTCAATGCCCCCTGGGTGCCGGATGCTGAGTCGCAGAGGTTCAGCCAAGAACCGCTGCCGCCGCCGTTGGAGAGAACAATGATCGCCGATTACGAGCTGCCTCTGCGAACACGGGGCCGGCACATTGTCGACGCCAATGGACGCCGCTTTAAGCTGGCCTCCATCAACTGGTACGGTGCTAGCGATGAGCTCTTCGTGCCGGGAGGGCTGGATATACAGCATCGAACCAAGATTGCGAGGACGATCAGGCGGATGGGCTTTAACAGCGTCCGACTGCCTTACGCTGACGAGACTGTCACGTCGAATCCAATGGTCAAGCGCAGTGCGGTCATGGCCAACCCCGACCTCGCAGGCCTCCGAGCCCTGGATGTTCTCGAGGCGGTGACGACTGCCTTGACCGATGCCGGCATCGCCGTCATCGTCAACAATCATATAACAAGCGCCACATGGTGCTGCGGAGCGAATCCCTGTGACGCCGGATGGGCCAACGACCATCTCGGACCCATCTGCCGGGTCAAGCAAACCGAGGACGAGTGGATACGGAACTGGGAGGACGTGATGGCGCGTTTTGTGCACAACCCGCTGGTGATCGGCGTCGACCTCCGCAACGAAGTCCGGGGTCTCTGGGGAACCATGCCCTGGGCCCGGTTTGCCGAAGCCGCTGAGCGTTGCGGGAATCGCCTGCTGAAGATGAAGCCAGACTGGCTGGTGGTGGTCGAGGGCACCGAGTCCGCCAATGACCTGTCCGGTGCTCGCAAGCGCCCCGTCAAGCTCGACGTCCAAGACAAGCTCGTGTATTCGGCACACGTGTACTCGTTCTCGGGATGGGGAGAGTTCGCCGGTCGATTCGCCCAACGGAGCTACTCCTCGTTCGTCGGCACGATGAGGCACAACTGGGCCTATCTTCTGGAGCAGGACATGGCGCCAGTCTGGATTGCCGAGATCGGCGCGCCCGCGTTACCGTCAGTAGGTGACGTCCGCTACTGGCAGAACCTGTGGAGGTATCTCAAGGCCGTGGACGCCGACTTTGGGTACTGGGCGCTGAACGCTCGCAAGCCCAAGGGCAACGAAACGGAGACTTACTCGCTGGTGCGGGACGACTGGCTTACGCCGGTGCGGGATTACCGATTGAAGGACATGTCTGAGCATATGCGAGCGTGATGTTGCGTTGATAACCAAGCAACGTCTCGAGCTATTGAATGAATACGCTTGCGCTCACAAGTATGAGATAGGATAGGCCTATGGACACACGCAGATGATGGCATTTTGATGCCGTGCGGAGCGTGGTGGGGGCGCTCGGCGGCTCCACTGGCCTCCCGGCCTCTCCCCGCAGTCCGCTTCAAGCCGTGCAGGAGCAGTGGGCCGCAGCGGCGGTGGCCCATGCGGCCCTTGGATGTACCCGTACGAGTGCTCGTACTCGTAGTTGTACGGTACGGGTCCGGGAGTACTCCGTAGCCACCTTATCGATAGAGTCCCGCCCGGCGCCCCGACCTTACCTTATTTACCTTATCATCCTCCACCACTGCCGTAGGTGCGAAAGCCGCCACTCACCAGCCAGTGACCACCGCAACTCCAAGTCACCGTCGACTTTCATCGCCTCTCCACTCGCGCCTGTGTCGCACAAAGCCGGTCCATGTGACGACGGGCCCTCGCTGGCTAGCAAACGTCCTGATCGCTCAGACCGTCGCTGTCCATGTCCCCGTACATGTCCCGCCCAGCGGCGAGGATCCCCTCAGCCCGACCACTCTGAGCAGACCGTGGCGAGCATGGACGATGTAGACCATACGACGGACCGCCGTCCGTTCCAGGCCGTGTCGGTGGGGAGGTGTTACATGCAGACGGCCAACGACCGAGTGAGCACGAGTGTCTCGTCGGAGGTGCGAGCACATACCAGAGGCTGACGTGCCGCAGTTTGGCGAGGGGGCCGCAGTGGTCGTTCGCGAGCGAGAGCGCTCCGCCACCATCGACGGCCAGGGCCCCTTCGACTGGCCTGGCGTCGAGTCGGACGACGGCCAAGACCTCGACGACGAGTCGCCGTATCGCCTCGTGCCGACCATGCAACGGTACCGGAATAACCTCACGGCCTTGTCGCAGCTCTACAACGTACGTGTCCGCCCCAGCACGGGCCTGTGCACGCGGTAGGAGGCTGAAGCTGACGCCACGGGCAACTGAAGCTCTACTTTGTCGCTTACCAAGGCCAAATCTTCGTCTACGTACCCCGAAGCGTCCCGAAGCAGACCCTTCCCCGACATCCCGACCTGCGCCTTGTGCCCGAGCCGAGCGAAGTGTCCTATTGGATTGGAGGCTATCAGGATCACGTCACGCCCCACACCATTAACCACATGGTAGTTGGCTCGCTCGGCAGTCAAGAGATCGTCGTCGCGTGCTTCGACGACGGCGACGTAACGGCCTACTACACATCTGAGATCGCCGATTGGATCTCCAGGACTCTCAACGTTTCCAGCACCATCCCGCCGACGCAGAACAGGGTCCCTGACGGTCCCAGAGACCGTTCCCCGAGGCCGTTCTTTCACGAAAGCGTGGGCAAGTCCGCCTGGGGACTGGCCATCCACACAACGTCACGTCTCATCGCAGTCAGCTCCAACCGCTGCGAGGTGACTGTGTTTGCGCTCGCATTGGCGGCAGGTAAGGCGCAGAAGCAAGAGTCGGACGTGTGCCGCGGCTGCACCAATACTGGCTGCGACGACATCGAGCGACACGTCCGCCAGCGTGCACGGAACTGGAGGATTGTGGTTGCACTCGGGGCGCTCGCGGACAACATCCCCAACATATGCTTCGTGGACGACGATGACGGCTCGGCCTGCATGGTGTGCGCCGTGGACATCACGGGAGCAATGTGGCTCGCGGACATCTGGACACCCGCCCAGCCCGCCGTGCGTGTCGAGCCCTGCAGGTCCCCGCGGCTTAGGAATTCGGAGTCTTGGCCAACGCCATCCAGGTAAGCACGGACAGGAACATCGCGCCGCAGTGATGAGGGACGGAGCGCTAAAGGGCTGTCTGCAGGGGCTGGGGAATTCTCGCTCTGCCAGATGCCAACTTTCTAAGGGTGAAGACGGTGGAAGAACTGGTCGGCTTCGAGTTGAAGCACCTCGGTCTGGCGTGTAAGTACACGGTGGATGTGGGAAGGAGCATTCTCGACATACCGAACAATCCGGTTCTATGGGAGACAACCATGGGCCTGCCGGAAGACTTCCACGGCGTCGTCATGGGGGATGATGGGCATTTCGACCTGCAAGTACTGCTGGAGACTGGCGACTCAGAGGGGTCGAGCGAAGGGGAAGATGACGAGGGAGCGGGCGACGATGAGGAAGCCAGCTACGGAGATGGGTCTGATGTCGACCTGGACGACGACTCGGAAGGGTCCGAAAGCGTCATGGATCTGGGGCAAACGACTGTCCCAACGGCCCTTGGCCAGCAACCCCCGGGCGATGCTTTCCCCGGCGACGGGAGCATGGCCATGGTCGGCCCGGTGGCAGCACTGGAGCAAACGACTGAGGGATTCCCTGCCTGGGTGATTGAGGCCATGGAGCAGGCGTATCTGGGCGGATCCGGTAGAGGCTCAACGTCGGGTCCCGAGGGAGGCGGACAGCAACCATGGCCATCACCCGCACGGCTGGACACGGCATACTTCCCGCACGCCGGCACGAAATTCGAGATGCCACGAGAGGCCGGCAAGCAGGCCGATTTCTTTCGAGGACAGTTCGAATTCGGAAAGGAGAACGTCGGGGACATGTCCAGGATGGAAAAGTTTGCGCGGCGCTACCACGTGCTTCGAATGTACGAAAGGGAGGTGGAGCTGAGGAGCCTGGAGCCCGAGGACAAGCGCGAGCTCGGGGTGCTCTGCCCGCAGGCCATGGACATCGGGCGGGAGGTGAGCCCTGCGACGAAGCTGCTCTTCCGGGCGACGAGCAGGCTCAGCATGGTGGCACACCTCCCAGAGATCTCGCTGGTGGTGTTGGGATCGCCCGTCGGCCGTGTGCTGCTCGTGACGCCGACGCAGCTCGAGAGGCCGGAGGCACGGGGCTGCGGGAAGCTGAGCACGGGATTCCGGGTGGACTGGGTACTCCCCAGACGGTCAGACGAGAGGCTCTACAGGAGAACGCTGCGGCCGCTGCACGGCATGGCGGTGGCGCCGGTGCAGGAGAGCGGGCGGGCCGACGCGAGCGGACAGCCGGGGCCACGGCGGTACCGGCTCATGCTGCACTACCGCAACCATGACATCCTGACGTACGAGATTACGCGGGAGAAGGACGGGGGCAGACTGTGCATTCTTTGAGAGGTTGCGCCCAGGAGGCGGCATCTTGGGGGACGGCGAAGGGTGTGTTCGGCCATGGCCGGGTTGGCGCGATTGGCGCGGGTACGTTATGATGGGCTAATTCACTAATTATTACTCGTATGTCGTTGGCCCGATGGGGAACCCCCATCTGCGGGCAGGTAATGCCGAGACTGATCTGTCTTACGAGTACGGAGTAGGGTTGGATGCCGCCGCAGCCTCGCAGAGTGACGGCGTATTACGTGCTGCGATGTGCACCGGCACGGAGTAAGGTACGGAGTGCGGATAGGCTTCCCCGGATTACTGTGCGCGATGACAGGTTCCCCGGACAGGGCGAAGGGTCGAGATAGGGCGCCATCGGGACGGGACCAAGGGGCCATGGGGGCCTACTCGCACGGAGGATGGGAGTCAATTAGCTGTCAGCACATGGCATTATTCAACGGAGATTGCGGAGAGAGGCGCGCGCCAGATAGGCATGGTACGGCGGCCGCAATCGGCAGGGTTGGCGCGCGTCTTTCGCGGGGTCTCGAGACTCCACGCTGCGAGATCTGCCGGCGATGACCACGAGGGATTTGTGAGGCCGTCTGCCATTGGAGGGTGGGCGGGGACGATAAAGGCTGCCACCTGGACGCTTCCGCCAGGGGCGAGTCGCGGGTCAGCGTCATACTCGGGGGAGGCGATGCATGTGCCCGATGGAGAGCGTCGATTGATGGCGTCACGACGGGCGGCGACGGGGTGCGCTGCAGACGCTGTGCTACCGGTGACGTGGGCTTCAGCTGAGCACGAGCGTGCATGTTTATACGGCCTGACGCCATGCCGTAGGCAGTACGAGTACGGAGTGCGGTCTATTATTACTGTGCGCAGCGCAGAGATGGACGCCGCTGTTGCTCCCTCGGCAGCACGCGCAGGGAGGGGAGCTGTATGGGGGCGTCATCAGCAGCAGCAGCATCCTCCCCCGGACCGGCCGACCGATGGACCGACCGACCGACGGTCCTGACGGGCACCGCACCGTACCTGCAACCCGCGCCGTCCAGCCCCGGTGGCGCCCCATTGGCTGGCTCGGGCGACGCAGCCGTATCTGGGGCGTGACCAATGCCGCCGAATAATGGATTCGATTGCTGTGACAGATGGCGCCTGAGTCAGCAGCGGCGTATCCGACCAATCACGGCGCGCCGCCACCAGCTTATCAGTCCCCCGTTTTCGCTCTCGCTGATTCGAACTTGGAAACGTCGAGCGTGTGTTCCTCGTGGTTGCGCGCATCCAGCTGCGGTGGTCCTGTTTTCCTTTTGCTGTTTGGGCTTTCATGTTATTCTCGTTTTTTGTTTTTCTTCTTTTCCTCGTCGCTGCGCTTTCACGGCGGTCACTGGACGGCATTGGGCCCGGAAATGAAACGACGCTGGGATTCGGCGGAGCGATGCGCGCATGCGCGTCGACGCCATGCGCTGCGCTCGTCGCTCGAGATAAGCGTCGCATCGCTCGCCACCACCACCACCCCCTTCGCGCGCGGACGCTTCCGGGGCCAGGGCGTCCCGCTGCAGCTGCCAGCCATGCCCAGCCAGTACCTGAGCAGGCCAGGTGAGGAAAAAGTAAAAAAATTGTAAAGACGTAGAGAATCACAGCCTGCGAAACGCCGAGTCTCACGGATGGAGTGCCCGTCTGTCTCGGGCTCGCTGGCTGGCTGGTTCGATTAGACTTTTCACGCCCATCGCCGCGGCGGCCGCCTCGTCGACCAGCGCAACGGCGCATTGGACGGGGCACGTGCTGGCGACGTAGCCGTCCTCGAGATGGAGGGCGCGAGCCGCGACTTGATTCGAGACGGAGGCGTGCTGCTCCCATCATCCTCACGCGAGTCCGTCCCATCCTCCACCGCCCCCCGTTTTCGGCAATGATAAGGGTCCAACTCGTCGTGTCGCTAGCCCCGAGCCAGCCTCGTCCGTCTCGATATCTATCGCCCAGCCCAGCCAGCCAGCCAGGGATCTGCGCCATGTCGCCGCTTATCTCTGCCTGCTCCGTACTCGGTACCCCGTCCAACTCGTCCCCCAGCGCTCGGTTATGCGTGACCGAGGCCGCCCGTATCGTCTTCATGTATCCGTACTTCCTACCTTACCCGTGAAGCTGGTAGATAGATAAACCTCCTCGCCCTGCTCCCTCCCGTGCCTTGTCTGTGCATGCCGTGCTTATCTCTCCTCTCTCGCCTCCTTCCCCTTCCTCTCGATCCTCTCCTCCCCCCCCTCCCTCTTCGGATCTAGAGTGCCATCGCATCGTCAACCCAGCGCCGCCACTCTTCGTCCTGTCTGACCGCCGTCGCGGCTAGCATCCCAGGTGGCTTCTGGAAGACGAGGCTTGCCGTTATCTCGCATCCTCGTCGATATCTCCCGCGACCTTGGTGCCTCCCGCCGGCCTCCCGCTGGCCTCCCGTCTTCCTCCCGACTTCCTCCCGCCGTGCCGGAGTCCTCTCTCCAAGCGACTCCGCCATGTCGTACGCCCATCTCGGGGCCCCGGCCGTCTTCAATGGCACCGACAATGACATCGGTGGTGATTCCAGTACGTCCACGCCGTGCTTGACGGGACTCGGGGTGAATGTGCTGACTCCTGGTCCTCTCCAGCCACCGAGAACCTCAACCAGTGGTATCAGTCGGGTGACCAGGCCTTCATCATCGTCAGCTCGTGCCTGGTCCTGCTCATGGTCCCCGGCATCGCTTTTCTCTACTCGGGCCTCGCCCGGAGAAAGTCGGCCCTCTCCATGCTCTGGGTCGTCATGATGTCCTTCTCCGTCATCATCTTTCAGTGGTACTTCTGGGGCTACTCCCTCGCCTTCGGTCAGACCTCTGGCAACTCCTTCATCGGCGACCTCAAGCACTTCGGCCTCATGAAGGTCTGGGCCACGCCCTCGGTCGGCTCGCCCCTCATCCCCGCCCTCCTCTTCTCCTTCTACGAGATGCTCTTCTGCGCCGTCACCGCGACCCTGACCGTCGGTGCCGTTGCTGAGCGCGGCCGTGTCATCCCCGCCATGGTCTTCACCTTCTTCTGGGCGACCCTGGTCTACTGCCCCCTCGCCTACTGGGTCTGGAACAGCAACGGCTGGCTGTTCAAGCACGGCGTCTTCGACTACGCCGGTGGCGTCCCCGTCGAGATCGGCTCTGGTGTCTCTGCCCTCGCCTATTCGTGGGTCCTCGGCCGACGCAACGAGAAGATGATGATGAACTTCCGTCCGCACAACATCTCCCTCATCACCCTCGGCACCATCTTGCTGTGGTTCGGCTGGCTCGGCTTCAACGGTGGCTCCGCCTTCGGCGCCAACCTGCGCGCCGTCATGGCCTGCTGGAACTCGTGCCTGACTGCCACTTTCGCCGCCATGACGTGGTGCCTGCTCGACTACCGCCTGGCCAAGAAGTGGTCCATGGTAGGCTGGTGCTCGGGCACCATTTCCGGCCTTGTTGCTGCCACGCCCGCCTCCGGCTTCATCGACCCGTGGGCCAGCATTGCTCTGGGCGTTGTTGCCGGTGTTGCCTGCAACTTTGGCACCAAGAGTGAGCCCTTCCTGATTGCGTCTTCGTCAAAGCCTCTGTGCTGACCCGCTCCTCCAGTCAAGTTTCTCATCCGCATCGACGACTCTCTCGACGTCTTCGCCGAGCACGGCATTGGTGGCATCGTCGGTCTCATTTTTAACGGCTTCTTCGCCACCGGCAGCGTTATCGGCCTCGACGGTGTCAACACCGGCACCAGCGGTGGCTTCCTGGACGGCAACTACGCCGCTCTTGGCTGGCAGATCGTCGCCATCGTCTCCGGCTCCTCTTATGCCTTCGTCATGTCCGCCATCATCGCCAAGATCATCGACCTCGTCCCCGGGCTGAAGCTGCGTGCTTCCGAGGAGGCTGAGCTTCTCGGTATGGACGACGACCAGCACGGCGAGTTCTCATACGATTATGTCGAGGTCCGACGAGACTTCCTTGCCTGGAGCCCTCATCGCGGCGAGCCCGCCGTCGATGGCGACGTCATTGAGCCGCAGCACGGCATACAGGAACATGCCAGCATGATCCGGCCGCATAGTTCGTCGGACGTTGGCCCGGTCGAAGAGAAGAAGTCGTCAGTTTCGTCGCTGCAGGATGACAAGGAGAAGGTTGTGGGGCCGAGCACGCCTTAGGACGCCAAAGGCGCCCTGCAGTGTTGTTGCCTTCTTGCGTTTTGTTTGTTCCCCTAGGATAACAAGGGGCCCGTGTGGATTGGGTAGCCGGCGCCGGCGTACGGTTGAATTTGGATTTGTATTATACCCGCATGATAGATCGAGGGCCTCGGGAAAAGCGAGTTGCATATGCCAAAAGGCCAATACACGTTCAAGACATATTTCATATTCCAAAACCTCCTAGTCCGTCAGTGCGCCCGTGCCCTGTAAACGCCTTTGAATATCCAGAACGTAAATCGCGCCTCGCTGGCCAACCCATCCATGTCTATATGTCTTACATCACGGCGGAGCACCGTCCGTCACCTCTCCGTACGACACCTTGGGGTAGTCCCCGAAACAGGCGTAGTCAAAGTTGGCCTTGGCCGGCATGCTCTTCTGCACCTCTAAAAAGGTACTCAGCTCGCACCAACCGTCCTTGCGGCTGGCATCGCATTCGGGGAAGCTCGTGCCCAGAGGCAGTGTGCGCTGGTTCAGAACGAAGTGGATGTACTTTGTTGCTCCACCACGCAGGTAGCCATCTCGATTAGGCGAAAGCGGCTGCGGAGTTTGGATGATTTCGATGTCGAGGCGGGCGCCGAAGGGTGTCAGGTGGGCAACCGTAAAGTTGTGGTCTCCAGGATATTTGGCGGCTGGAAGCTCTTCTGCAAACTGCCGCAGGCCGAAAGCGGTCAGTACCGAGATGATGTTGATATCATGGGTAAAGTCAAAGTAAAGGCTCTGGTTCAAGGGAAACGTTTCTGTGTTGTTGTCCAGTGTGACGTTGATCTGAGAACCAGAGTATCCCAGGGTATGGTTCTGAAGCCGGGCAATGACTTCCTGCTGATAACCAATACCAACAGCACGCTAGGCAGGCAGGGTCAGCAGTCTGGCGCTTCGACGATGTGATGTCTCCATTAAGAGTTCATACCCCTGTAGGACTGTGAAATGCGCTCGCAGCGGAAAAGTATAGATCAACCGAGTAGCCAAAGCCCTGCCACTCCTCATAGGTGAATAGGTCGCAGAACTTGCTGAATCCGTACGCAACAGTCTCATAAGGACACATGGTCTGCGCAGCATACACGTCGTCAACCGTCCATGTGAAGCCGTCGGTCATGGACTGGAACCGTGAAGTCGCTGCCGGCTGTATTAGCATATGGGATCTCCATCTGTAGGCGAAGACCGCGGCCAACCATTTTTGAGATACGTGCGGACCCAAGCATCTCTGGCTTCGTGGCCAGGGCCTTTCGTGCCTGAGTTTGGACAGTTGAGTGATCCCGCGAGGGAATTGTTGAAGCCTTTCTCCTCTATGATGACTTCTATGGTGGCATTGTTCGTCCTGCACCCGTGTGGTCAGCGCTGCGCTGTAGACAAGTGGTGCGGGAGGTGCAAACCATTCAAGTCCAAAAAATCCAGCCACCCAGTTTTCAGCAGACTTTAGCATTCGATCTTGTGTCTGGCGTGCGTCAGTATCACGAATGCGATGCCCACTCGCTCAGATTGCACCTACCGTCGTCCGGACAATAATTTTGCTCGCTGGACTATAAAGGTCACCGTACATGTAGCTGTGCAGAACCCCTGGTGTAATGTCAGCGTCATCACAGCATACCAACGGCTGCGATGAGAAGAAAGTTTCCATACCCGACTCGAAGAGCTCTTCGCGCCCCTTTGGGACTAAGATATCTGAGCCCAACTGGTACTTCCAAGTCGAAAGGAAGGCCAGGGGGCCTTTCGGTTTGATCACGCCCGAGACATTGGCGATGCGCTTGCCAAACGCCGCAACCTGGTCTCCGGTGGTGGGATACCGAGATCCATGTCGGGACAGCATCTGAACCTGAAGAATGCGGGCGTCCTTTGGCAGGGGGTACTCGTTAACGCCAAAGCCGGGTGAAGGAGCGTACGGGGACAGGTAGCCCATCATCTTGAAGATGCTCTGATTGTCCTGCCCCATGCCCACGATGGGCATGGATGTCTGAAGCGGTTCATTGGGCACGTAGGTTGCGGTAGGATCAAATGTCCGGGTCTGAGCCATAAAGGCGGGCCGCCCCGTAGCCGTTGGACCAGCCCATAGCTCTGGAGATGTCTGGAAATATTGTGGCACCTTGGGCGGGGAGCACGGACATGATCCACGGCTGGGGAAGGCGAATGGAAGAGACAGGTAGAGGTTTGAGGCGATGAGGACAACCACGCATACAGCCAAGACATAGGTCGCAGCCCTAAAGCGGCGTTCAGACCTGGACTGGGGCGTGACAAAGGTTGCGACTAAGTCGCGTCCATCCTGATCCTGGCCGTCCTGCGCCTCGGAAGCGTCTTGCTCGTCGTCCTGGTGAACAGGCTGGTAGCCAGTGGAGCCGCCGCCGTGGGCGTGAGTGGCCCGCGAGGGGGCCGCTTGCTTGGGCGAGGCGGGCATCACGCAGGCAATCGGTGAGCCAGCGGTGGCCTGCTGGAGCTGAGAGGTCGCGAGCTCGTGGTCAAGGGCTGGCTGGGGACGGTGGATCGGGGAGGAGAGAGCACGGGTGGAGGCGAGGACTTGCAAACGATGCGGCACGGCAGCGCGTCAAGCGTCCATTGCCGGCCGTGCGAGGTGCTGCAGCCGTTGGGGCGCGGCGGCCGGGCGCAGTAGCGGTGCGAGTCGGGAGTTCGAGGGTGGAATTGGCTTCTGCGACATGCATGCAGCATGTACGGATACAAGGCCGATCCAAGGTGTAGTTTGTCGGTCAAGACGTGTTTGATGATGGCGTCGGCGCGAGCCCACTCGGCGTGCTCCCCCGAGCGTCGGGAGCTGCGAGCCGGGAGACGCCTGAGGCTGTACGGTGCACGGCAGTCGATCGCACTGTGTCCGGGCACGGTGCTCTGCCCGCCGCCCTTGCCTTCCCTCAGCATCGTGACCCACGTCGTCTGTTTCACTTCACAATCAACCTCCAACCTCCGACCTCCCTCGCCGGCTGTCGACTCGAGACCCTGCGCTGCCTCGCCAGATGCCTCGATAATCTCCGTGTCCGCAGGATCGACCCGGCCGCCTCTCTTCCGGCCACTTGTTCGCCCTTCCCTCACCGCCGTTGGGGCCCGTAGCGTTGCTTGCAAGCACCTCGATGAACCCTGCACCCGGCCGTCCCATGGCCATGCATAGGGAGAGAGCAAAAAGCAATAACGTAGAGGAGGCGCCGGCGATGGCTCCCTCCGACCGCTTGATATTCGAGTACATGGTGGAGGCCTTGGAGCTTTTTCGTGGCAGCTGTTGTTTGCGCGGCATGTACGTTGTACCTGGGGCCAGACACCCGCCCGAGATTAGATTCACTCACCCTCCCCGTCCCCCCATCTCCGGCCTCTCCCCTGGCAAACCTTCATGCTCTCGCGGCGGCCACCCAGTGCTGGACATCTGCCGCCATGGCCAGTCTCCGCAACTGCCGCGAATGCTCTGGCTGCCCATCGGTGACACGAGGCGTTGATCTTGTGCTACCGAACGCGGCGCTCCATGCTGTGCTCCGCGACCTTCCTGGCGTCCCGAAGTCCTGGGAGCGACCTCTGGAGGAAGGCCAATCACCTATTCCACTCCTCGTCTCCATGTTGCACAAGCTGTCACCGGGAGTTGCAGGCAGGGTATTAGGTGGCGGCTTGTGAGACACCGATTTGCCAAGGACTGAACCTCGCGCGTCGTGCAGGCTGGTGAGGTGAGTTGGTGACGTGAGGTGAGGCACGGTGAGGTGGGTGGGTATGCATGGGCAATCAGTCTTGTGTTGCATGCATGCACGTATAAACCTCCGAATGATTCGCCCTATGCAGAGACAGGGCTCGTTACCCGATCGCACTTCCACTTTTATTCATTAAAGCATGTCCAAGATGCCAACTTCTATCCCAGACCGCCACCGCCGCGCCCGTCTGTCCGTCGTCTGCCCGTCGTCTGCCCGTCGTCTGCCCGCCAGCCGCTCTTTGTCGCCCAAGCAATGGCTGGATGCCAATCAACGCAAAAGAAAGCTCCTTGGTAGGACCAGAACGCCACTCTCCAAAGAACACACTCTATAAACCCATGCAGCAACGCGCCAATCTTCATGCATGTCGCCACCCACCGTTTGGCCGGCCCCGATCAACGGGGAACTGAACCACGGGTCCCGTCATTGCGGGTGTTCCCTTCGCCTTGTTCCCGCCGTTCCGTTGGCTGCTTCTCGCGACCCTCGGATGGCCGCTTTTGGACTGACCTCGTTCTCTCACGCCTTGGTTCAGTTCGGTTGCGATCTCAGTGGGAAGTAGCCGTCCGGCATGGGTTCGAGATGCCACACCTTTGCGCGGCCCGTGTCGAATGCCCTCGACCACTCCTCGGCCAGGTCCCCGGGGATGTCCCACCCCATGTCGTCGTCCCGAAGCCTCATGCGCACCAGGTGGCGCCGTTCGTTTGCCGACGGCCCATTCACGAAGCCCTCGCGTCTGTGTAAAACGGCCAGGTTGTTGATGAAGTGCATGTCACCGGCCTGCGTAGAGATCTCCAGCTGTGTGGCGCGGGCGATGCTCTCGATGGCGTCCAGCGCCTCCACCTGGCTGCCCGTTAGCTTCGGGAGGCGGCTCGAACGGGCGTGGCTTTCGCTCCCCAGCAAAGCCGTTCTCCCAAAGTTGGTAACGAGCCGTCCGTTGTGGTAAAACATTACTGGCCGGCACTGGAACCGGGGTCTATCAGACACAGGTGGGTCAGCCGCTTGCAAAAATACCCGAGCAGCAGTCTCAGCTTGGCACTGGGCTTTCGACTTACAGAGCGAAGGGCCAGTCGGAACGAGCAAGCGTTCGAACTAGGTCGGGGCGGCTTGCTGCAAGTACGTTATACACGGTGTAGGCCGAGGCAATGATGCACTTGCCGCCCATGGCTGCAGTGCTTCTCGTCAGCCAGCTCACGATGTCGCCCGCTTCTTCGTTGTGGAACGTCTGGACGTCTGTCAGCAAACCTGTCGTTGCGCCGTACACTTGACTTGATTGCGTTACAATTGGAGCCGTCGAGTGACGATGGTGGCTAGACTTCTGCCTTGAAGAATTGTCGGCGACGATGTGGACTGTTTGCCCGTCAGCGTAAGCCCGCTCCCGCGGACCCAAGCTCTCGTACCCAGCATGTTGCCCTTTTTGTCCTGTCGGCCTTGGCGGTTTGCGACGTGCGACTGAAGGCCGAGATGCAGCATGGTGAGGTCTTCGACGGTGTACTTTTTAGGGTTCAGGCCTCGTATGAGTCCGAAACCTCTGCCCTTGTAAATGTCGCAGCGAATTCGGTCCAGCTTAGGGCCCAGCGTGGGTAGCGGGAAGTTTTCTCGCGTGATGAGGTCGCCGTCCAACCCCAATTCTGTCGGAAACATGAGCCACTGTTGCAATCTCAGCTCTTGTTGCTGCATGTGACGTACTCTTGAATCCCTCGAGGGCGGCTTCGGCTTCCCAGATATCATGCTGATCGAGCATGAAGATGTAGTCGGATTGCTGGGCAAGCTGATGGCCGGACCATGCCAATGGTGAGTCGAGCACAGCAGGGAATCCCGCAGGCAACCTTGACACGTCTTTCAACGGAGCTGGGAAAGTGGTTTTTGGCAGCTGGGCAATATGCGAACCCACGACGGGTCCGGCTCCGGATGTCTCCATTCCAGTTGGTCTCTGTTTCGAGGTCAGCCCTTGACATCCTTTTGATACCCAGGCCACATGGCATGCGTACTACCCGGTGGAGAGGAAGTATGGCTCGATCTTCTGCTCTTCTGCCTGAAGAATTCCCGGAGCTGACTGAAACCGGGCCTCACGATGTGCGAGATGTGGATGAGCGAAAAGATCGGTGGAAATGGGCAAGGCAGGTTTCTGCGCGAGCCAAGTATTATTTATACCGGCCCAAGGAACGAGCATTCTGAATCACAGACAAGGCGACTGGTGCCCCGTTTCCTCTTTGCTGTTTGTTTGCTTCCTTGCTTTGGACTTGCCCAGCTGTATGGCTGGCTGGCTGGCTGGCTTGCTTCCTGGCTACCTGAGGTAAGGCATTAACCTGACAAGGTTGCCAGGATGCAGGTACACTCTACACTGTCGGCTGCGGATGGACGGGCGCCACCCGGATTGACACATCCATCAGGTACCTTGCCCTACCCTACCCTACCTTCACATGTACGATGCGAGCCGCAAATTCGGTCTGGAGGTTGACTGAGACGACAGCCACAGCTGCCACACCAATCACGCAGCATCGACTTGGGCCTGTCAGGATACAACGCGGCCGTCAAGTCCCGGAAGCTTCGTAGCTCTCAGGCCAGCCACAGATCAGCCGGCTCTTGATTTAGAAAGATACGTGACCGTGACAGCCTTACCGGGGGAACCATGGGGGCTGCTCCACGGGCCGCCGTTTCCTGTCCACCGGGACCTACCCGCGCGGAACGGCTGGGGGCTGGAGCGCCATGGGGGTCAAGGGTACGGGGATCGGTAAGATTTTTGATGCTAGCCCAGGGGGGCGGGTGTCTCGCTTTGGCTGCCGGCGGTGGCCCCGGTCCATGATACACGCCAGTGGATCTGTCCGAGCGGATCCACGGACCTGGGACGGGGGAAGGGGCCTGGACCAAGCTCGTCACACCCGGCTCGAAAGCCTAGTTGCCAGTCGAGCCCCCGAACCGACCCGTCAGCGACACTACCGGCGCCGAGACGGGGCCAACGGTTGGCGATACCCACCGAGACGGTTCAAGCCGACACACAGATACTTGTACGAGTAGATGGCAGGGGGTGACGACGCATCTCGGCTGGCAAGGGGTCCGGGTCCCGGCCTCGGACGAATCAAGCCCGCCGCTATCGGAGAAGACGCGACTGCCGGCTGCAGTGACACCTCGCCAACGAGATTGGCGAACGGGTGTTGGTGTGACTTCACCCGTAGATAAGGTGAGGTAGGTACTGGCCTCGTACGCATGTACTTGCTCGGGGTCGAGGCGTGCGTCTCGACCAGGAAAATGTCCAGCTCATCATAAAACACCAAGACTAGCGTCTGCAGCATCAGCAGCGCCGACAACCAGCCGAGTCAACCCTCGACTACTTTGCTCCTACGTCAAAGCCAGGAGTCGGGGAGGGGAGGCAAGGCGAAGGCGAGCAGGGACAGACAAGAGGGGCACGACGGGACGAAAGTAGCTGGCTACGAAGCCTCGTTTTCCAGCGTCGGCTGCGATGACCTCTGGTCTCAACGACTGCAATAGCGGCGCATTGCACCATCTCCACCATCCCTGGCCATCACACCCCATCGACACACACCACCGGGAGCCGGGAGGGTTCCTGCATTGCTTCCGCAATGAGCCCCCCAGCAGACCGCACGTATAATCCCATGTCTGCAACCCGCTTCCGGGAGGAGCGGGACAGACAGGACCTCACCGCCCATCAGCCATGGCTTATATCGTCGATTGTGGCTTCCAATTCTCGTCAAATAGCTGGCTGACGAAAAAGAAATCCTCCTCGTACGCGCCCCTCTCCCGCACTTGTTCCCATTCCCGTCCTGCGTGGCGTCCTGCGTATTAGCGCGGGCCCGGGAATTCGGTTCTGGCAGGGCTGGGTTTGGGCACTTACGGTGGCGCTTGGCGAATTGCCTGGTGGCGTGCACGTATTGAATTTCGTCGTCATTTAGATCTGCCAGCGTCCGCAGATCTTTATCCTTGCATTCGTCCGAAAATGGATACATGCCCTTGTTACAGTAATGGAAGTGGGCAAGGAGAATGTTTGCCCCTGGATGCAGCCAGCCAAGCCATGTCAGCCACGATGTTTCACACGGAAGGGAAGGGTCCTGTCTCACCGAGATGGTACTCTTTGACTTTGTCCTCGCGTGCGTAGCGACGCTGCCACCCTTTTCGTTAGCAAAGAATACACGCGGAGCTTCGTGATGTACAATTCCCCAAAGTACAAAGGCCGTGACCTGAACAGTGAGACTCAGTTGCTCAAACTCACCTTCATGCCGTGCTTGCGGGCGTAGCCCGCATCGTGGGCAGTGATCAGAGACGTGTTGTGGAGCAGTATGAATGTCACCAAGTACGTCACAAACCACGTTGCCTGCTTATTTTTGAGCACCATCTTCTGCAGAATTTCCAACATTTCCCTTCGTAGTTTGGTCTGGATGTGATGAATCAATACCAGGTCTAATTGCGCTCCCAGTACTGGAGGCATCGGGATCTTGCCAGCATTGGGGCTTGTCTCGTCCAGGATGTTACTGGGCATGCCCAACGTCTCCTCGCCAATTATGAAGCTTGACGTGGTCGAAAGACGGATAGATACCCATAGCGTGAGCGTCAACCGCAGAAGCTTCACCGAATCCATCGCCGTTGAAGGGTTGCGCATGAGTCGTACCGCTCGAAGATAAGTCTTGCCCAGCAGTCCTTGGGGGCGGTCCAATGTCTTTTGAATCGTGTCGGTCATAATGTCGTGAATATGCATTGAGTACGTTGACTTTGCCACATCCAAATCAACCAAGGCAAAAGGCGGGATCGCGACAGACTTCTTCGTGCCATTGTAGTCCCAAGTTCGCACGAGCTTGTCGCCATCTTGCGGTATGAATCTTCGAACCTGCAACTCCACGCACTTCGGTGAGTAACCCGCGGATACGCGAATGACTTTCACCTCGGATGAGGCCCATTTTTGGATCGGGTCTGTGATACTGTTCGTCCATCGACGGGTCCACTCGTATCCAGGGACCTGGCCAGGCTTATAGAGTTTGATATCCGTGATTTTGTACCTGAGACATGGAAAGCGCCCGGCCTTCGTATTGGCAACATTTGTGCATGTCAAACAAATCCCTCCAGGGTCCTCAGGATCGGATTCGCACTAGAAATACCCCATTAGCTTCCATTTGAACATCACAAGTGCCCTGCGTTGCATGTTCTAAACGCGCCACCTTCTGCTCTCCAGGAGTACCTACACGTATACGTTGCATCCTGCATCGGATACAGGAGCCGGTTCTTCTGGTCTGAGCCGTCTCTTCGCGAAGTTTAGGATCCTTGAACGGGCCTCTCTTCCCACCGCGGTGATCCGGAAGCAGGATATCGAAATTTGACGACTGGTGCTGCAGCGAAGCTTCACCCCAAGATTGTTGCTCCATCACACCTCCAGCCACGAGCAGGTTGAACTGAGAATTATCTGCACATGCAGAGATGCCTTGGAATGGCTCGGGGTTTGGGTCAAGTGTGCCGGTGAAGTCACAGTGATGATTCCCCTGCGGTTGGTCATCGGTCAAATAGTCTGGGGGGAATACTACGCCATTAGAGAGTGGTAAGCCGCGGACATCGTACCCAGTGGCTAAGAGCACTGGTTCTGTCTGGCTCTGGGGAATATTCGCCTCTCTTGCGCTGCCAGGCGATGATTCCAGATGCAGATGCTCTGATTGTGGCGGGTTATTCGAGGACGATAAGCCATCCCGGCCACTGTGGACAGAGTCGTATTGCCCTGTCTCTAGAAAAATGAGCTCTTGCGGTCTCGCTTGTGACGACACAATCATCGACGGCTGTCCCTGCGCAACATATGGCTGGCTGAGATCGTACACGGGCGCTGGTGTGTCTGGAAGGGGGCAGTACCCTTTAAGAATAGTCAACGCCGAGCCACAAAAGCCCGCTTGTTTCATTAAGAGCAGAATACACACCATCGGGTTGTCCCCAGCTAAATCCTGGACAGGGGCACAGCAAAAGACTGAAATTTGTCATCTGCTTGGTCAAAGGTGGCCCCGGAGACGGCGGCACTGCCGCGTGCGGCCAACACGCAAAACTTCCCGACCCATCACTCGCATGCGGGCTTAAAGATTCTAAGTCGGCAGGCTTCTCGGCGTAGCCCTGCTCGCAGGATGGGCCGCTTCCCGGAGACATGGGAATGTAACCGTCGAGTCTTCGCCTCTTTGGTGTATACGCCAGCTGAGTGTTATCATAGGTTTCGAAGCTGGAGGACGAGCCATAAGATAGATTGACCTGGTCCTGCAGCGTTTGCAGTCCAAAAGGTGGCGTATATAGTGTATCCACCAGAGGTAAGAATGACTGTAGCGGAAGCGAAGACACTTCAGCCTCGGCGCAGGACCGAGGCCTCTTGTGGGTCAATGACTGAGTAAACTCCTATCTTTCGAGTCAACCGAGGATTCATGAGTGCAAAATGGATAGGGCAGCGAGAGGCTGTCCAAAGAAGACCGGGTATGAGGCATTGCGAAAGTGGGTGGCTTTACAGTACATTCAGGGGTCGGATGCCAGTCCGGACGAAAAGGAAAGGCTGAAGCAAGCACGAGGTAGAATAACGTGCAGGGCATTCATGTAGGAAGGGAAGAGATAAAAGGGGAGGAGGATTGATATATCTTCTTATGCAGGTTCCCGGCGGCGGCCAGGGAGCAGGGTCCGCTTACCATGTTGGCTGCAGGGAGAAGATGTGCGTTGGACAAAAGCTGGCTTGCAAGAAGGACCAGACACCAAGGTACCAGCACGTGGAAAGTAATGTATCGAGTTCCCACAAGGAACAAGGAACGTCAGACAGGTACAACGAAGCCGCGAGCTGGGAGCTGGGCAGATGGGTCGCGGCGGCGGAGCCGGGGAAAGGGGGTCAACCAGCTAAGGTTCCACCCGGACCATAGCCGGGACGGACTCAGCCATCCGGCCGTGCATTCGTTGGGGTGGAGTGAGCGCAGTCGCCAGCAGCAATGCTAGATGAGAGACTTTTCGAGGAAGGGCGGCGCCTTCGATGGAGACGGGAAAGACTGGCGGGGGGGGCTCCAGGCGGAGACGGGATGTAAGTATGGAGTCAGCTAGTGTTGGGCGTCAAGCTGGGGGCCCAGAGGGGTCGATGACGGGTACCGCCCTAGACGCTGGTGGTGTGTGCGCTTCAGAAGCGCCGCCCTCGAGGGCCACTGGCTATGGCTGGCAGGACGGCTGGGGATTGCTCGCGTCGCCGGTGACCCGGGGGGATGTGGTGTGTGTTTCCGCCTGGCAAGGGTGGTGTGTAGAGCGGGCCAATGCCTGCTGCGTGTCGCTGATATGCATGAGCGCCGGTACCGTCGAGTGGCTGGCTAGCAAGCTGGCGGAAAGGGCGACAAAAGTCGAGGTCCCGAGGAGAAAAGAGGCGACTCGGTGAGGAGGGCGAGGGCATGCCATACCATGGCTCACTCGCTCCGTGCTGAATTGTATTTGAGCGGACTGAGGGGTACTCTTGGGCTGACAAGGGGGGGTTATCCGTGGCTGGGCCCAATGTCTGCTTGCCTCATTGCAGCGTAAGACACAACGTGGGCTTCCCGATCGGGACGGCCCATGCATGGGGTGGGCTCCATGCTGCAAGACAGGGCGAGCAATAGCCTTCGACAGGTGAACCGCTGAATGCCGATACCAAAGTAAGGTGTTTCTGCGCGGCTGTCATCAACGGCAAGATGCGCCGCCTTCGTCTGTTGTGATCACAATCACGCCACGGGTGCGTTGTCGCAAGGCCGCTAGTGCCGATCCTGCGTGTATAATAACTGGCTGCTCGCCCAAGATCGTGGCCGTCGGTCACGATGGGCTCTAAGATGGCATTGCCGAGCTGGTACCCAATCGCACATTGCGTCAAGATTCCTTGCGCGCATGCTGTCTTCTCTGACCAACGAGCAGCCGAACTCTCCGCCTTGCTCTTGCAGCAGACCTTTCGGAGCCAGCGCCATGCAGCGTTGGTCTGCATCAACGGGCGAAGTACTTTCGAGGACATCGTGGCGCAAACGAAGGCATCGGAAGGGTCGGTCGCCTGGCGCCCAGGGCAAATTGGGATAAACGTGTGCGTGGCCGCGAGGAGCATTACGAGTATGTGCCACGCGGCTTCCTGCTCAGGTTTGCTGAGAGTGTCAGTAGTACGGCGATTCTTCACAGCTCGCGGCGCGTTCATCTGGCTGGTGGACTTCCTGCAACGTGAGCGGCCACGCACTGGCGTCGTGGGCATGGCTTCCCTGGACAAAATGCGAGGCGCTCTCTTGAGGTAGTCTACGAGACCGTACGGAGTACAGAAGACTCGTACCAATTGTTCGCAGCTGCTCAAGGCCTGTTGCCGTGGATGGCCATTAACATGTGAGACGGCACGCAAGCCCACGTAGCCCAGCTTGGGTGCGGGGACCGGTGAAGAATGGGAGCCAATGCGCATCCGCAGAGAGGTGTATTTCCACGCACTGATCCGGGATCGCGCCGGGGTCAGGGAGATCTTCGCACGGCTCACGCGACCCTGTGACTGGGGGCACGACCCCGGGACCGGTCACCGCCCCAGTCACAGGGCGGCAGACTTGCGCGCCGCGACGGCAACGCTTCGTAGCTGCAGAAGTATGGGGTATACGTCGTCGGCATCCCGAGTGGCTTCCCGGTGAGCAAGCGCTGACGAGCAACCCGTTGGCATTGGCCCAGTGGGGACTGTTGGGTCGTGGTCGCAATGCTTACTCTTGTGAGACGTCTTTTCCTGTGGGCTCAGAGCAGACAAGCCGACAAGACATGTTTGTTAGGCACAGGATTGTAGGAGATTGCTGCAGTAATCTCGCAGGCGGCAGATGGGGGCTGCCTGGGCGGTGCAGAATGCGGAAGCCCAAGCAAGGAGCGAGCGATGGCCAAGACGACGCAGCTGGGCAGCGATGGAGGGCAATGCAACCAGCTGGAGATTTGCAGGCCGAGATGAGGTCCATGACATGTCGTCAGAGTCTAGCTTAGCGGCCAGCCTAGCCCGTCGCATGTGGCAGGAAGGTGGGAACGGCTGCGGGCCGCGGGGGGGCTCTGGCTTGAACTCTATCGTGCAGCCTCCACCGAGTCCACCCCCAGAGGGCCAGAGCCACCTGAGTCCTGACGGTGCGGTGAGCGAGTGTGAGGGTGGCACGGCACCTCAGTGGGTCGCCGCATCCCAGGAGAACGGACGCGCCGTCGCGCACTATCGCACCTTCCGAGGTACTCGCTCGTACTCGCTGGGTCACGGGGCGCGCATACGTAAGGCGCCGCCGCCCGAGGCGTGCAAGCTCCAAAGTACCTGCACTGCGGCATCTCGTGATGGCCCCAGCGAATTGGTCGACCACTGCAGTTACATCCAGCCGCCCGCATCCTCTGCAAAGCACACCGCCGCAGCTGTGTGTCGTCCAGCCAAAGGCCTGCCAAGGGTACCCAGGGCGAGGCGAGGCGAGGCGAGGCGATCAATGCCGCTATCGGCCGACTCGCACGGCGCTGTGTGCTTGCATTGGCCTGCCGTCAGGCAACTTCCGACGCCCCTTTCCACCCGCCATTGGCCTCTTCGGGAACCCTGGCCGCTGCCGACGGCCTTGGCTTGGCTCTGCCTGCCGGTGCCACTGGACCGATTTCTTTGTGTCGCCGCCGCCGCCGAACCCTCGCCTGCGGAATTGAGTCATTGACCAGCGTCTTGGGACCTCTATGGCCAGGATTGGAAGGTCGGCACGCTCGCGATCGATCCGTGGACCGTGTCCTTGAATTTCCTAAGCGAACCGACCGGTGAGCTCGCGTCCGAGGTATGGCAAAGACCTTTGCGTGCCAATCCTGGATGTACCAACTCGCCAGACTCGGCCAAGGGACGTTCCAAGACCATGTACGAGGCGGCGGCTGCCAAGCCAAGCCCTGCGATCTGCAGACCCCGGCAATGATGATGCGTCCACGGTAAGATCGGTCAGCGGTTGAGCTGGAAGCCATTCACCGAAGCACCCGCATGCCGTGTTGTACGTTCAGGTACGGCCGGGGAAAGTACCGCTGGCTGTTTGTGAATGTACTGGCCAGCCGGCTTCCACCTCGTCGTCCCGGTGCGTACAGTGTCTTGTTTGAAGCGACACCTCGCCTTCCTTTAGCGACCATCTCGCGTGCCCTCGTCGTCGCTTCCGTCGTATTGCTCCAGAGGACGAGAATCTTCACTATCATGTGTTACTCGTCTCTGCTCGATTGTACGCTTCCCAAGTCTCGAAAGATATCCAAGACCCTCATATTACACGCACTCAACCTACATTACGGAGTATTCTCAACCGATTTCCTCTGTACGTGCTTCGGCCAAGCGCATGTGATGCTAAGCATCCCATTGAGCTGAACCGCCCTGGCAACGCCTCCGGCCCATCCGATCTTAATATGGCATTTCTCGAGGATTCGCTGACCCCGTCTTTGTGCGACGCTTGAATGCCCTTTAATACTTCTCTCTGGTCCGCGATTTTCTATATCTGCGGTCAAGAGCTGCTGCTGTTGGATTTCCCCTGCCACACGCTCTTCACATTCACGTCACCGCCGACAACGGCTGCATACGCCAGAGAATGGACCTGCAAAATGAAGAGCGTAATACATCACCTCTCGCTAGAACCATGCATCAAGGCATTCGGACCTGTTTCAGTGGCGAGACAAGACTCTGCCACCCATTGTCCCTGGATTCGGTTGTATTTGTTGACCTTGGGACCCGTGAAGCCGATGTTTTCCCTGAAACATGAGATCAGCCGGCGTGGCTGGAGTCACTTTCCCCTCAAGAGTTGAGGCTTAACTACTGTGTATATGAAGAGATCAAGTCGAGCAGCGCGGCAACCTGCGGTATGAATTTGCGCAGAAGCGCCTGGGGGGAAGACTAGCACGCCCTCCTAAGAGCACATTTACTCTTGTTGCCAACTCCTTGTCCCAGGGTCAGAAACATATAAAGCAACGAGCGAGTCTTCGGTAAGTATTTGTCATGCAGTCCACGTCTTAACGCCTTGACAGTGCTCCAGCGACATGCCGACATTCTAGTGGAGAGCCGCGCTGGCAATTTTATCAAATCGAACATTGCTGGCCACAGGCCTTGGTGCACGGCCTCATGCCAAAATCCGAGCTTCGCCGCATGCGAAGCAGGCCTGATTTTACCGTCCTACGCCTCGGCCTGTCTGCTGAAGTGGATATGCTTCGGTCACTCGGCCGGGTGCGCCGCTCCGCCTCTTGCAGTCATCAAAGCTCTGCTATCAACCAAAGGCGGCAGGAGAGAAACAGGAGCTGAGGCTTGCGCCGAGTGGACTTCTCGCGTCGGCTAGAATTACGGTGGAGATGCAGAGTTGTCGCGACCAACGAAAGCTGAAGCGAAGGGAGACAGTTGCGCCGGTCCCCCCCTTCCCCTCAGCCTCTTTCAGACCCCAAACCCGTTGCTGAGCCGTTGGGATCACTTACCCCCCGGCCCAGATCTCAGTAATCATCCCTACCTACATAAATAGGCACGGTACAGCCCAATCATGTGATCAATCACGACCACCAAATCTTGGCCATTGCAAAACGCGGCCTGGCCCCATTCCCTCCAGCACGCCACTGTTCCGCTTACACTCCGACAACACCACTGCCCGGTCTAAGCGTTCGTCGCCTGCACACACCGCCGCATTTGCCAAATCTCCATTCTAGACCTGACAGTCAAATACCTGACTCGTCCTTCATCGGAATGTAATACGAGCTCGTTGGTGTCGTCAGTTTTGTGAGTCCAGGACAGTCTCGATAAGCGAAGCCCCGGATATAATCGGGGTGATATATATCCAGGCCGCTGCAGATAAGAGGTTGGTGTCCGCACTCGTCCCAAGTCGTAAAACGACGTCGAAACGACGTGTTGCAACTTCCACGTCTTCCGGCTGGCTTGCCCCGCACGAGCACGACATGGAGCTGAGCCAGCAAGCAATCCACGATGTTATTCATCCCACGGCTGCATTCTCGGGCCTTGATCCCGATCCCGCAACCCGCAACCTCAAGTCTTCAGCTGAAGTTGAGTGGCTGGAGTCTTCACTTAATCCCAAGAACCGCATCGACAGCCTTGACCCCCCCGGCAAGCCTCTGTGGCGTATCGATGGATGCACGGCGTTTGGTACTCAAATCTACGCTGTGCCGCTTTTCGTTGAGTCGCCCCGACCATATCGGATCGATGTCTTCATTCCCGAGCCCGCAACCCTCTCTCCGGAACTCCGCAAAACCCTTGATCTCGATGTAACTTTTTATACAAGAGACGAGTCGCGAATCTCTGAGTTGGGCATCACTCGCCACGTTTTGCGGATCCTGCAGCACTGGACGTCGACTCTCGAGGAGCCTTCGCAGATATACAAGGACTTGCCCTTTGGGTCGCGCATTGTCTTTCAAAATCTGCCCAAAAATGTAGCCGAGACGCGCATTTCCATCGCTCCGACTTACTACCTGGAGCGTCAGCTTCTTTCCGTGTCATCTTTGCACGAGCTTTGGGGACGGGACATCAAATTTCCTCCCACCGTCGACATCAACGACGTGGAGTACCTCTCACAGCTACATGACAGCGTCTGCCTCGTCGGCATCGAAGGCAAGACGTGGATCTTCAAAGCCCTCACGAGCTACACAAAGTATCTCTATCACGAGCTACGACAGCTTATTGTCATGCCACCGCACCCGAACGTCATTGCAAAACCCGTCCACCTGGTCACCAAGAAATGCAGTTTTGGGAACAAGGTTGCTGTGGTGGGCTTCACGGTGGAGAACCATGTCCACGGCAGCTTGCGAGACCTCATTCCCTTTCTTCAGATACATGGCCGAGTGTCGTTGGCGGATAAGACTAAATGGTGCGTTCAGCTGGCTTCCGCGTTGCTGCACCTGCGTGAGACGTCGCGCATCTTCTATCCCGACCTTCGGCTTGACAACATCGTGCTCTCGCAGTCCTGGGACGCCATCATGATCGATTTTGAGCAGCGAGGAGTCTGGTGCGAGTTTGCAGCCCCAGAAGTCAACGCGATCGAATACATGCGGCTGCTGGCTATCGACGAGGAAATTGACCCAACTATTCAAGGAAAGTATGCCAATCTTCTCACCGAACTGCTTCCGGGCTGGGAGGAGATGTGTGAAGGCGAGGACTACGTCTGGCCATCCAAGGGCTACAATGTGCCGTGGTCATGCTTGACGCGAGTAGAGCAGGAGGCATGCGAGGTGTACATGCTGGGCCGCGTGCTCTGGTGCATTTTTGAGGCGAGAAGCGCACCGCAGAGGGCAGCCGTGTGGCTCTCCTATCGATGGGAGCCGCAGGTGGAATTCCCCGGATACACCACGACACCTCAGCCCATGCGAGATCTTATTGACCGCTGCACAAGAGGCAGACAGCCAGGTCTGACAAAGTTCATCGTCAGGGAGCGAGACCAGCTCGTGCTTCGCAAGCTGGAGAACAAGGGCACGTCGACGGCGCAGCAAGTGCAAGAGACTGCGCGGGACTGGTGGAGCAAGGAAATAGAGGCGTCCGAGTCGTGGCTGAAGCAACGAGCCGACGGCATGAGCAAGGGCGATTGGAATGAGAACTACTACAACAGGCCCAGCCTGCGAGAGGTGCACGATACCCTCCGGGCGTTTCACGAGGCGAGCACGGTTGCGGTGTGACGCGTGGAACATCACTTGACAGGAGTATGCCAACGTGGCGAGTGGTCTCTGGGCTTTGAACAAGGTTGCCGTTGCCTTGGATAGCATCACATGACGTAGTGAGGGGGGAACAAATGGGAATCTCCTCTTCTTCATTCTAAAGTTAACATCGTAGGCCTTGAGGGGCGTCTCTCTCTAAGCCATCCCAGAGTAGGCAAGGTAAGGTAGGTAGGGACAAGGGAACAAGGCATTGTGCACAAATGGTGACTGACACTTGATAAGGGAGTACACGCAGCGATGAAGCTTTTTGTGGTCTTTGCGGGCTATCAGAACGGTGCGAAGAAGTGAATGAGAAGAATAAGGTGGTACAGTAACAAATGACACACGACCAGCGCGTGCCAAAGCGGTCAACAGGTCACGCCGTCAGATGACGGTACGGCACAGACCTGCTTCTATAATGAGCCCAACGATCAGTTCAGGGAGCCAACATCCAGTCGCATCCTACTTCATCCTCTTTGACCCACGGTGCGTTCCCTGGTCCCTGCCATGTCGCTTCAAGCCTGCACCCGCGGTGGATGTCCGCAGGCGGGCCAGCAGCGCGCGCAGCTTGGCAACATATGAGGCCGGGGCGCCGTGGATGCCGATTTGGTCGTGGACATCCTCCACGGTGTGCAAGAAGGCGCTGGCAGCTTCGGGTGGCAGGAGGTTAAGCTCGGCGATGACGAAGTCCTGGTCGCGGTCGCCGATGAGGTTGAGGTAGAGGTTGCGGCTGTGGCGGCTCGGGCCCACGTGGGCGTCGCGGTTGCGGTCGACAACGGCGGTGAGGATGTGCACGAGCGTGCGTGCAGCGGAGATCTTCTCGCGCAGCTGTGGGGGGTGGTCGCGGTTGTATATGGCGCTCCTGATGAGTCGCAGGCTTCCAAGTATGTGTCGGGCCGCCCAAGAGACGTCTGCGGGAGGCTCTGCGGAGGTTGCTATGGGGGTTGTGGTTGCGGAGTAGGCGTCCAAGTCGCGAAGAACGTGGTCGACGCGCTGGCCAATCTTGCGAAAGGGATCATTTATGGGATCCGCAGAGCGGGAGAGGGAGAGAAAGTAGTGGAAGAAGTGGTGGTTGTCGAGGAGCATCCGCAACACGGTGCAGTCGAGGTCGCCCCGCCTAAGCACCTTTGCCCCTGGCGTAGGGTTCTGGAAGATATCTGGGCGAAAGTCTTCTGGTTCCATCCCGTATATTGATGACAGCAGCTCGCGGGACTCGAGCACCCGGTGGAGATCAACGGCCTCATCAGGATAGGCATCCGGCTCTACCACAACCTGGCAATGCAGCTCATCGGCGAGGACGTCGAGATGGTGGTCTGCAATTTTTTTGAAGGGGTCGCCCATCTCCTCAGAGAACCCCTCTGCCGTCATGGTGAGAGGTTTGCCGTCGTCGTGATCGTAGAGCATTGTCCTCTGAAGCTGGTCGAGGAGCCAGACGAGGTGTGTACAGGGCGCTTCGTCTTCTTCGCAGGTGCAACTCAGACGGGGCGAATCGCTGTCAGGGGCACGGATCCGTATAGACCTGGTGACGAGCTCCGTCATCTGGAAGGCGTATGTGTTCTCTATTCGGCGGCACTGCTGCAGGGCAATCTTGGGTGGCTCGCTGAAGATGTCGCGTACAGCGGTCCTTCTTCCTTCTGAAAGCTGGTCCAGGTTGTATATAAGCTTTGTCGGAGACCGTACAAGCGCTGGCGACTGGTCATCGTCAAGGTCAGAGAGCTCAGAGTCGCTCTCCGGGTCAGAGCTGGAATCATATTGGTCCGGACACCGGCTGGGCGTAGCCTGGGAATCCGTCCTTGCCTGCGCGCAACCTGAGGGAGGCATCTCCTCTAATGAGAGTCGGCTGAGTCTAGAAATCGGTGCAGACATTGGGCCAGCCAAGGGCATTAATAATTCAAGGGGGGAGAAGAAGGGTGACAACTTCTCGTATCATCAAGTGCAGGACGGCGAGATGGGGGCCATGGCGGATACGCTTGATGCTTTATACTTGACAGGAAGCCCGGTGCATATGCCAACTCCAACAGAGGGATATACCATTCCCAGTGCGGATAACCTGAGCTGTTGGCCGTGGCATATGGCCAGGGTTGGCCGACGAAGCAGAAGCTGGAGAGAGGGAGGGTGGCCATGCTGCAGTGGGAAACGTACCAGACAGCGTCAGCTCAGGCGCCAGCGCGCTTGATTCATCATCACTGGATGAGACCGGCAGTTGAGCCGCGGCTAGTTTCACACTCGGGCGGCCGCGGCCAACTGCATGGCCGTGCTTGTGGCTGGGTGGCCGCCGGCTCGGACGATGACTGAGCAGAGCAACGCCCGCTGCAGATGGGGAGGAAAGCTACCACTTGGGAGGGTGGCTGTGGCAGCGGGAAGAGGTACGAGCAGAAAAACACGGACGGCAGGCTGGTATACTGGGTCACGGCTCAACTGCCAATGCTGGGAGAAGGAAGTCGAAAGGCGTATGGGAGTGTACGTGCCAGTATGGTGTAGGAGCGAGGTCCCCACGATGTCCGGAGCGGGGCCGCGAGTGGTGTAGCGGGAGGCTGAGGAGCTGCAGGGCACGCAGTTAATGCTCCGTACCTATACATGGCCAAGGCATGGACCTACCTAAGGTAGAGATGCAAGCAACAACAGCGGGAAGAGGACGAAGCCGGGGCGTCGGCTCTCTGCACGTCCTAGTCTGACGATGCTTGCCTCTTGACAAGCCTCCTACGTTGGCGCCGCAGCCCGCTGTGTCATTGAGCATCGAACGTCCGTCGCCTAACCGGCCACAGCCAGGGGCCAACGGGGCTGAGGCTCTCGACGCTCATCGCCGCCGTACATGGAGCTAATAGACAGACTCGTCGCGGCGCGCAGTGGGGTCTCGCGCAGGGCACGCACGCGAACCCATCCAACATGGACGCCGGCCTGCCTCGCCTCGCCTCGCCTCGCCTGGCCTGCAGACAAGGTTCGACGACTAGCGGACCCGGTGCGTTGGGTGGGCTGACCGTTGGGCCGACTCGCTGCTCCCCTCCCTGATTCAATTTGGCGAGCTCCCGGGGCGGCGACATGCATGTCACATGCAGCCAGATGCTGCCTCCGAACGGGCGCGTTCGGGCCCAGCGAGAGCCTCCTCGCCCCGGGTGTCTGATGAGCGGTTGGTTGGGCGCTGCTGGTCAAGAGTTCTGATGCGACACCTGTTCGCCTCCGCCATGGTGAAAGATGTGCAGGCCCAGCGGTCGTCCGGAACGCGATCGTCATCCGGTTCTTCGCGCCAGCTATGCTGTCACGGAGAACCATGTTGCGAGCGCGACGTGGGAAAACGTGGGGTGGTTATTAGCTCGGCTCAGCCACGATCAGACGGCAAGCCACCCGGCCTCACTGAACCTTGGGGCTCTGGTGGAGATTGGACGAGCACGCAACGCTGCCTGGGGACGCCGGCGTGCGCTGTGCCGTTGGTAACTTCGCCCTGTGCTCAGGGAGGGAGCTACTCTACTGTACCACCAGCCCGAACCCGGGACGGGCGCAGTCGAAGGGCCCGCCCGGCCGTCTCTGCGGCCGTGTGGCCCAAGACGCCGGCCCCGACGCTATCCATTCGCACATTGGCAACACTGCCATCTTCGCGGCCGCCGCCGACGCGGCCGGCTGGGTACGCGGGTTTCTCCTGTGACGGCATTAATTTCTTCTATTCTGGCAGGCGACACGGCCCATTATGCAGGCCGCGCAAGGCACTCTTCCATTGGGTTATACCGCCTGTTCGTGCCACGGCGAGCGTCTTGCATCATGGACGCCGTGAACGCTCTAGAGCCCAAGGATGGCTGCCGTGTTTCCAACAATAGACTGGGAGGAGGGCAAGCTTCACCTTCGTCGCATGTGTGCACCGTACCTCGCCGCCTGTTCCAGCGCTGTGGTGGGCACTGCGTCGCGCATGCGCTGGCTGTCAAGTGACCGCAAGCGCAGGGCGCCCAATCCATACATACGAGCATCAGCAATGCCCGTAAAAGTGCGCCTTTCGATGCACAGCGTCAGGCCAAATTAAAAGTCGCATCGATAGAGCAGGGGAATCCGAACCCACTTCAACAGTATAATGGCACGGAGTGTATAAGAGTCTCACTTTCCTGAGCTCCTACCTGAGTTGCTAAGGTACCTGACCTCATGCCCACGAAAGTCCTCCTCTGCACTTCGGCCTGCCCGATGCCTGCAGAGTGCCGCACTAATGTACGGTCGGGCGCACACCGCGAACAGGTGCCCCAAGTATAGCAACTGTCCGTTCCATCATCTTTACCAGCAGCCAAACATTGGAGGCCTGTCGACAAGTTGACATGGCAATGGGACGGTGCGAAGTGCGCTGGGGATGTGGCCCTCGTCGGTCCCTCCTACACATTCACGTTCAGATCCAAGGGTGGCATCATGCCATCCGCGGCAAGCTCATTCCTTCACGGGTAAGCACCGGCTTTGTAAACCTCGGCAAAGGTGGTGTATAGCAAAGTAAAGTTGCGATTGTCAAACGACGGCACCTCGGCTGTTAACTCCCCGGAATCAAACCCATCTAGCAAGCCAGGACCCTCTGCCTAACCCCCCTATCAACCCCTCTAGCAAAATTATTTACCCCGGAAACAAGAACAGTTCGTAGTGACTTGACGTGTCGTCACTTGCTGGCGAGACCTTGAGATCCCAATTTCAACCCGATGACCGCGAAGGCATTTTGCGGAATGGTGCCCGGCTCAAGGCTCAAGACTTGCGACCACACCCCAAAAATACCCGCGGAGCCGACCAAGACCGAGAGCAAATATATTGCCCATTCCCTGCCAGGGAATCGTCTTGTGTGGCACGGCGCGGCAGCAATCAGGCGCACGACCTCACGGCGGTTCGCACTCCGTCGGCGAAGCGAACCGCACGCGTCGCGACATGCTCCTTGGCGGCCGCGTTGTTGGCGGACGACATGCCCTTCCGCAGAATCGTTTTCGGATCCGGCGAAGTAGACTTGAATGTCATCGGAGACCGGCCCGCAGACGAAGATGGCTTCTCTTGCAGGCTGTCCGTGGGCCGGTCGGATTGTCAATCGATGCCGTGCTGCTTCTTGAGCTGGGCTAAAGATTCACGGCGGGCCTCGAGGTCCTCTTTGGACTTGGCCATCTTCTCGGGCTGGTGGTATAGTACTGCGAGGGCCATCAATAAACCTGTCTTGGGAGTGTTGAAGCGTGGGGGCGGGGTGGCTTCATACCGACGAGATAGCGGTTCTGGAAGTTGAAGCCGTTCAACTTGTCGCACGCCTGCTTGGCATCCATCATGTCCTCATAGACGACAAAAGCCGTTCCCTTGGTCGAGTTCGAGATGCCCTGACGTACTTGGCTGCAACGAATGGTTAGCATCAGAGACTATTCGGCGCTGGCGACAGTCGAGGGAAGCGTACCGAATGGGGCCGAATTTTCCAAAGAGATCGAACAACTCCTCTGGAGTGACGGTGTAGCTAAAGCATCGCCGTTAGTCGCGCCGTCGATCGCACTCGGATTGAGACTGGAGTTACCTCAAGTTCTTGACGAACAGAGCTCTGCGGCGACGGTCAGCAATCTGATAGCATGCATCGGAGATCGCGGCGACACCTCGGACGAGCAAAGGCAGCCACGTCGCGCGCGACACACTCACCTGTTGACTTCGGGGGCAAGTTTCCCGCCGCGACTACTCATCTCTTGGATGATTTCGGTGAGTGACGATGAATCGGGACTCGGTAGGGTACGATGCGGCGACGTTGGGCGTCGAGGCAGGGTGCGTAGGATGGATGGGAGACGGAGAGCGGCGAAGGCGGCAGACGAGAGATTGATTGACCGACTGTGGGGTCACGGGTGCGGTGATGGATCACGTGATCTGCCTCCCACAGTACGAGTAAGGCACCTCACTTCTAGGTGGCGTTCGGCGGGACTGTGTTCGGACGCTTCCATTCGACGAGTCGAGATAAGCGGCCCGTTGCCAGTGCCTGTATCTGTGCGCTAGCAGGAGACTCTCGGGAGCACGTGGGCAAAGGGCGTTCCGAAGAGGGCGACGTGGGCATCGTGAGAATGATGCTGCAGGAGAAAAGTCAGGGGCTGATGGCAGTTTTGACGACAAAAGATTGATCGTATTTTCTTGTTCAGGTTTAGAGGTTCATCTCGATCCCCTCGGGCATCTTGCAGATCACGCGACCCTGCATCGTCTTGCGCAACGCTGAGCCTGCGGCTAAGGGACCTACTCTTGGCAACTTGGGGTAGGCACGCGCCGGACTCGCCGCGGCCAGATTGGCAGCAGCGTGAATCACAGCTGCTGATGAGGTCCAGTGCTCACTCCTGGACCGCACGGATTGCTGCAGACCGATCTGTGAACCATCTTCAAACTTCCATCTACCCTAGGTGCCTACCTGCCTGATGCACGATCGGTTGGCCATTGTTGACCATTCGCTGCTGATACCGGAGGCCTTGTTCACCAAGCACGTTCACCAAGCACGCCTAATTCCTTCCTATCGCCCTCATCTGTTAGGCCGTCGACGGACTGCGCCAACTCAAGCCAGGCCAAGACGCCAAGACTGCCAGGTCCAGGAGACCCCACCACGCTTGCTCCGTGCAGCGTTCCATTACCCCGTACTTCGTACGGAGCAACGTTCCGTGAATTGGCACCGAACGTTAAGCAGCGTGCGCCGCTCTCCCGACCCTCGGGTACAATTTGCACGGCTGCAATACATCTCCATTTGGCACGCTCTTCTCCTCCGAATAGGCTAGCAGTCGAATTTCTGCCTTGTCACAGGATTCCATTCGTCAAGAAGTTTCCCGGACTGGGGCGCCTTCCCCGATGCACGTCGATCAGTGGCAGGCTGTATTTACACAACTCTCGACGTAACCCTCCACAATGGAAGGTTCCGTTGGCAAGAGCATTCTCTCCGTCTTCGACGTCTGGGACGATGCCCGCGATCTCTTGTGCGACATTATCGAATCTGGCATAGCGCCCCGTGGCGAAATGCACTGGCTTCTGCATCAAAGTCTGCTGGCTGCGGATGAGGACTGGCACTATTTGATTCATTGCGCAAGATCGATTCGCCAGTTGCACTGTCCAGATTTGTGCAGTCTTGAAGGGGCCGATCTTCTCACATATGTGTGCTACATCCTCGAGGGCTTTGAAAGCAGCGACGCTCCGCCACCTGAGGACTGGCAAAATACAGATCGCTTAATCTTTCTGGCCAAAGAACTAGCCAAGGACCCTATTATCCAACCTCCGTCCTTGCCGACTCGCAACGCCGATGACCCAGGTGTCGTTTCCAAGTTGCCGCGTGCCAAGACGAGGCTCGCTACTCGCGCAACTTCACATTTCTGGTCAGACGCGACCACTGAGGGAAGCAGTGAGCAATCCAAGCCCGCGCCTGTGACGACATCTGTCAGACATCTCCAGGATGCCGATGTTGGAGAAGGTCGACTTGGTACTGCGAAATCCTCAAAAGGCCACAATCCGTCATTGATACAACATTTGCACACGTGCGATTCTACTGGCTGTACCCACAGCAATCACTGCGGCAATTCGGTTGAAAGTCGTCAGTTTGTGAGACCTCAAAAGCTAGTGTTGTCTCCATACTTTTCGACCCCTTCGCCAACGCCCGTCAAGGCCTCTCCCAAGCGGCCACCTGCGGGTACGGTCTCATGTATTTCATTTCCGCCTCTATCAGCTCCATGTTTCGGTATTGTGCAGGAGAGATTGGCTCACGAGCCCTTGTGGCTGCTCGTCGCCGTCACATTTCTCATCAAGACTAAGGGTCGAATGGCTATACCTGTCTTCTACGAGGTCAAAAAGAAGTTTCCCACGCCTTCGCATTTGGCCGATCCGGCCAACGCACAAGAACTTTCAGACATGATACGTCATCTAGGCCTGGCAGTTGTTCGTGTCGTTTATATACAGAAATTTGCAAAGGCCTTCCTGGACCAACCGCCGCGGCCAGGCGTACGATACAGGGTGAGGAACTACGACAGACGGGACGTGGACCCGCCGCGCAGCTGCCCGGGAGGCTCACCCGACGATTCGAATCGCGGGCTGCAAATGTTTGGCAACTACGACGGGGACCCTGAAGCCTGGGAAATAGGGCATATGACCCAGGGAAAGTATGCCATTGACAGCTGGCGCATATTCTGTCGCGACGAGCTCCTGGGACGTGCCGAGGACTGGAACGGAAAGGGCAGAGAGCCTGAATTTCAACCTGAGTGGATGAGGGTCTTGCCGCAGGACAAAGAGCTGCGAGCGTACTTGAGGTGGATGTGGATGCGAGAAGGATGGGAGTGGGACCCGGTCTCGGGCGAGCGAACGGTCCTCCGAGAGGAGATGCGAAGAGCCGTGGACGAGGGGAGGGTCGAGTACGACGACACGGGAGGGCTTGCCATCCTCGACGAGCCGCGGATGGTGTGAGTACTGAAGGGCTGGACGTGAACGATATCCGCACTGCAAACCGCTAAAGTTTGCGACTGCGTACGGTGTTCAGCTTCCTCGGCTTGGCGACGCATGGGAAGAAGGAAGGTCCTCTGGCAGAGCGCTCCATCCAGAGAGCGCATTGGAATATGGGAATGGAACGAGCCTTGGGCTTTCATTCTGCGCGTGCCTCGTCGAGGACACGAAGACAGCCGGCGGGGAAGGATTGGCGAGTCTGTCAAGTGAGACTGTCTGATTCCATCAGTTATGGTACTTTGGGGTATCGGCTCAGCTTACCGCCGCCAGGCCGAGGACAACAACGGCAAGCCTCATCGGAGAGGTCTAGGGAATGGAAGACGCAGAGCCAAAGCTCTTGGCTCTGTCCCCAGGTCATGGATTGGCAGAGTCTATCAAACTCGATGTCACGTCGTGTTGGGGGCCAATCGTACAAAGGTGGCGCTCAGGGCCTCGTCTGGACAGCTGTCAGCTGCCGGGCCGGCCAGCCAGCACGGTAGGTACCTAGCACCTCACCTAACACAGCACCTTGGCACCAACCGTGCTGTGACCCTCCCCGCAGCGGGCGTTGAGCGGCGCTGGACAAGCCAGCTTGGAGGCGGGGGCTAGACAGGGAGCTCCGGCACGGTACCGCCCTTGGGGCGCGTCATCTTCGGCCAGGTACCTGAGAGGGGCACCCAGAGCCGCAGCTGGCGCAAGTACCGTGCGGAAGCTCCCCACGTACCGCCCACACCTGCAACCGCCACAGTCCCGCGCAAGCTGGTTGAAAAGTGGGCACTGCGGCATGCACCATCACGGGATTTCAGAAAGGACACAGTTTATGTTAAGCCGCAGCCTGAGGTCATAGCTCACCCGGACCTCGAGCCCTCGTCCCGTTGTGCCATTTTAACTTGGTCGGCCGATCTGACCAGACCAACTCTCGCCCAGTGACCACCGCCGCTACATACCTTACCTTGCCCACTCCTCACTCCTCCTCCCAGCCCCTCTCCGTCATCCTTCTCTTCCTCTGCCCGCCTCTTCTTTGTCGCCCTTTCGTCCACCAAACGTCTGCCAACCCTACGAGCTGCAGCACCGCCCAATTCGTTCCCGAGTCGTCGCGCCCAGCTGCTCTGGCTCCTCTGGCACCTCCGCATCCCGCCGTCAACTTCCGCGCCACTGCTCGCTATCCGCCCACTACTCCATCATCGGGCGCAGTGCACCTTTGGGATAGAACGCTCTGGTAGTCGACTCCCCTCTAACGCGCCACGAAGCAGCGGGTCGAGCTCGACGCGTCCATCAAAGATCTTTCCATTGGAGCAAGCAGCGCACGAACATGTCTCAACGCGGTCCATCCGGGTATGGCCTCAGCGGCCCTGCTCCCTACGGCGCCACCAGCCAGGCGCAGGAGTCCAGTGGCAACGTGCTGGACCAGATCCGACCGTACACCAGCAAGGTGGAGGACATCCTGGACAGCGTGAGCGAGCCCATTAAGCCGTGAGTGTTCCTCCACCAGGCGCGCCGCGAACCGTCGTCGCCATGCGCGATCCTCACTCGGGTCCCAATAGCTGACACTTGGCTCCTTGCTTCCAGCTATCTCCCAGCCATTGGCCGATTCTTGATTGTCGTCACCTTCCTCGAGGATGCGCTCCGCATCATAACGCAATGGAATGACCAGCTTCTCTACCTCCACGACTACCGACATAGTAAGAGCCGCGGTGGCAACTTGTTTGGGTTTTCCCTCTGCTGACACTCGGGCCAGTCCCCAGCGGCATCACACACATCTTTTTGATCATCAACGTCATCGCCATGCTTGCCTGCTCCACCCTCGTCATCGTCAGGAAGCACTCGGACTACGCTGTGGCTGGTCTCATGGGAGTCGTCGTCACCCAGGCTCTCGGCTACGGTCTGATCTTTGACCTCAACTTCTTCCTCCGAAACCTGTCCGTTTTGGGCGGCTTGCTCATGGTGCTTTCCGATTCGTGGGTGCGCAAGACCAAGGCCTTCGCTGGTCTCCCTTCGATCGACGAGAAGGACCGCAAGATGTACTTCCAGCTGGCTGGCCGTGTCCTGCTCATCTTCCTCTTCGTTGGCTTCGTCTTCAGCGGCAAATGGTCCGTCTGGCGCGTCATTGTCTCCCTGTTCGGTGCCGGCGCCTGCGTCATGGTCGTCGTCGGCTTCAAGGCCAAGTTCAGCGCCATCCTCTTGGTTGTCATTCTGAGCATCTTCAACCTCCTGGTCAACAACTTCTGGACCGTGAGTATAGCCCACAATATTGCGTCGCGAACGCCTGCTGATGCATACCGCAGCTGCACGAGCACCACCCCCACAAGGACTTTGCCAAGTACGACTTCTTCCAGATTCTGTCTATCGTCGGTGGTCTTCTGCTCCTTGTCAACAGCGGCCCGGGCCAATTCAGCATCGACGAGAAGAAGAAGGTTTACTGAGCCTATCGAGAGACGTGGCGCTGTCTTGCTGTGCAAAGCCCGCACGCGACGAGATTGCAGACTCGGTGTCCTCGTAGGGCGCTCTGTTTGTAAGAGAAAACAGTATCCAAAAGCTCCCTCGCGAAACAAGGCCGCGAGCATGTCCGTCACGAACTGGTCAAAATTTCCCACGTATAGAAGAAAATGTTTCAGATGGTGAAGGGACGGGGGGGAAGAATTCTTAGGAAATAGTGGAAAATCCGAATCCTCCGTTTTGGGCTCTCAAGTCGTTCCGCATTTGAGTTTACGAGTTCTGGGAGGTTGCTGGTGGCGTAACTAGAGTTGGAGTCGATTGCGGAAAGGCTTGGCAAGGGACGTCGTATCCACTCCGTGCCTTGTGCCGCAGTAGGGGCGTTGTGAAAACCTTCTTGCAACTACAAAGCTGCTCTTCAACAAGATATGTCGATTGCCGATCTTATAGCTGGTTATCCAGACATTGAAGCGACGTGTTATCACGATATCACGTGATGAAGGCGGATTATACTAACGTTACACCCATGACCCCTTCACGATGCCCTTATTAAGGGCTAATTTCGCCGCGGCGGTTTCGAAAATGGCAACGTTGGCTCTTCTCACATTCGCTGCTAGGACAGTTCCACCTTGCGGTCCATCATTTTTGGGGTTCGAATTGGGATGCATGGAGCATTAGTCTTCCAGTCGCGGACACAGTGCTCACGCGCGCGTTGAACAGCCAGCCAACTACAAGTGCGACTTCGAACCTCGGGGCCCGCGCTGCACTCGGGCAGTGTACGCTTCGCACGGCGTTGTGCTCTTCTCTCACAGGTGCAGAGAATCGGGTGTGAGACGCATCTTGGCTCCATCAACACGTTTCCCTGGTGCTGGTAGTCTCTCCACTCGTCATGGCCGAGATTATCGGCACGACTGTCGGGGTGGTGGGCTTCATCGGGCAGCTCTTCGACGGGTGCGTGAAGGCCTACGGCTACTTCACGACGGCGGCGAACCTGGACACGGACAGCCAGCGACTCATGTGCAAGGTGCGCATCGAGGAGATGCGGCTGGTCGTCTGGGGTCGCGAATGGGGCGTGGCCGAGGGCCGGCTCGAGGCGCACCTGGACAGCGGTCGCAACCCGCAGCTGCGCGTGCTGGCGACGCAGATCCTCGAGGAGCTGCACACTACCGTCACGGACTTTCGCAAGCTTCAGGAGCGGTACGGGCTGGTGGAGGCCGGCGCCAGCGGTGCGAGCGCAGGCACTGCGGGCAAGGAGGCCGAGGCGACGTCGAAAACGACATCGTCCGGCAGCAAAGGGGCAAAGGATGAGGGTCGCAAGGCTAACGGCTCTAGGACCAACTCGACGACGGAGCGGAGCTGGAGAAAGGAGATTGGCCTGCGGACGAAATGGGTTATCGGAGGTGAGCCAGATGCCACTCGATGGTAGAAGCATCCATCTCCCGAGCTCGAACTGACGCTGGCATTGCAGACAAGGAAAAGTTTACCAATCTCCTGAAGGACCTTAAAGGCAAGTTTGCCTCGTCATCATCTCAAGCGCAAAACAAACCAGACACAACTGACACGCGGCAGACTTCAACGACGGCCTCGAGAAGCTCTTCCCACCATCGCAGCTCGCCTCGCTGCAGCGCGCCTGGACGCACCAGCTGCTCGAGACGGCGCAGCGGGACCTGGCGCAGCTGTCGCTCCTCGAGACGGCGTCGACGGGCATCTACCCGCAGCTCGAGGCGTCGGCCAAGCTCAAGAAGCTGCGCATCAACCTCGACAGCGCGCCGCAGTCGGCGTTCCGGCCCACGTTCGCGCTCAAGGTGCCGCGGCCGGCGCTCCGGATCGACGACGGCGGCGACGCCCGGCGCTGCCGCGCCCACCACGAGTCGGCGGGCGACGTCGTCGTCGAGTGGGTCGACTACGACCGCGAGGCCATCGACGAGCGCGTCGCCCACGTGCGCCGCATGGACGACCTCGCGCGCATGATGCACTCGGCGTCGTCGCGGCACCCGGACCTGCACAGCGTCGACTGCATCGGCTACACCGACGACGCCGCCTGCTCCCGCTACGGCCTCGTCTACAAGGCGCCCGCGTCGTCCTTCTCGACGCTCCACGCCCTCATCGCCAGCCCGGACCTCAAGACGCCCGACCTCGACGCCCGCGTGCGCCTCGCCCAGACGCTCGCCGTCGCGCTGTGGTCGCTGCACTCGCTCGACTGGCTACACAAGTCGCTCTGCGGCGCCAACATCCTCTTCTTCCCCTCGGCCTTCTCCACCTCGGCCACCTCGCCCACGGCCACCGCCGCCCTCGTCCCGGACATCTCGAGCCCCTTCCTCAGCGGCTTCGACGCCTCGCGCCCGGACCTCGACACGGCGCTCTCGGTGGCGCCCAAGAACCCTTCCATCGCCGACCTGCACCGCCACCCGGCCGCGCTGCGCGGCCTGCCCTACTGCAAGCCCCTCGACATCTACTCGCTGGGGCTCGTCCTGCTCGAGATCGGCCTGTGGAAGGTCCTGCAGACGTACTACAAGCCGCACTACACGGCCGACCGCTGGCGCGACCGCGTCGTCCTCGCCGTGCTGGTCCCCGGCCTGGGGAGCAAGGTCGGCAGCCGGTACCGCGAGGTGGTCGACATGTGCCTCCGCGTGGGCGACGACATGACGAGCGCCGAGGCGGGCAAGCTCATGGAGACGGTGGTGACGACGCTGGAGAGCATTCGCGTGTAATGATGATGACGATGACCATGTGTTTGTTGAGGCATAGCGACAGGAGCATGAGCGTTGTAGGTTGCAGACGCGACGGTCAACCTTGGATAGACTTACATAGACGTAGCTTATACGGTGGGCTGGTCGCGCGACATCCGGATGGCATATAGATGGCACAAATCACAAATCACTTCGGAGCCAGGCACGTACTTGAAAATGTTTCGTAGATGCATAACCCATCCCGTCGCTGTATGTACATGACCTCAAACCCCAAGCAGGGAGCAATCACCACCCACCCACCCCCCTCCACGCATTACCCAATGCTACCATGCGTCAAAAAGCAAGCTGAGAATAAGCGCCATAATCATAAAGACATCAACACAAGCAAGTCGGAACAATACACCAAATACGATACCCCAAGCCAGTTCAAGGTGCGGCAGCGCCTGAAGCGAAGTGAGCTCACAACACCGCCGCCGCCGCCGCCGCCGCCGCCACTGGCCTCGCCGTCATCATCAACCGCCCATCTCCATCCCGCTCGCATCAGGTGGTATCCGAGGATGCCGCGACCAAGGCGTCTTGCAGCCCTGCCGTCGAGGTATCGGTAAATGAGGTGAGAAAGTCGCTCCCTCTCACGAGAAGAAAGAAGACAATGGTATTGAGACAAACTCCCCTTTTCGGTCCCTTTGCCAGTGCGCCCGGCTCAAACGCCCGTCGTGTATGCATGCAATGTACGTGAATCGTCATGATCGTTATAAGGTGGTCTTTCAAACATGTCTTCACGGAACGTTCCCCACCCCGCGTAGATAGTTCGTCGGCGGCCGCCTGCCTGCCTGCCTTTCACCGGTAGATTCGGAGAGGACTGGTCCCCTACGATCCAGACACTTTCCGAGCCGTCGAGGCCGCTGTTGCAGACGCGGCAACGCTGGCGCTGCCGACGCGACCGCTCGTCTTCCGGACGCCAGCAGAGTCCTTGTTCCGCAGAGGAGACTCGGATCCGGCGCGCTTGCTGCCGCGGACCTTGGTCAAGACACCGGGAGTGCTAGCAACCCGGTCCACCTGCTTGGTGCGCATGGAGCCAATGTTCTCGGCGTCTCGGGATGAGTCATTGTCGATCATGTACACCGTCGATGTGGTCTGGCTCACGGACCGCGTCGTCTTTTCGCCTCGGCCGGGTGACTGTGATGGCTTGCGGTGGCTCCGCATCCTGAGGTGAATCTCCTCGTCAGACTCGGCACCCTGAGAGTGGCGGTGCATCGCTACAATCTCCGTCTCCTTTTCGATGCCATGCTCCTCCTCCACCGTAGTCTGGAAGGACGTGGACCGTTGATACGGGTGGTGGCGGTCGGCGCGGGTGGTCTTGCGCGGCTGCCCGGGCGTGGGCGCGGGCAGGTAATCCTCCTGCGCACCAGCGTTGTTGCGATCATTGTCGACCTCGCTCAGGGGGGTGCGGTTCGAAGGGCTCCGGTTGGGTGGTGTCGACGTTTGGCCGTGGCGAATCGACGCCTTGTGCATGGCGCGGATGGGCGTGCTAGGCACTGCATTGTTGGCGGCCATTTCTCTTCGCAGCCTGCGCTCGACGCGCTCCTCGATCCACCACTCTCGGAAGGTGCCCTGGTTCAGGTGCAGCCAGTGTTGCTGGGGGCCAACGACCATGCCTGGGCGCATGAAGCGCATGAAGGAAATGACCTCGTTGGCGGTGAAGCCGTGTCTGTAGATGAGGTATGCACCGATGAGGCAGCCAGTTCGTCCGAGGCCAGCCTTGCAGTGGACAGCAATGCCCTTTTTCTTGACAGTGATTGTCTCGTGCGCCAACCGGATGAACTTGCGAACAGTCGTCAGCGGCGGGCAGGTGCCGTCGTCGAAGATCATGTCAAGATGCTGGATGCCAAGGGCCTCGAAGTAGGATGGGGAGTATAGCTGAGAGTTGAGTCGGACAACCAGTCCGATGTTCTTCTCGGAGAAGTGCGTGAGGACGTTCTTGAACGGCTGCGGCAGGGTAGGGTGGGCGTCGACAGCGTCGAGATCTCTGGGGAGCATCGAGTACAGCTCGGAGCCCTCGGTAATCTTGGCCACGGGACTGTGTTGCGGCGAGGCAAACGCGAGGAAATGCGGCGTTATCCAGTTGAAGTCGCCGTGCTCGACGCGCTCAAACTTTTCGTACATTTCGAGGTCAAAGTTGTCGAGGTCGCAGCACTTTTCCTCCTTGGCCTTCCAGACGCCGTAGACGACATCCTGGACGCTGATGCCGTAGTCGGCCTGGCTGTACCCAGCATCTCGGAAGGGCATCAGGGGGGGGTCAACCTGGGCGATGGGTGCCAGGGCAAGATGGGGCGGCCAATTCTGGATCAGGACCATGTAGCAGGCCAGCATGCAGGCAGCGTTTGCTCGACCTGGTAGACGGCTATCAGCCCGACGCGTTCCCACACACCACGTGCGCTCACACAAGGATCACTTACTCCTGGGGTCGGCGGCGCTCCAGAAGACGACCGGGCGGTCCTTGTTCTCCTTGGCGCCGAGAATGTCGTGGAAGCGGATCGCAAAGCGGTACAGATGACCGATGTGCAGAGGGCCGAAGTCGTGGTGGAAAGCGTTGTACAGGAGGGTGTCATCGACGGTGAAGTAGCAGGGCGGCGTTCGGCTACTGCTGGGCACAGCTCCGTCGGCACCTCTTTGCGACCTCTTCCTTGATGCGACGGGAGTGTCGGAACTCGGGAACAGGGTGTCTGCGGTCGGCGGGTGGACGTAGGCCGCGAGATACAGCCGGTCTGGGATGGCTGTTAGCGCCGAGGTTGGGCAGGCACAGGGCATCGTCAAAAGCCCAAGGCAAGGCAGGGTTGAAGCAGGGCCGCGATGCGATCGACGGCGCGGGTGGGGCGTCCAAGGCGGGTGCGCCGCGAAGCTTCACCGCCGCGACCGTCACGTACCTGGGATATACTCGACGATCTGCCCAATGTTTTGGGAGTGCCTCGAAGAAGGGGCCATTGTTCCAGGCTCGCTCAGCTCTGCGCTGAAACAGCGAGGGGTTTTGCGTGGGATGCAGCTCCAAGCAGAAGAGGGGGCAGGCCGCAGGCGGGATGAGCCCAGGAGCGAAAGGCAGCTGCCGCGAAGAAGCGCAGGAAGCGGGCAGTCGGTTCGACTACAGAGGGCAGCCCGTCAATGCGCAAGGCGGGTTTGATCGCCAGCGACGTATGCGCAGCACGCTCGTTCGCAGGGCCGCGCCTCGGGGACAGAGAGGCAGACAGCGGAGGGCTTGCGAGGGCAGGTCACAGCCGGCAGCGGCGGCGGCGGACGAGTGTGGTGAGGATGAGCGGTGGTGATGAGGATGCTGATGATGATGATGGCGATGACGATAATGAGGATGCTGACGGGTGGAGGGAGCGGCGGCTGCTGCTGGCCCTCGCGAGGTTTTGTTATTTTCTGTGCCTTGTCTGTTTGGCAGCCTGTCTGTTTTGCAGCGGCCCGCCGGTCCCCTGTTGTGGGCCGCATGCGGCTGTTTCGTCGCCGAGGCAACTGCGGCCGGCGCCGCCACGCTGTGGCGCACAGCCAAGCGCACCCCGTCATCGCCTGCTGAAAACCAAAGACCCCCGCCAGCCAAGCCACTCGCTCGCTGCTCCATCTCATCTCCTCCATGGCGACGACGACGGCGACGACGACGACGAGCCTGCAGCATTCCTCCCGCTGAGTCGCGTCCCCTCCCCCCCGAGCCCTCGATCCGCGCGCGGGATGCTGCCGCGGCGACCATCGCAATGGCCACCATCAGCAGCAGCAGCAGCAGCAATGCTCCCGACCCGCAGTTCCCCAGCTCCATGTCCGTGCCCCCTCCTCCCCATCCTCGTCCATTCCCGCCACATTCCTCTCTGCAGTCGGCGGATGGCTGACTGATTAATTGGCTGACTCTTCTATCCATCTCTCTGCGCAGAGCGCTGCGCATCCCGCTTCCCACGCCCAGGCTCGCCGCCACGGCCCTCAAAGCCCTCCAGGTCGACCCGGAGCTTTCCCCCCTGGTCCGCAGGCAGCTGTCCGTCGACTCCGACGACGAGGCGCAGGTCCTGCGCGTCGACTACCGCGCGACAACCAACCGCATGCTACGAGTTGCCGTCAACTCCTTCATGGAGAGTTTGAAATTGGTCCTCGAGGTCATGGAGCAGCTCGATGTCGATGTCCTGGCCGAGCAAGACGCTCCCAAGCAGCAAGCGTAATAATACAATACGTCACGAGGCTTACCTTCCCCTTCATGATGCGTAACCTACATGACGTGATATCCCACACCTTGCGCTATCCTGCTATCGCCAACTCCTTTCTCGGATCGACTTTTGACACGGTCTGTATTACACTGTTCTATCGAAGGTATCGCTAAAACCAAAAACCCTTTCGACTGCGAGGGACGTTGCTCAACCCAATACCCAACCAAGGCCACCTCCCGTCGTAAGCTATGCATTGTCAAGTATGTAATTGGAAATTTGCACCCCACTTCTGATGGCATGCGCCATCCTGCCTAAAGTCCACCAAGGCCTCGCCCGGGCTACGTTGTCGACGATGATGATGTCTGCAACGTGTCCAGCTGATCCTTGAGCTTTTTGAGTTCTTGCCTTAGATCCTGGTTCTCTTGCTGTAGACTCTTCATGTGCACAATCGCATTCTCCACCACGCTGGCTTTGCTGTTGGGAACGTTGTTGCCCTGCTTTGCCTCCTTCTTTTCCGCCTCGTCCATCTCGATAGCTTGCTGCTCCGGCAAGAGCCCGGCCATGATCTGTAACGCCGAGTTGATGCGATTCCGTCGGCCCTGCTCGGCAATCTTGTGAGACGTTCGTTTCGACGTCAAATTTGTCGACAGCTCGCTGGGATACGACACGCCAGGGACCGTGTTACCCTCCAGGATGTTTTGGTAATTCGATTTTGACATGAGGAGCCGCGACGCCGTATCCTCCACCGACATGCCCGCGGTGCCGGGGAGGAGGGGTTTGATGTTGGGAGATATCCGGGGAAGCAGTGCGGGCGAGGCGTGAACTGAGCCCGTCGAGCGTTTCCGACTATTTCGGGAAGCCAACTGAGGCGTCTTTCTCGCGCTGGGTCCGGACGAGCCTGGCCGCAACTGCGGGCTCTGGCTTGCAGCCGCCGTCTCGGAGGATCGAATGCCCGGGGACGGCAAGGGTTGCAGAACAGATCCCCTCCTGGAGCTTAGCAGCGAGGGCGATGCGAGCGCAGTGTTGATCGGGGCCAGCGGTCTGTTCGATACGGATTCCGGCAGCTCGAGGGATTCGATGTTTTCTGTGACGGTGTTTTGCTCCTGACTGCTCGTCAGGGGTCGCTTTGCTTTGGAAGCAGGCAGCTTCATCAGCGAAGCAGGCGTCGCCGGGTGGGGCGGCTGCTGCTGCTGCTCCTCCTTCAGGGACTGGGGCTGAGGCTGCTGAGAATTGCCGTTCTGGGGATGGATGTACGGGGATTTGCTGGTTGACCGCCGGTTCGGGACTGGGGGAGGGGGCATGTCCGTCAGGTTCTCCGGTGACACCGACGCGTTTTCATCCGACTCCTCCGTCGAGGCGGCCGGCAACGGCAACAGCGCCTGGTCTCCGGGCCGCATGCTCCGCTCGTCGACCTCGCTCAGCACCTGGGACACTATTGCGGGACTGGGGCCCGTCTTCCTGCGCTGGGGCTTCGTAATGGGCGAGCTCTTGATGCTCGACTTTCTCGCCTTGGCGGCGTTGTTCTTCCTCGCCTTCTTGGACAGATCTTGAGCGGTGGGCGCGGGGGTGGTGGCAGGCGCCTCGAGGTCCATCTCCACGGGCGAGTTGTTGGAATGGGTGCCTTGGTCGTAGATTGACGACGAGTCATTCTGGGCATGAAGGGCAGGCGAGGTCAGAGGGCTAAAGTAGGCACCGGGAACAGTGAAGGCATTTTCCATGTTGAAGTGCGGGTCGAGGGGAGTTACGGCAGGGGACACCAGGGGAGTGAAGGCCATCTGATGGGAGCGTGTCAGCAGAGCATTCTCACGACCCTTGCACCATCAACCGGTCAGCGCTCAACTTACGTCTTGCTGTTCAGCCATGCGCTGGTGGTACCCCCTGTCGAAAACGGCCTGCCTGGTCACCTGGTCGCCTTGGGAGTAGAACTGGCCGCTGCCCGGCGGCATCTCGAGGCTCTGCGGCGTGGGGGGCACCGATTGGGGGCCGTGGTTGGAGAAGAAGGTGGCGCGCTGCTCCTGGAGCTGGCGCTGCTGCTGCTGGAACTTCTGCTGCTGCAGGTACTGTATCTGGGCGTCGATGTTGGAGATGGCGTCGGGGGCGGAGGCGGCCATCATCTGGGCGGGCATGGCGGCAGACGTCATGGCGGGCGTGTGGTTCTGGAGCAGGCCGTCGCTTCGGGGGATGATGCTCGAGGGGTCGGCCTCGCCCATGATGGAGTCGGCCTGGTGGCGCTGCTGGCCCATGATGGGCTGCGTGCTCCCGTCCTGGAAGCCGTGGAAGTCGAAGTGCATGCCCTGGTCCAGGTTCGTCATGCCGCTCATGTCGAGGAACTGGTGGAAGTCATCCTCGCCGGCCGAGGGCATGGGCTGGTCATTGCCGTCCCACGCTGCGGAGGCCATCATGGCGTTCGCGCGCTGTGCAGCGGGCGGGTGGAATGATGCACAGACGGATGTGTAACGTTGGCGAGCGTCTTGGTCGCCTCGACTCGGCGTCGCGGCTTACCCACCCAAGGTCGTTTTCTTTCCTTGCCTCGGCTCGCCTCGGCTCGCCTCGATCCTCCTCGCAAGCGATATCAACGACGGGCGTCCGATGAAGCCCAAAGGGCGGCGCAGCTGTTCGGGGCGTCGATGGCGATTGAGCGAAGCCGGTGCGACGCGGCACTTTGTCGTGGGACCCTCGTCGCTCGGCGTGGAGGGGCGCCGGGACTCGTAAAGCTGGAGGGGCCTGGCCACCAGCCTCGTGCAAAAGCTCAATGCTGCAGACAGGTGCAGGTGCGTCTCGCGAACGGGCACCGGTGAGGACAGCGACGGTCGGGTTGGTGAGGCGACGGCTGCGAGAAGCGAATACCGGTAAATGGCGCGCCGACGACAGTTGCTGAAGCCGTCGAGGACGAGGTGTTTGCGGCGGTGGGTATCGCTGGGGCCAAGGTTCCAGAGAGAGCGGCCTAGGGCCCTGCTGTGGCTGCTGATGAGTGGGTGGGGAGGGGTGGACTGGTTGGTGGACGCACCGCATTGAGTTGGTGAGGGATGGCGGGATCTGGCCCGAGCTCGTCTGCAGCGATTAAGGCTCGTGTCGCTGGCTGAACACGACTGGCTGCCGCGGCCCAGGGCCCCTCCACTCCAGCCACTTTTGGGGGGACGGCAACGGAACCAAGGGAACTTCAGGGCCTGCGGCGGTGGGGCGCCTCCCTTACGAGCAGAAGTTGGACCGACAGCGGCCAGCAGAGATTGTTGTTCGACTTTTCTGTCCCAGCTGGTTGCCGTGGCAGTGCTCCGTGCGAGGACTCGGATAGCAAGGCACCTAAAGGACCGGGAACAGCTACGAGTATGTAGACGAGAGCGAATCGACGAGGCCGCCGCCGCGCCGCGCAACCCTACGCTATTAAGGTAAGGTAGTTACTCGTACTACTTGTAGTCTTACTGCAGAGGCTGGCCGTCACTCTCACCGTTAAGGTGCCTGTAGGTAGCCACGCAGCCTGCTAATACTGCGCTGCCCGCGTCTCGCGCCAGCTGCTCTGGGCAGCTGCAGATTCCACCATGCAGCCAGCCAGCCGTTCGGGAATCTCAGGGATAGTCCAGACGGTCACCTGCTTGCAGCGGCTGGGGTTGGCGCTGGTTCACGCGCCGCAGCCGTGCCCCTGTCACCCTGCCCTGCGACGACCATTAACACAACTCGCCGCCACCACTCACATGCGTTGCCGACGCTCGCGACGGGCTTCACTTCCGGCGCTATTGGTTCCCTGGATCGAGAACCCCCGACACAGAGCCAACATCACCTACAACCCAAGCCAAATCACCTCTTGCCGTAGCCATCGTGTAGAACTGCTGGGGCAGGCCGGCGGCGGCGGTTTCCTACCTAGGAGTCGCTGTTATCGAGTGGGAAGGCTGGTGCTCAGTGCCAACAAAAACTGCAAAGGCGGCTAGTCCTCTTCGTTGCTGGCCAGCTTTTTTTGTCTCCTGTGCCGTTACTCGCCATCACGGTCTGCATTCAAGAGACAGCCACCATTATAACAGCAGCGGGGAGACCACTCGCACGCCATACCGGGCCCCCACCCCCACCGACTCGGGTCGAGTCAGGACAGGCTCCGTCCGGTACCCAGTCTCCCGACCACACGGGGCAGAGACTTCCGGGAGAGCTTGGCGGATGAGAGTGCCATGCCATGTAAGCATCGCGTGCACCCATCAAACAATGCACGCCGTCCGACAAATGATCTACCTACGGCGTCCACCAATCCGAGCGGCGTCCAGAAAGCCCAGGCCGGCTGCAGTGGTCAGTCATTTCTCGTGCGCGGAACCGTCGCATCGGGTCGTCTCAACACGTCGCCTTCGGGACCGGTTGGTCTCCTCCGCCACAGGCACCGCTCATCACGCTCTCTCTTGACGCGATCCAGCTTGCAAATAGCCTCGAGCAGCCACGGCCATTGCCGTCAGGAGCCGTCCCCCGGACCGCTAAAGAGTTTAGGTTGCCATTGTCCGCGCTAACACCTCTTCCAGCGACCAATGGTCGTCCGTCGGGCCGTAGTCAGTCCCAAACCGCTCACCGAGCCCTCCATCACGGCCTTTCCCGTCGGCGCCCTACAACGGCCCAACCGGACCCCTTCAGCGACAAGCCCAGTCCAGCGGCATTCGCAAGACACAGGAACGCGACAGCTTACCTTTTATGGTCTGATGTCTGTGCTGCACGGATGGCTTCCTCGGCTGGGGCCGCGCACCGGCTGCTCGCCGAGATGGCCCCTTCGATGCAGATCCCCGACTACCCTAGACCCTTCCGCTTCTTAACTACATCAGAGATGCAGCATGTCGCCGCAGTTGCGCCGTCATATTCATGCCCGTAGTTGTTGAAGTGGTCTTCGATGTGGCTCATTATGCAATCGCACGCATCCGTGTGGTCCAGCTTTGTGACAATGACCGCAAAACATTCTCATCGGTCAAAAAGAGCGCATCACACCAGAGAGCGCAGCACAGAACCAATAAAAACAAAACAAAGGGACACCCTATTCCCCAAGAGCAGGCGACATGTACGGATAGCACATCCAAAAGACACCACGCAAACTTGCAACGTACCCATGGCCAGTGTAGTATGTATTGCGCAACTACCTTACATACAAGTTTGCTTCCTCCGTGCGCACCAGGCCAACCGCTCCACCAAGATGGCCCGCACCATCTTCTCCTGCGTTAAACCATCTTGTTCCTCCCAAATCAGCGAATTAACCCCCCGCAGAAGATGATTATGGTATCATAGCAGCAATACGTTGGACGGAAAATGACCGAGTCGAGGCTAGAGTCTAGAATGTACAGAAAAGCAGATGGACGCAGAGACGCAAGAGTATGAGCCGAATATGTCCAAACAAAGAGATGTCGACGCCGAGACAGCGAGTGAGGGGGTGAGTGAAAAACCAACCCCATTGGGATGCACCGTCTATGCGAATAAGTCCAGACTTTTCCCAATCACCCCGAAGATAAACGAATAGGAGACAAGGGCTCATCAGGCGCATTTGAAAGAGAGGGAGATTGAGTGAGTAAGTGAGTGAGTGAGCGAGTGAGTGATGGGTTTCGTGCGGGAAAGCTCCCGATATAGGGCCAGCCAGATGATCATAAGTTGCGTGGACAAAGACTGACTGATTCGACCATCATCGTGAAGGAGGAATGCTAGCATCGCAAAAAACTCAATCCCGAGACTGGTCCCGAGACTGGTCCCCAAGGTTCAGCCAGCTCATGTCGGACGATGTAGCGGCCATGGCAAGCTGAGGTTGCTTGCTCACACCAGAGGGAGGCATCCTCGCCCCGGCCGCGCTCGGGGTCAGCGGCGTTATGTAGCTGTTGGTAGGACCGTAGGCGCTGCTCGGGGCGCGGGCTGCACCCCATGGCTTGTCCGTCTCGGTGGCATCCCATGCCTCGTTGATGCTCTCCGGTATGCCGCTCGAGTAGCCAGAAGAAAGGGCGGACACTGCAGACGGAGGGCGCTCGATCTTGCCCGACATGCCTTCCGTCCGAACGTTGGCATTATATTGAGAGACAACTGGGCTGCCAGAGTTGACGCTGTTGACCTCTGGCCGGCCCTCGAATCTTCGCCCTTCGAAGTTCAAAGGAGGCACCGTCGCGGAGTCCTGTGTGACTCTGCTCGGGTTGGCGTTATTGATGTTATTATCGTTGTTGTTGCTTGTGGCCTCTGAGTAGTGAGAGCTTTGCCCCGAGCTGACAGTGTTTCTCTTGGCCGAGCCAAAGCCCAGCATCTGAAGGGCACTCCCTCCTGACCAGTACCGGTTCCAGCCAGAGCTTCTGCGAATGCCATCCTGCGCCTCCAAGGGCCCGTTGCGCGGCCGAGGTTCAGCCACCGTTGGGGCAAACGCAACACCCCGGTCATCTTGCCCTGCAAAAACAGGGTGGTCCGCCATTTGTGGAATTGGCTTGCTTATTGTGCTCTTGAATTGCTTGTGCAATGAGCTGACGGAGCTCCGCGTCGTGTCATTGCTTGGCTTTCGTGCCAAGCCTGACCTCTCCTTGCCCATGCGGCCCATCAAAATGGCCATGGATGAGTAAGACTCTTGAGATCCCTGCGGATAGTGACCGCGGAAGTGGCCAGCGGACTTGGTGGGGAGGGTGCTTTTAGCAAAGGGCATGGTGTCCTTCTCGTCAAATGGAGCATTCCTGGCACCGTTTTCTTGGCCGGACTCAGCATTCTTCTGACGCTTCGTCCGCCGCCGCAATAGCAGGAGAATGAGACCAAGCAGGGCCAAGAAGCCTGCAATGGATCCCAGAGTGATGCCAAGTATGGTGTCCGAACTTGGACCAGAGTTGTTGCTTTGGTCAGCAGAAGCATGGGAGGTTGCTGCCGCCACCGCTGTCGTGGTGCTGGCCGCCGCCGCCGCCGTCGTCGTCGTCGTCTGGATGGTGGAGGAAGCCGAGGTTGATGTTGATAGGATGCTGGTAGAGGTCGACGTTGCGGATGTTGTCGTCGACGATACTGACAACTCCTTTGCTTCCTTGTCACCAAGCACCGCAGTAGCATTGACCCAGCCGTTGTTGCTAGTGTCAAAAATGGCAAGAGGGCTTTCACTGTTACCTCCAGAGAAGACGACCATACCATTCGAGCCCTGAGCCATGGCATAGTTTTGTCTGGTGACCGTGGGCGCTAGAGTGGCGTTGTACTGCGGCCATTCACCGAGTCTTAGAGCGCGCTTTGTCTCGGGCACGGCGCCATCCAAGTCTCGGCGGGTGACGGGGGCAGAGTTCTGGACGGGATTGCCCTGGGCGTCCTGGAGAACCATGAGGCTAACCTTGTTTGGAGACTGGCCGAGGTCGAATGTGTATAGGCTTTTCGACCCGTCATCGCCGTTCACCAGCACGGCCTGCACGTCCTTCTGGAGCGGCGTTGCCAAGTTGGCGCCGAAGTCTCTCCAGCGAGCGACGGGGTTGAAGAGCCACACTTTGGCGTGCTGGGGATCCGAGCCGCCACCAATCATGGCAGCGTCTCCGCCGCTCCAAGCCATTAGGATAGGCGAAATGGCTGGTGGTGCTATTGATTCGTGCCCGCGGACTGTGTAGGGTTCGGAAGCCTGAATGGTGAATGTCTGGGTGGAGGGAGCTTGGGCGCCGTCCTGGTTTCCAGCGTAAACCAATATGGTATCATCAGCCTGTATGTAGGTGGAGCCATGCCATTGTCTGTTTTTGGTGACCTGATCCGTAGGCTTGAGGGTGCTCCAATTGCCCGTTGCGTAGGTGTACTTCTGCAAGCCTGTGTAGTCATCCGAATCCGCCTTGCCGCCAATGACATAGAAGCCATTCGGGGACCCAACGCATGTCGCTCCAGTCACCTTGACGCCCATCTGCAATTTTTGCCATTTCGCGCTGTCCTCCAGCGGCATTGAAAGGAAGCCCTGGGGCGAGAAAGAGTAGAGCGTGTTGCCATTGATGACAGAGCACGAGTTGTCCAACGAAGTCGGGGGTTCCGGGACAGGCATCGTTGCAATTCTCCCCAAGAGTAGCCAGCGAGCGTGGGGGATGCCAATGCCTCAATATCAAATTACCTCGATCCCTTGGTCAAGCAACAAAAATCATGGCCAACGTGAAAAACAGTCAACTGAGTAATATCGGAGGCGCCGCGAGCACAGCCCCACGGTTCGTTAATTGGGAAAATTGTCGAGTCGCTGATGTCGGTCGGTCGGTTCGAGGAGGTGCTCGCAATCAAGAGAAACGAAAGGCTGTCACGGCAGCAGTAGAAGCAGCGGCTTGAGGTCGAATCGGACTTGGGCGAGACTGGAAGGTCAAATGATCCTCAAACGGACGTCTTGACTCGAATGGGGCCGTGTTAGGCGTCCTTCTGGGGATGAACGGGTCCGATGTTTCCCTATTGTTTTCTCTCCAGACCACGGAGCACAGGCGAGAGGAGAGACGACGGGTGGCTGTCGATCTTCTGGAAATCTGAGGGGGAAGGCGTCGCAGATCGAAGATGACACGGGGTTCGACCAAGCGAGACGGCAGCAAGCGTTGAAATTGGTTGGCTGAATATCGCGGAGGAGTTTTCGTGCCCCTGGCAACGTAACACGAACGCAGTTTGGGTGAATTTGGTGATGGCAGTCGACGGGCTGGGTCGAGAAGGCGAGCAGTGTCGGGCGAAGTATCAACAACGGGGTTGCTAATCGTCTTTCTCGTACCGGACGGGCGACTTTCTGACGAGTGCAAAAGGGACGGAGCGAAGAGATGGCCGAACGGGCAAACGAAAACGGAGCAAGCGGCCTGTGCAGTGCGAAGGGGAAGAAGAGAAGGCGAAAGAGGGACAGCAGACGCAGTGCCGTGCTCTGGGATGGGCGCGAAGAAGGAAGCAGGACGGGAGGGGGGAGCGGGAGAGAGGAGCTGGAAAGAGGAGCTGGCGGTAGCACCACTGCGAGCTGCAAGAGCGTGCATCCCCTGACGCGGGCGCGGGCGGGCGGCAGGTACGAGGTCAGGCACGGACGGGACCCAATGCCAGGGCAGCCAGCAACCTTGCCAGTATAACGTCCGGCTAACGCCCAGGCCCTGTCGCCCTCCAAGCTTGGCAAGCAGCCGCCTGCCGTACGAGCACTCGTGCTTCTTCGGCGGCGCCTGGGAGCGCATCGCAGAGCCAATCAGCACGCGTTCGCTGCGTTCCATCCAGGGCGCGAGCCAGAGCGCCGTCTGCGGTCCCCAGGTTCCGCATGACGCCGTGGTACCTATCGCGCCCCTCGGCCAAGCCGTGGGTGGCGGTACCGCGACGACGGCAGGTACACGCCGGTGCCTGTCCCTGCGGGTGGCGTCTGGAGGCTGGGTCTCTGGATCTTCCCACTGGCTGTCCCCTGGCCGGCGGCGCCCTGGTCCTGGGCCATCTGGTCCTTGACGGTTGACGTGCGGGCTTGGCAACTGGCGAGAGTTGAAAAGGGGCACCGGCGCTCGCGGCCAATTGGCACGGCAGCGCCGCTGGCTGCCGGCGTCGCCCGTCCGTCCTCACCGTTCCAGGGAACGGATGAAGGTTCGGTGGATGGCGCGACGAATCCGAATCCAGCACGAGCACACGAAGTACTCGTAGAACACGGTGATCAAACCGAGCATCCGCGCCCATCACCAGCGCAATGCTGCTTTCCGAACGGGGCGCCTGCACGAGCACGCACTCGCGCACACACTAAGAACAATGGACTGCTCCCACGGGGCCAGGTCTTGCTCGCTGCACGCGCGCGACAGGCAGGGAAGCACGACGCATTGGCCCGCGCCGCCTGTCGTGGGTTCGTCGCCGTGTCGCTGCGCCCTACCTGCCTGTTCTTCTCCCTCTGCTCCGTAGCCCTCCCTCCTCCAATCGTCCTCGCCTGATCATGAGACGTCGCTCAGGCCCTGCGCTGGGCGCACCAATGCCGGCGAGCACCCGTCCCCGCCGCCCGCGCTCGCAGCCAAAATCCGAGCACACACCACACGATCGCCGGGCAATCTAACTTCGACACATGGACGCTCGCGTCTCTGATGACGAGGATCAACCATAAAGAGATTGCGACGCCCAACCCGGTGTCGTCACAGCAGACGCCTGCCCAACGAAGCCCGTTGCGCCGGCTGCTCTGCGCTGGGGGACCGGAGGAGGCCCACCCGCCCAAGCACCAGGCCGGGGTCCATCACGCACCCTTGACCCAAGACCTGCAGTAGCTCCACCGGTTGCACTCATGCTGAAACGCACCATGGCACCCTCCTTGCATGACCGGGGCCTGGTTGATGGTGATGGGCGCCTGTGCCTCTTCTGCTTGTACGAGTACGAGTACTCGCACCGATAGATTCTGGCCTGGCCCAAGTCCGCGGCGCCTCTGTCGTTGACTCTTGTCCCGGCCGTCGTCAAGATGAGAGGGGCGCGGCTAGCCAACGCCGACCAGCTTCCTGGGGATCGACAGCTTCGGTGCGTATTCGTCGACGGTTCGCATGACGTACCGGCCCGTATTCCGTATGAGTACGAGAACGTGACGAGTGTGAGCCAGCGGCTCCTCTTTTTGGAATCCAAGCGGGCCGCCTGCAGACCGGCTCACCACCGACGCATGGAATCCGCCCCGATATTCATACTCGTACGAGTACGGAACACGTACAGCACTCCGCACGCCGTTCCCGCGACTCTCACTCCTCTCGCACCGGTGGCTCGCACCAATGTACGAGTGAGTATCTGGGGACGCCCGGCGCTCGCGGTGCCGCAAGGGTGGGCAAACTACGAGTATCCTTGACGAGACGACGATGGCGGCGCGCAGCCACGGCACTTACAACCAAGCCATTGTTTGCTGTCATTTGCTGTCCATCAAACAGGACGCCCGCCGCGCTAGCGAGAGAACGGACGACCGCCATTTGCCTGCCGTACCAATCAGGCGCTCGACCTGGACCTGACGAGACGCTCGCCGTGCGAGACTACCATCTCTGCGCTCGACCACCATGCGCTCGACCACCACGCGCTCTCTCTCTCACTTACTCCGTAGATCCCGCCGCATCCATCTACGGGATATGCAGTGGATGGATGACGGGCAGCGGCCTCACGTGGCCGCGACCCCAGATCTGGCCCTCGTACTTGTAAGCTACAAGTGACCTATTCTTGTACTCCGTAGTCCGTATTCGGTACGGCGTTTCCGCCGCTGACATGTGTCTTCCCCCGTGAACAAAGCGCCCTCGTACATGCATTGGGCCCCACACTCTCGCCGACGACGAACGCGCGCGGCTCTGAGGTGATGAAGAAGCAGCTCACGATTGGCTCTGAATCATCGTCAGTGGGTTTGCACCACCCGTCGGCCACGCTCATCACATGGTTCATCTGTCTAGATCCTTATACGAGTACTCCGTACATAGCCCCAGACTTTGCTCAAGCCGACCAGGTTGTAGAGAGAGTTTACTGATTATATGTTTGCAGATATGAACCTTGATACTTCGTAGACAGCACTATTAGCTCACTTCGGTGGCGGAAACTCGCTCGCCATTCTCACAACTCGCCCCCTTTGAATTCACATTCATCGATGCTTCAATTGGCATCCCCATCTGATGTGCATTCTTCCTGGTGGGTTGATGTTTAGCATTGTGCAGTGTCTGTCATCATCACACCTGCCTGTGGCCATCGAAACTACCATTGATCCGCCAACCTTGGCCGTGGAACTCCAACACTAAACAGACAGCCGCTGTGTCACACCGTTCTCCTTAAATTTGCTTCTGATCCTTCCTTCTTGTGGTATATACAGTGCCTTGGATGATGACCCCTTCCTTATAGCCTTCGGTTTCACAAATGCTTTCCCTCTGGCCCTTGTCTCTTGATCTCGCTATCCATGACCGGTGTGCAGCTATTGAGGCGCCGCTGCAAAGGCATCGGGGGGTAGTGCTGCCTGATCCGAATCGTCAGTGAATTGAACATGAATGTGAGGGGAGAAGTGGTGACGGACTTTCTTCTCGTTGAATATGACCAGCGCCTTGTCAAACTGCCATTCCACCTGTGACAGGCACATCTCGGAGTATTCCGGAACCATGCCCGTCTGTTTTGATAGCTCAGCAATCATTGCCTGATGCTCGGCATTCGCAGCTGGAGCTTGCGCAGCGGGCGATGCAAAGACATTCGGTAGGGGGCTGTAGGCTCTGAGAGACAGCATGTCGCTCACCACCCGGATCGGTCCTTTGCCAGCCTGCCCGGGTCCGAGAACGAAGGTGCGCGAGAAGCTGCGTTTGCCCCTCACCTCAGTCCTCTGGTCGTATTCTTCGAACTCTCCATGCACCGAGATGATCAAGCCGTCAACTCCATTCTGATCTTGACCATTGGGATCGGCCAGTCCAGGAATCGGATGGCAGTCCATGATGTATTTGCTCAGGTCTTCCTTGATATTGGGGTGTTGTGTGAGCGGTAGACTCTTCCAGAGCTCGTGAATGACGTTCGCCCCCTTGAACAAGCGTTGCATCCGAGCACTCTGATGGGTTATCTTGGTCAAGTTGCGCGACACCTTGATGTATGCTGACCAAGGTAGCGGAGCTGGTGCGTTCGAGTCTCTAACGGATCGTGTATCCACTGCCAAGGAGAATTGGCTGCCGTCGTCGTAGAGGCGGGACGCCAAACCGGGCCGGTCGTTGTCGAAGGAGGTGAAGAATTCGAGAAGAAAAGTCTCGCCGATGCCATTGACATCGCGGAAGTCGGGTCCGCTCTGGGGTATAGGCTTCGGCTTGGACGCGGCAGCTTGCTGAGCAGCCTGTTCCGCAGTCCGGACCTGAACGCCGTTGATGTCCTGCAACTTAGGAAACCACTGCAAGAGAGTGGCGTGGAAGTTGGGATCGGCAGCCTCAATTGGGTTGCCGGTCATGTAGATGGTTTCGAGATCCTTAAACTTGCCCTTCCAGAGCCCCATTGCCTGCATGCTGCCAATCTGGTTGCCGCTCATGTCGAGATTCTTTAATTGTGGGAACGTTGTCGCTATAGATTCAACTTGCGCAACATCATCGATACTGTTGCTGGCGAGGCTGATACTCTCGATGGCGTCCTTCTTCGCTGCTTCCGTCTTGAACAGCGAATCGCAAATGGCCATGAGACCCTTGAATGTCTTCAGGGCTCTCTCTCGGTTCTCGAACATGCCAAGCGTGATCAACTCGGGGTCAGCAGCGAGAGAGTCGAGCTTCAGCAGCTTATTTGCGCCGAGATATCGTTGGCTCAGTATGGCCTGAAGCTTCGCCCGGAGTTCCTGTGTCTCTTTGGATTCGGTTGCCTTGCTGTGGTTGCCCAGATCCCCATCGGACTCGACAACCTCCAACTGAGTACCAGCAAACATGAAGGTGTTAAGCTTGATGAGTTCCTCAGCGTCTGCCTTGCTTGCCCCGATGAACACATAATCGCCGACAACGTGTGACTGTAGTCTGTTAGCAAAATGACCAAAGATGGGGGAAGCGGGGACCCCGTGTGGATTTGTAGTCGCCCAAAAACGTCTCTGCGAGGCGCGAGTTTGCTTTTATCGCGTCACGGGCAGCTAAAGAGATAGCTTCGCGTCGACATGCTGAATATTTATCAGTGTTAAGACTGACCTTTCTAATCATCACCTGTCGTGCTGGTCGTGCTGCGTTGAAGGAGGATGCTTTTCGTTCCAGAAAGTTCAGCAAGTCCTTGAGACCCCCATCTGGATTGCTCGCAGCCTTGCTCTGCTTTAGGCCGTGGACACGCAGGTACGATAGGCCTGCTGCTTTGCCCCTGCCCTTGGCCGACCTTCCTGCAGCTGGGTCTGAGATGCGCGAAGAAAGGGTCGAAGCATCGCTACCCTTGAGATGCTTCAAGACCGTCTGAGCTGCGTTGGAAACACCCCGGGGGTTTCGGGGTGCTGCGGAACGAGGAGCCGGCCTACTTCTCGACCCGTTCGACGCAGAAGTTGTTGTTTTATTGCCGCGCTTGCCAGATGCGTCCATGTCCAAGTCGCCGTCGCCGTCAACCTTGACTGGTCCCCTCCGCTTCTGGATACCTCCTCGAGAGCTAGGTTTTGTACCGCTGGGGGCGTTCCTGGCTCCCCGGCCAGTGTTGGAAGCTCGAGGCCCTCGAGGCGCCATGATGGTTGCAGGGACTTCGGCGATGCACTCGATTTCGTAAAAGAGGCAGAAGCGTGACTGTGACGTGGGGGATGGGACGCGTAGTTTGGTTCAAGTAGCAAAGCGAGCGATGGTGGTGGTGGCTTTTTTTTTTGTGGTGGTTTGTTTTGTTTTGATGGCCTTGTATGCGTCTCCAGATGTGCGCACTCGGTAACCTGATCGGAAGCGCGAGCGGTTCTGGAACGGAAAGATCTTCTCGAGAAGGGGGGAGGATATGGGGGGACGTTGCTGCTCAGGAAGCAGGGTGCGGCGTCGAGCAGATGATTGTGGTGGCGCGTCGAGACGACTTTTGTAGACCTGGCGACGGGCCCGCACCGAGGGGCCAGCGGGTGAAGCGGCCGACTGTTGCACAGTCCAGTCCCTGTGTTCGGAACAGCGCGCGTGGGCGTGGCAGCTGTTCGTCGTCGTGCGTGTTTGAGGAGGGATGTTGTGAAAATGTAGAGAGACGAGTAGGTTTGCCTTTGACGGAGTCTTCAAGTGACGTTTGCCAGCGGCCCCACTCTGGTGCTTTGGCAAGGCTGCCAGGCATAAGTGCTAGTGCTACTGCCGAATGCGGCGTAGCGCCCGGCAGGCACCAAGCTTGGGTCGATGTGGTCTGCTGGGCTGACAAGGCACTGACGGGAGGGTACGGCATAAGACTTCCAGGCGCTGGAGCCACGTCTCGACCTCTTATCCAGTCGTCGCAAGGATTGCGGGTGAGATGCGCCTCTCCGGCTGCCTGGCGAAGGCGCTTTCCAGAAGTGTGACCAGTCATCGTGCATGTAAAACAGGTCACGTGATATGGTTCCTTTTTCGCGTCGCCCGGCTTCCCTCGACACGCAGCGCGTAGAGTGGAACCACGACTGTCCAGACCACCACCACCGGCGCCGAATGACATGATCTTGTCTCAGCGACGAAGCCCGCAACGGATGCCACAGGATCACGGCACTCCTAGATCGCCCCCTTACGCGGCTCTCCGATACCGTCAAGCCGTCGTCGACCATGGATGACGATGAGTTTGACGACGACATTGCCGACGAGGACTTCCTCTCAGCTTTCGATCAAGTGTCATCGTCTTACGGCGATAAACGTGTAGCAGACATATCGTCATCCAGGAAAACTGGGCATGAGACGCCTGCGGATCTGGAAGCTCCTGCCGCTGCTGCCGCCCTGGAGCTGCGAAACCTACCACCCGATGCCTTCTCATCTCCTGAGCCTGACCAGCGGGACCCGGTACGGTCGCCGGCGCCACAGGAGCAGCTATCAAACCACCCAGCTGCGCGGACCGGCTTGAAGCGCGTCGGCTCGTCATCCTACCGGCAGACCACCCTATGGGGGACGGACGCGGGTGAGCAGGGTACGCAGCCATCTCAGTCGATTGGCGCGAGAGTCTATAGGGCCGATCTGCCGCGCGAGGTGCCCAGTCATCATGAGCTCGATAAGGAGGCCATGAAGACCTGGATTTATCCAACCAACCTTGGCGCCATTCGCGACTACCAATTCAGCATCGTAAAGAACAGCCTCTTCAACAACACGCTGGTCGCTCTGCCAACGGGACTCGGCAAGACATTCATCGCAGCCACCGTCATGCTGAACTTCTACAGATGGACAAAATCGGCAAAGATAGTCTTTGTGGCCCCAACAAAGCCGCTGGTGGCACAGCAGGTCGATGCATGCTACAACATTGCTGGCATCCCGCGCTCCGAGACGACGCTCCTGACCGGGGATATACCACCAGCCTTGCGAGTGGACGAATGGGCAGCCAAAAGAGTCTTCTTCATGACGCCGCAAACTCTCCTAAACGACCTATCGCATGGTTATGCCGACCCGAAGAGCATAGTGCTCATTGTCATTGACGAAGCGCACCGCGCGGTGGGAGAGTACGCTTATGCCAAGGTCACGAAACTAATCCGGCGTTTCTCGAACAGCTTCCGTGTCTTGGCATTGACGGCGACGCCGGGATCGAAAATTGAGACTGTGCAGGAGGTCGTGGATAATCTCGGCATTTCACGTTGCGAGATTCGGACTGAGGATTCCATCGACATTCGACAGTATGTTCACCAACGAAACGTCGACCCATTGGTGCTCGATCCTTCAGATGAGATGAACATGGTCAGCGAACTCTTTACAGAGGCCCTGAAGCCCCTCGTTGACAAACTGAGCTCTCAAAACATTTACTATGGACGAAATCCTATGGCGCTCACGGCCTACGGCTTGATGCAAACCCAGAAAGAATGGTTCGCCACGCGAGGGAAACACGTCAATCAAGGCGTGCAGTTCATGATGAGGGCAATTTTTAGCGTTCTCACTAGCATCGCTCACTCCATCAAGTTGCTCAACTTCCACGGCATCAAGCCGTTCTACGACAACATGGTCGACTTTCGCGGCGAGCAGGAAGGAAAGGGAGACAAGGGATCAAAGTACAAGCGCCAACTCATTGAACATCCCAGCTTTCAGAAAATGATGAAGCAAGTCTCGATGTGGTTGAGGACAGATGGCTTCGTCGGTCACCCGAAACTGTCGGCATTGGCAGATTGCGTCTTGAACCATTTCATGGACAGAGGTGAGGGCTCAGGGACGCGAGTCATCGTTTTCAGCGAATACCGAGATTCTGCAGAGGAGATTGTACGCATGTTCAACAAACACCGACCGCTCATCAAAGCTAGTGTCTTCGTTGGGCAGGCAGACGGCAAACGCGGAGAGGGCATGAAGCAAACCCAGCAGATCCAGACCATCGACAGGTTCAAGAAGGGTGATTTCAACGTTCTCGTCGCCACATCGATCGGCGAAGAGGGCTTGGACATTGGGCAGGTCGACCTCATCGTCTGCTACGACGCCTCGGCATCGCCCATCCGGATGTTGCAGCGGATGGGCCGAACAGGGCGGAAGCGGGCAGGAAACATTGTCCTTCTTCTGATGAGGGGCAAGGAAGAAGACCAGTTTGCCAAGTCCAAGGACAATTACGAGAAGATGCAGCAGCTCATCTGCGAGGGGAGCAGATTCAACTTCCGCTTTGATCTTTCTACGCGCATAGTGCCAAGGGAGATTCGACCCGAGGTCGACAAACGACACGTGGACATACCCGTGGAAAATACACAGGATCAGTCTTTGCCGGAGCCTAAGAAACGTCGTGTGCCACCAGGGAAGAAGAAGCCGCCGAAGAAGTTTCACATGCCGGATGGCGTCGACACGGGCTTCCAAAAGCTGACGGATCTCATGCACCTGGCGCAAAAGACAGGCCAGGCTAAGCCTCGACGAAACCCTGAGCTCGACGATGTGACCGAAATACCTGATCTGGAGGCCGTGGTTCTCAGCGGCGAGGAGCTCCAGGAGCTGAATCGGTCCTATCGTGACCTGCCCTTCAATCATAGCATGGTGGAGGAGACGGACATGCCCAACTTGACGTCGCACCCGAAGCTGCAGCGGCGACTTCAGCGGGTCGTAAATGTGAAACACGGCAACTGCACGAGGCGCTGGGTCAAGGTATGGAGCAAGATGGCCTTGAGCCCCGATAGCCTGGTGCGACCTTGCCGCGACGTCGATCGGAGCAATTACCTTGAGATTCCTGTCAGGCCATTTGTGAACTCTGACGGGGAGGAAGAGGAGGAGGAGGAGGGCGAGGAGGAGAGGGGCGAGGAGGATGACGACCACGACCTCCCTGATCGCGCTAGTAGGAAAAGGAAGCAAACCGCGAGAGCCCGGCCCGACACACGCGATGCAGAATATGAGGCCAGGCGGAAAAGAAAAAGGACCTCGAATATCACGGCTTCTCCACAGCCGGAGGAACGTGGACTGCATTCAACAGAAGAAACGGAACAGGACGAGGAAGGCCTCCCGCCACGTCACAAGCGAGGATCTAGAAAGGTTGGCAGATCAAGGGGAGCGAAAAGGGGCCGGCCACGGCAAAAGGCAGGCGGAATCAACAGTGACGAGGTGGGCGACGATTGCGAGAGGGACAGCGATATCATGGAAACCAGCGGTTCGGATGACGGCGTGGACCTGCTGGATTTTGTCGTGGCAGACAACCAGGCGACCTCGAGCATGCTTGATTCGCAGGCCACGTCGCCCCCGTGGGCAGCGAGTCAAAGCACGCCACGCAACAGCAAGGATGACAAGCCATTTTTCGTCCCTACTCGATTCTCTGCGACGCAGGACAGCGAGGGCGTACCCGAATTGGCGGCGCTGGTCGGCACAAAGGGACATGCAAGACAAGATGGTCTGGGCGACGATTCAGATGCGGAAGGATCGGAGGATATCACAGTACGAAGAGCCTTTCGAGGCCGGCGGCAATTGGTGGACAGTGACAGCGACGAGTAATGCACGATTCAATGGCAAATCGACTCTCTCTTGGCGTATCATGACAAGCGGATGGACAAGCGGGATTGGGCAAGAGCCTGATGATGCGAGAGTATATTTGTTGGCTGAGCTATTTGCATCGAACACTTGGAGCCGAGTACTCTGCAGAGTTCGGACTGCGGAAAAAACCTAGAATCCTAACCATATTAGCCTCCGCCCGTGGCAAAGTGCGTCAAGCTGAAGCGTGTGCAAGGCAGAAAATGCAAAAATCTCGGTATCAGTAACCCGGTTATAAGCACCACTCCCCCCACCGCCACCCGACGAGCCGGCACAAGGGGATCCTCGCGCACCCCGCGCGCCGCTGCATATGACGATGCAGACACGCGGTTGCTGGCGGCGGGATCAACCCAAGGCCAGACCCTCTGTCGGGGGCAAGCCGAGGGGCGACGGAGTCGCCCGAGGGGAGTCTAAGACGGCTCTTCCTGTAATTGTTGAGGGTTGTTGAACAAGTAATCATCATGTGAGATTGGGGGAGTAGCGGGGCACGTTGGCTGTGAATCGGGGGAGGCTTGCGCGAGGGAGAAGGGGTGGCTTACAGTTCGTTTGTGGTGGTGGTGAAGAAGAGAACGTGAAGCTGGACGTGCGGCGGCAGAAAAAATAGCTGGTGGTGCGCGGTGGGACCCAGATGCCGCTCGGGCCATTATCGGGTGAAGAGGGAGCTAAGCTCACGGGTGCGTCACCAGCTCGGGACACTGAGTGACCCACCAGCTCAACCGCCTTTGACGTCGATGCCTCATTGCCTTCCCCCCCATCACCATCGCCATCGCCCTCACCCATCGCGCCGCGACCTCCATCTCCTCCGCTTCGCATCGTCGCGCATCCATCGCCGAAACCCAGCGTCCGCGCGCGTTCCATCCAGCTCCCATCAGCCGCAGCAGACACAACAGCAGCAGCAGCCATGGTGTGCGCTGGCGCAAGGGCCGTTTCCCTGCTCAAGTTCGTGGGCACCGTGTCCCTCGGCTTGCTGACGGTGCGTCGCCTCCTCCCCGCTCTTTCGCTGTGGCCCTGCCATCGTCCAAGGTTGCTGGGCGAGCTTGCGACCTTCGACCCGGCGCTGCGGAAGCCTGCTCTCGGAAGCATCTGGCCTGCGTGAGCTCTCGCTGACCCTCCTGACCTCACAGGGCGTCTCCTACACCGTCTCGACCCTCGCGCTCCCGAGCCTCCTCCGCCTGCCCTCCTCCGCCGCCGCCTCACAAGCCATCTCCTCGCTGACCGCGAACCTCAAAGCCCCCGTCTGCGCCCTCACAACTCTCGCCTCGGCGCCTCTCTTCCTTTCCTTCGTCTTGTCCCCGCGCTCCGCTCGCCACCCGTACCTCATCTACACGGCCCTCCTGGCTGTTCTCTCCACCGCCGCGCCGCGCCTGCTCCCACAGCCCGCGCCGCGTCCCGCCAACGCTGCCAGCGCGAAGCCGTCGCCTCGCTCCGCCAGGATGGAGGCCAGCTACGAGGTCCTTGGTGACGTGCAGAGTGAGGCCGCCAGCGAGGAGGAGATTGACGACGTCAATGGTGAGGAGGTCAGGGTTGAGGTTGAGGGCCTGGCCAAACGCTACGTGGTCCGGACGGGGCTCGCGGCTCTCGGTTTTGCCATGGCCCTCGTGGGCCTCTGGGGAGATGGTGCGCCTCAAGCTGTCGTCTACGTCTCGTGAGGGCGTGTGTGTTGGCGTTGACTCTTCAAGTGCCGTACGGATGTTCTGTCTTTTTTTGGGGGGCAACACGTGAACCTGCGGATCTGGCGTCATCTTTCTGTTGGAGTTGAGGAACAATTCTTACCGAAACGCAGAGCTTGGAGCATCTCCTATTCGCCACCTCTTCCGCGTCTATAATCACAAAACTAACACATGGGACACATGCACATTTATAAATTCGACGCATTTGCCATTGCAGATATCTAAATGGTGACTACGAGGCTGAACTGAATCCGACCTACATATGATATTGTCAGCACCCGTCGCATCCCATGATGCGCAGCTGCTCCGCCTCGTACTCGGAAAACTCCCAGGCCGCGCGCGAGCGGTTATACAGTTCCCTTGCCGCAAAGTCCCACAAGTTCTTGCCATCCGTACCGTCCTGTGACTGCTCCTCGTCATCGTCGTTGCGGTTCTGAACGCTAAAATACCGGGACCCCGTGTGCGTCTCGCCCAGTCTCCGAGCCAGATCGTTGGCCTCGTTCAGGCTCACTAGACGGCGCTTACCCCCGTGCTGGGCCAGAGAAGTGGAGCACAAGTCCCAGATAATCTTCTTCAGGTCACTGGTGGGCAAGGTCAACGTGGACAGGGACTCCTTAGTGCCCATGGCGGACAGCAAGGGGCTGACGATCTTGGCGCCGTAGCTGCCGCTGAGTCCAAGGGCCTCCGTCTTGGCCTTGATTTCTGTGGAAGACATGTCTTTGAACTTGGCGTTGCCGGCAAACGAAGCAGGGTCTTCATTGATGAGCTGGTTCAGGCTGTTCTTATGGCGGCGGGCGTAGGTGTATTCGGGCCGCTCAAATGTCTGGCTCTGCAGCTGGTCGTGCGCCAGCTCAGCGGGCGTGCGGCCGACGGCATTTTCTCGGTTCAGGAGCTGGGGTCTGAAGTCGACGAGTACCTTGACGAGCGAGATCACATTGCACTTCACAGCCGTGTGTAGACACGTCTCACCCGCGCCGTTGAGCAAGTCCAGCTCCTCGCCTTTGGAGTAGTCCAGCAACAGCTTCGCCATGGCGACGACAACCTTCTGGTCACGGTATACACCAGGTTGCTGACCGATTCTGCTCCAGAAGCGGTCCTGTGTGTTTAAGTTCACTCCACAGGCCTGCGAAACCCATGTATGCAGCGGAGTGGTGCCGTTTTCCTGGAGGCTCTTGCGCTGTTGGAAGAGGTGGCGCCGTAGATCGACGTCCAGCAAATCGAGGAGAGGCTTGAGCTTGGCGGCCGTTGGATTGCCCTGGAGTGCAGCGTGAATGATGTTTTCACCCTTGGCGTTCTTGGTCGACTGATCTGCCCCGCCGTTCAAGAGGGCTTTGACGTATTCAATGCGACCGAGTTTGCAGGCAATCATCAGAGGAGAGTCACCATCAGACGTCTTCTTTTCGATGAATTCAGGACACGCCTTCAGCAGATACTCCAGAAGCTCTACAGACTCCTTGGTCGGGTCGCTCAGAACGGCACAGTGAATGACCAAGTGGTCTTTGCTCAAAGGGTTAGCCCTCTGTTTACCATGAATGGAGGAATGAAACCTACTATCTGCTCCCAGCCACTTTGAAATCGCCCTCTCAAAGCCATTGGGGTTTTGAATCAGGTGCTTCAACCTGGTATCTTCAAGCGCCGCCTTGGATTTGCCGAACTCGCCGTAGAGCCGATGTGGCGTATCGCCCAAGAAGAATTCGACACCTTCGAGGGATCCACCGAGGGCTGCGTGAAGAAGCGGCGGTGTCTTCAGCCCTGTAGTCCTGGCCACCATGCTTCGGCCGGCCGTCGCCCAGTCCTTCCTGTACACGCTGTCAATACCACGCTGGGAGTCTATCATTGAACTTGTGTTCATACCTCTTCTTCCCGTAAACCGTCAGGCCCTGGTAAAACCGAGGCTTTTGCTTGACCTCAATGCCGCTCTTCTTGACCAAGTGATCCAGCGGCATGCCGGCGCCGGTGCGTTTGATGATCTGGCCCAGTAGCCGGGTCTTCCCGTGTTCTACAGCCCAACGAAAGTCGGATTCGGGGAAGCTGAAACCCTCGCCAGTCTTCTCCTTATCTCCTAAGAGGTTTTGGCCCGCAAAATGTCGAACCATGTCCAACAGAGCCTTAAGCCCCGATGAATCATCCGTGTCAAGGACATGAACAAACATACTCCTCTTCGAAAATTCTTTGCAAATGTCTCCGTTCTCGATATGAAAGGTCGGAGCATCACTGCACAGAACGTCCAGCGGCTTGAAGTGAGACTTCACCTGCATGGAGATCTTGCCAATATCCTCGATGGTGAAGATTTTGTCCACTTTTTCGGAAACAATCCGCGGCTGGTCGTCCGAGCCCTCGCTGTCGTCCTCTTCGCTGCCGTATTCTGAGTCGTCATTCTCAGGTTTCATTTTATAGCGGACCTGGTCATACTCGGCTGGCGACCACTGAGCTTGTACAATCTCCAGAATTGCCTGAGCGACACCGTGGTGACCCTGAAGAAAAGCTAGGGAAAATGGCGAGTTTCCAGAGTTATCGTATGTGGCAGCCTTCAACGGCGGCCGGTCGTTTTCAGGTCCCCAGGCCTTGAGCGTCATGGACTTGATACGGTCTAAATCTCCCGTCCAGGAAGCCTCCATCCTGCGACAGTCAATATCCGTCCAATGATTTGGAAGATAGGTACTCACAATTCGATATAACCATCTCGCCTAGCTTCATCCATGTCACTATCCGTAAAGCGAAAGTCGAATTTGTACTCCTCGGGCTTCTCTGCATCCTTATTGTTGGTCTTGGCGCCCGTACTGCTTCTTTCGGTGTCAATGTCGGGATACAAATCAACAAATACTTTAGCACCCTTCGCAATTAGGGCGTCTTCCACCGTCTTGAGCCCAGCCAGCGCCTCTTCCAGAGCCGCTTTCTTCTCAGCTGCACCTTGAATCGCCTCCATACGCTTCAAGTCTTTGGAGTAGGTGCTGATACCCTCAAACGTGTCCTTGCCTTGTTTGATGTCCTTGGACACCATCCAGTGCTGGTATGTGCCAGGCTGCAGCTTTTGCAGATACTGGTCCATTCCCGTCTTGAGAACGGGCAGGCGGCAGTTGGGCTTTTCTCCAGTGTAATTCGAAAGCTCGAGTACTAGATCCCTGACGAGGTCCAAAGCTGCTGTTCCCTTGCTCCATCTGCGCCTATACTCATTGACGAGCAGATTTTGAGTCTCTGAGGTCAGAGCATTGGGATCCACGCCCTCTTCGAGGAGCTGCAACGCGGCATCTGTGTTGCCGAAGCGAATTGCGGCGATCAGCGGCTGTTCCTCGGATTCTTGATAAATTTTGCGCGACTGTTCCAAATCCCCTAAGTTGGAGCAATTCGGAGACACCTTGGCGGACTTCAACCAAGTGTCAAAGTCTATCTGAGAAAGGGCTCCAGCATTGAGCAGTTTGAGCACCAGGACTGAGTCGCCTTGCTCAACAGCGCTTCGAAGGGGTGAGAAAGTCTCTGGAGCCCAAGTGGAGCCGGAGAACACCAGATGATTAATGGCCGTCTTGACACCAGTCCTGTCGTTCTCCAGAAGCAGGTCGATTAGCTCATCTTCACCGCTGTCTACATACTTTTGGAATGCCGTGCAGCCTTGGGAATCGGCTTGCGAAGATGTAGCGCCAAGTTTGAGAAGCAATCGAGCCATCGACTTTGCCTGTTCGCGAGGAAGAGACAAGGCAAGAGTAAGAGTCAGAATAGCCGCAGCCTCAGACGACTCCGAGCTAAGGAATTTGACCGGAAGAATCGAGTCTGCTCCATACTGGGTCGAGTTAGCTTGTACGATGGAGGGGGTGATTTACAGTAGATTCAGGCCGACAAAAAGCTTGAACGAAAGCCCCACAAGACTTACATCGCAAAGGAGCTTCACAACTTCCTCATGCCCCTGGGCGATGGCAAGATGAAGAGGCGTACACGGAATATCCCAAGACAAAATGTCAAGTTGGTAGTAGTCAGGATCGTCTTCTGACTCCTCAGGTACCACGTCGTCTCCGCCTTTTACGCCCTTTTCGGCACTTTTTACCTTGACAAAAGAGCCTGTAGCCAGTGACTGAGCCTCAGTCTCGCTCTTCTCATAATCGACCATTTCGACATCCGAATCTTCATCGGATTCTTCGGTGTCATCAGAGTCGTCATCGTTACTTTCCCCGTCCGAATCGGGCTTGCTTTTATTCGTGGCGCCGCGTCGTCTAGCCTGCCGTTCCTCTTCAGCTTCTTCGTTCTCGATACTCTTTTCCATCAATGTTTTGACGATGTCGACATCACCCCTCGACGCAGCTAAATGAAGCGCTGTCCTGCCGTCAGCCAGGCGAGGGGTCAGCCGCGCGCCATGATCGATAAGACACTTGACAACCTCAGGTGTTGAGGCCATGACGGCGAGGTGAAGCGGCGTTCGCCCGGTGTAGTCGCGTTTGTTTGGGTCAGAATCTTCCTGGGAAAGCCAGTTTGAAACATCTTCAAGATCACCATCGACGATGGACTGGCAGAGCCTGGCCGTGTTTCCAACGTATGCCATGTCCGTCCAGTCTTGTTCGGTCAAAGGGTTGAAGGAGCCAATTTGTTGGCGTCCTGGGTCATCGATGAGAAACGCGACCTTGCCGGAAATATAAATCTCTCCTTCCTTCTCCGCGACCTCGAGTTCATCTGGTGTGACCGGTTTCGGGCAAAATCCGCAGCAATCCTCGATGACGTCCTCAACACGGCCAAAGAAAGCTGGATGGCGGTGGAGGTACACCTCGCGGTCCTTGGGTTGATTCCACTCCGCGTTGAGGAGCAGATCTCGGGTGTAGCACAGCTTCTCGATGCGCTTCGCATTGAACTTTTCTCCGTACGGGATTGTGAACGTGTGATAATTGCTGACGTCCTCTTCCGAGAGCCAATCGGCAACTTCGTCCTCGTGAGAGTCCTTGATGTTTCCCCTCATGAGAAATGTGCTATTGTACTTGGCCGGTCTACCACGCTCCATGCGTCGTTTGTTGAGATAGGCCTCCCGGGCTGACTTTGTCGGCAATCGTTCCAGAACTAGAAGCCGGGCCAGGCCCAAGGTTCGCTGGAAACTCCTTTCAAAGATAGTTGGGTCAATGCTGGACCGGTCCAGTTCTGGCCAGTACACCTCAAAGTTGCGGTGTGAGTATTTGGACAGTCGGTTCTCATAAGAGGGGCTGCGTCGGGTAAGATCGACGTGATTGATCTGGGTGATGAAGCTGCCCAGGGCTCTTGGAGTGACGTAGACCTGCTTCCCATCGTAAGCCCCTCCGGCAGCATCGATATCAAAGCCGGTCAAGATCTCGCTGATTGACTTGTAGACTCGAAGAACAATCTTTGCACAATCAGCCTCCGTTGAGCAAAATGTTCAGAGCAGAAAGCGGAGACAAACCTGCACATGGCGCACTGGATACTGGCTAGCAATAGTGATGGCATACTTGGTACGAACGACGGTGACCTCGTTCAGCAGAGCATCCCGCACGGCTCGCTCGATCTGCTTCATCTTCTCGATCGCCTGGTCGTGTGTGAGGCCGTACAGAAAAAGATCCACATCGGAGGCAGGGCAGAACTTCTCGTGGTAGTATTCGCGGAGCTTTCGCTTCGAGGTCTTGAATTCTTCAGGGACGGGCAGTACACAATTGACGACCGAGGAGCCAGCCGCCACAACATTGCTCCAGTCCATCTCGACAAGAGACGATTCCGAAAAGACATTAAAGTTGTGCTGAAACTCGGCCACATTGGCAACGGTAGCGGGCGAGCCCTGGGGACGACGCTTGTCGGCGGGGAGAGCCATGATGTACTTGGACTTTTCCTCTTCCGACTCAGCAGTGAGATTCCTGGCTCGCGTGGTGATATGCTGCGTCTCTTGGTTGAAGAGAGGGACGACATTAATGTAAGGGTCGTTCAGCGCAGGATTCTTGCGGTCTTGTGCGTAGACCTCGCGAAGTCGGGCCTCATAGTTTCGATACGGCTTCATGATTTCCGTCATGGGTGTCTCCGGATGCTGGGCAATGTGCTTGGCCAGCTCCTGGTGAGGAGCGGGCAGCTCGGGGAGGTCCAAAGCGGCCATGTCTGTGTATGATGTGATGATGAGATGACTTGACGAACAGATGGAAGCTGAGGCTGCGTGTCAGGTTGAACTCGAGATGGACGATGCGCTATGATCATATAAGACGATGGGGCTGATTGGGGAGGGGGCTAGCTACTAACTTAGTACCTAGCTGAGGGGCGCAGCACGAGTGGAAAACAGGGGACGGTGGTGCTGGTTGACGATGCCGAGATGAACGGCCCAGACACGACAGCAGGACGCAACGAGCCCTTTATAAGCAGCAGACAACCGATTCTTGCCCCATCCTGGGCTCCTCGTACGGCGACGACGATGCGCAGCTGGATTCTGGGGGAAGTGCGACGCGACCGACGCGCCTCTAGCGGCTTTGCTGCCTAAAGCGACCTGGAGTCCATCGGTGGGCCTCGCGCGAAAACCCGTGATCTTCACTAGTTTCGTGTCTGGTGCCTGGAAGCTTGCGGCGCGGCTTCCAGCCCGACCAATAGCGGTCAAGCCAACTCGAACCATGCGCGCCTTCTGCCTGTCATCCGCAACGCAAGACGTCGGGTCGCTAATTGTCCTGAGCGCGGTCAACAATTGCTTCAACGTCGGCGGCCAGCCGAGTCGCCCTGGCCTGGCTGGAGCGGACAAGGCAGACACGGCCCGCAGCCCGCAACGCTATCTCAATGCAGCCGACGTCGTTTACACAAGAACCTCGACCGCATGTCCGATGACTATGCGCGAATGGCAGCCTTTGCCAGTTGGTGACGGCGCTACTTTTATTCGACATCATGACCCTGCCTAGATACATATTGGTAGACGCTCGCTATGCTCATGAAAAAGCCCTTGACTTTTCTCGATATTTGAGGTGCACCATTCATGCCATGCCGAATGCCCACTCTTTCCGGCTGCCCGAGGCTTGCGGTGGGCTGTCAATGCTCGGTCACACAGCCGATTGGCCCTGTTTCCTCTTTTCAGTCGGGGAAAAGAGATACATGATGGTGACGAGGAGCTTTCCTCCTCCCGACACGGCAATAGCTGTCGGCGAGCCAACCTTCCGATAGATGAGAGCACCGAGGAGTGAGCCGGCAACCAGGGCAAAGAGAAAGGCAACGCGTCGGGTTCGCGGTCGGTTCTTCCAGGCAAAGAGCTTGTGGTCGATTACAAGATCGACCCAGGCCGCCGTGGCCATGGCAGTGCTGATCTCCGTCATGCACAAGCTGCGCGACTGCACAACCTGGCTCCCAGCAGCAAAAGCCAGCAATCCAACGACCACAAGAGCTGCCGGGCCCTGGTCTTTGACCCCGTGTTGATATTGCACCCCCGCAGCTCCCAGAACGAGGCACGTTTGGACAAGGTTGCAAACGACCAGCCACCATCGCTGTCTAGGACCGATGAGGTGGCTTAATTGGCCCGTCAGCCATCCTGCCCCGAGAAACAGACCAAGTGCCATGCCGATGTTGGATGTGATGAATGTCTGGCCGTTGAGGTTGGGGAGGATGAGAGCCATGCAGAGAAAGACGGTATTACCCGTCTGATTCGACGCGAAACAGCGAAAATCGAGGAATGTGGTAGCATCTTGACGGTTGGCGCTGTGCTCAGTCAACGTCTCCGGATTAGTCGCGAATGGGAAGCGCACACACCTTGTATGCCAGTGCAAAATGTCAAAATCACGAGCTGGAGCTCTGCAAATGCTGAAGTACGGATGTCTTCCGTCATGTGGTTGGCCAGCCGACCTTTCCGGGGGCCGTCAACGACCGGTTGGGACGTCTGCGTCGCCCTGGCCGTCGCCACCCGGAGGGGCTTTTCGGACGGCTGATGGTTCTCTCCTTTGTCAGTCATTGAGCGTGTTTTCATTCAAGTACAACACACACAATGCGCACCGCATGGACGGCACATAAGTATCAGATAATAATTGAGGAGAAATGAGGCATGGAGTCTTGCACGAGGGAGGAAGAGTGTACCGGGGCTACATTTTGTGAAAGGTCGGGGAGGATTTGCCGTTGCGGCGGCCTTAGTCCAGGACCCGACAGCCGAGTGTAACTGATTGGTCGTGGCCAGAATGAAATTGCTGCAAAGGTGCTATGACGCTGACGGTTTTGGTGAATCCAGTCTGCTAGTTCATTTTGCTAGTACGGACATGTGCTAACGTTGCGGTCAACTTGCGCGGCACGGCCTGGCCGCTGTCAACCGGATCCGGCTGCCGTCGGCGACAGCGGGTCACCCAGTCGCCCAACGGCAGACACCCGCAAGCAACCCAAAAAACTTGAGTTTCAGGCAGACTTAAACCGAGCTGCGATATACCAACGCGATCATACATGGAAAATAGAAATCTCTCGACAGCATCCAGGGATTTGAACAAGCTGCCCGTGCTCCGGGACACAGCACGTTGCCATTGTTCCCGAAGCGTTGCCGGGGAATGGTACATTGAGTCGTAAGTGTACTGGTATACATACAAAGGCACCAAAGAGAATGCAAAGCAGAAAGCTGGATCACGGGTCTCGGCTGGAATACGAGAGAATTTCATGCGTCGGTAGCCGGGTTTCGGGGAGGAAAAGCAAAGTGGCGACGGCTCATCGGACCAATCATGGGGTCCACTGCCTCCCAATTCGGAGCGGGCGCCGGCCGGCCGGCTGCCGGCCGGCTCGGAGCAGAACGGGGCCATGCCGCGCCACAGGCAACCCGCCGATCGCCGACATCCGCTGCTGCTTCATATGCCCCGCTAGGTGAACTTAAACTGAACGCTGTAACGTCTACGCTGTAGACGGGCGATAAGGTGTTGAACTGCATTGCGCTCCGGAGGGATGGAAATGTAGTATGGACCGAAGTTCACTGTCCTAGTGGCAACCTTACGCAGCTGCTCTGTTGTACGACGAGGTAATCAAGCACATTGTTCAATCCCAAGGCGGTCACCAATTACACATCACCAATCGAGCGCTGGTCCCCCATCACGTTTAAGCCTGTCGAGGATGTACGGTAGACTACAGGATGCCACTTAGCTTGCCTCGACACTGCAATGGAAAGTGCGACTTCAAATCTTTTCGCAATTTCGGATCGTCAGGCCCGTCATGGGGTCGCTTGGCCCCGCGTTTGCATGGCCTGCCGGTTGCTTCAGCATTGTGCGGGCCATCGTCATTACGAACCCTTCAGTCGCCGCTTCATGCGCGGAAAGGAAAATTTGCAACTCCCTTTCATCGACATGCTGATGATGCGTTACATGCTTCGCGTTGAAAGGTTTCTCTGGGCAATTCGTTTCGCGAGCTGAAATCACGTGTTCTCGCATCCGCTGACTAACAAACGCGGTACGCGCCAGGACACCAGCAGCAGCTCCACCCAAGCGAGCAGGCACCGTGACAACACCGGAGTCCAAGGCTCAAGAATTGCGGACAAATCAACCTCAGCTCTCAAATGCTGGCCGTACCAGAGAGCTTGGGACGACTCGGCATCCGTTCGCCGGCTTCATGACTCGTAACAACCTCGCGGCTCACCTCACTTGGTTGTTGAGCAACGTCGCGTTAACGAAGCCTCCCGCCCAAGCATTCCCGGGAGCCAGCGACCCTACGTTTCTCGAAGCCTCCCAACGATCACAGCTCCATTCACTTTCAAAAACAACTGCTTTTGAAGTCGGCGTCGCGACTCCGTCTCGCCCATCACGGACAGCTGAGGACTTGGCCCAGGGGGGGGATGATTTGCGTGTCACCTGCCAGGTGACAGTGGGGAAACACAGCATGGGGCGTCTGACTTCGACCACGAAATCAAAGAAGCCGCTGCTTGTTTCCCAGCAACCGCAGCAGCTGCTTACTCCGTCGGCGACCAGTGATGGGCGAGGGAAGCATCGAGCGAGCCAAGAGACTCAAGATGCCAGTATGTGACATGTTCGAGGATCAACAGGCCAAGGACTGACCCAAGCAGAGCCCTCACCCATTTCGCGAGGCAAACCGAAAACGTCTCCGTCCAAAATATCCCGTCCACGACGCACGCCTTCCCCCACCGCCAGCCTTGACTTCACCGACTTCGATGCCGAAGACTTAGAATGCATGGACCTAACTGAAAACACCGTCGCGTCGGCCGAATCTCTCGAATTTGGAGAGAACATTCGTTTATGGGACGAGAGATCTGCGTTGCGGTCACCCGCAGCTCCAAGGAGCAGCAAGAAACGGAAGAGCGACGGAGTTGCCAACGATGAAAAGACAACAGCGGAAGAGTACTTTCCCGACGTATATACACTGCTCGGCACCGAGCCACCTGCGTCGACGCCACGGAATCGATCCATAGCTCGACGATTGGGAGCTTCGAGCAGTGTCAAATCACGGCGAAATGCGGACTTGAGGGACTCTGCGAGGCAACGCTCTGCTGGGGCCAAGAAGAGCAGGACCCTCCCTGGTGTTACTGAAGAAATGTCTTCGCCATCAAGGCGAGTAGCTGATCGACGTGAGCATCTGGGACCAAGTCACACACCGGGAAAGGTCAACCAACGTGGGGAAGGAAGCCACAAAAAGCGCAGGGTGTCAATCACCGCTTCGGCCCCTGGATCGTCGCCCGGTGATCAACAGGCCCCCATACCAGAGCGGGTTGATGCGACAGGGAGTCTTGATTTGATTCCTGATTCCGAAGACGAGTTTGTGACACCACCAGCTTACAATTCGACCACACGCATGTCGGCGGAGCCTCCCTGTCGACTGAGCAGGGATCTGGTTGAGCAAACAAGAGCACATGCGTCTAGTCCAGCTGAACCTACACCCGACCCTCCGGAATGCTTCTCTCAACGCCACCGAGAACAGGGTTCCAAAGCTCTCGTGGTAGAACAATCACACGCCGACAAGGGCACCTTGCCCGGGGTAGGTAGTGTCAACTCTTCTGACCACCACCTGCCTACTTCCAGCCAGACGCCTCAACTCTTGTCTTACTTGTCTGCAAATCCGCAAGCGCTGAGTAAGAAGCATGCGATGCTGGAGTCTCAGATTCAACAAAACCGTCAAGAGTTTATGCGAGCAATTAATGAGAGGTGGCCGAAGGAGAGGCGCGACGAGGTCAAGGCAGAGAAGGAGCGACTGCTCAGCCAACAAAAGGCCATCAAAGACCTGACTGATTCTATTGAATCGTACAGGCTGCTCTGCGAACAGCGTGAGATACTGGCAAAACGAGTCGCACAATCTTATGCGGATGGACTGGACACCGACGAAGACGAGATTAGGCTCGACGAACTCACGGAGCAGGTGCAACAGAGGGAAGCCCAGCTTGTCCGTGTTTCATTGGAGGCTGGTCTGGATGAAGCCAGCTTTCAGACACACGTGCAGGTTGCCGCCTCCGATGCAATGAACGGAGGTACTGTGGTGCTTGGTACTCAACATGCCTACACCAACGCTGTTGATATGTCGCAATGCTCGAGCAATCCTCCGCTAATCGCTGCGGCTGGTTCACAAGTCGTTCACCAAACACAACTGCCTGCAGAATCACAGCCGCTTTTATACCAGCCAATTCAGGCGGCAACTCGTTCAGCCCGAACAGGAATAGTTTCGCAAGAAAATGAGGGCTCATCCCAAGCACTATTTCCAAGGGGCTTACCTGCCTCAAGAGACGTTGGCCGAGCAAGGGTCGCTCAATCGACCAATCCACGATTTTCTCCGGACGACCCAGAAAAATCCGACGCTGAAGAACATGTGTACTCGGACCTGGAGGACGCCGAACTGTCACATCTGCATTTGCCGCATCAAGGAGCTACACAAAGGGTCTTGCCCAAGGCGCCTCCAAGGAGCCGTACACAAAATCCTGGTGATAATTTCAGCGACTTTAGCGATGATGACATGCTTGCTTTTGCGCAAGACTTTGAAACACGCCAGTCCGGGGGCGGACCAAGTCTCGCCACTCGCCAGGTCTTCTCAGAAACGTCCGGCAACGCCGCCCCCGTGCCCAAGGCACGAAATCCTTCCAAAAACCAGGCGCCGGCAGTCGTGCCAGACCTCAGAATTCCACCAGAGCTCATGAAGCATGCATGGTCCCCGGAAGTCCAGAAGATGCTGAAAGATCGCTTCAGGATGAAGGGATTCCGCCATAACCAGCTGCAGGCAATCAATGCCACTCTGGCTGGGCAAGATGCCTTCGTGTTGATGCCAACGGGGGGCGGGAAGTCTCTCTGCTACCAGCTGCCAGCGGTGGTGCGAACAGGCAAAACGAGGGGCGTCACAATTGTTGTTTCTCCTTTGTTGAGTCTAATGCAGGACCAAGTCGACCACATGAAAGCTTTGGGCATACAGGCTGTGGCCTTCAATGGCGAGTGCTCATCGGAATACAAGAGACAGGTCATGAGTGCCTTCAACGAGCGGAGTCCGGAGCACTTCGTCGAGCTGCTATATGTCACGCCAGAGATGGTCAACAAAAACGCCGCATTCAACAGTGCCATGCAAAATCTCTATCGCAGAGGGAAGTTTGCCAGGTTGGTCATTGACGAGGCCCATTGTGTAAGTCAATGGGGCCACGACTTCCGACCAGATTATAAGACACTTGGGCAAATTCGTGTCAAGTTTCCAAATGTCCCGGTCATGGCTCTCACTGCCACAGCGACCCAGAATGTCATCGTGGACATTAAGCACAATTTGGGCATGAAGAATTGCCAGATCTTTTCGCAGAGCTTCAACCGGCCCAATCTCTACTACGAAGTCCGACCGAAAGGCTCCAACTCCGACGCGACCGAGAAGATTGCCACATTGATCAACTCCAAGTATCGAAATGTGACGGGCATAGTCTACACCATATCCCGCAAACAGTCGGAGGATGTGGCTGAAAAGCTCTCTGCCCAGGGCATTACCGCGCGACATTACCACGCCGGAATCGACCCACAGGAAAAGGTCGAGGTGCAGACCTCCTGGCAAAAGGGCACCGTCAAGGTTGTAGTGGCAACAATCGCTTTTGGCATGGGCATTGACAAGCCTGACGTCAGGTTCGTGGTGCATCACGGCATTCCCAAAAGCTTGGAGGGCTACTACCAGGAAACTGGTCGCGCCGGCAGAGACGGAAAGCCCTCGGATTGCATTCTGTTTTATGGCAAAGCGGACATAAGGGTCCTGAAGAAACTAATTGCAGATGGCGAGGGCAACAACGAACAGAAAGAGCGACAGATGGTGATGCTGAATCGAGTCACGGCTTTCTGTGACAACAAAGCGGATTGTCGCCGGGCCGAGATCCTTCGCTACTTTGGGGAGGACTTTGTGTCTTCACAGTGTCGCAAATTATGCGACAACTGCAAGGCCGGGCATGTGTTTGAGCAACAAGACTTTTCAGAATACGCCATCTCCGCCATTCAGGTCGTCCAGAATCAAAACAGGCTGACGGCCAATCAGTGTGCGGATATTTTGCTGGGAAGCAGATATCCGCCCCATGAACAGCCCAACTCCGAGGATCAGTACGGCATGGCCCGGGGTCTCAAAAAACATGAGGTCGTCCGGGTTATTGACCGCCTATCCGCGGAAAAGGCTTTCAACGAGGACAATGTAGTCGGCAAATATGGGGCGGCCAACCAATACCTTCTAATTGGACCAACAGCAGAACTCTTCCTCGCGAAGCGGCGCAAGCTTATGCTGACAATTCAGGTGTCAGAAGGCGGCAATGGCTCCAAATCGGCCAGGCCGAAGCCCAAGAAGGCCGCTCAGAAGAAGCCGAAACGTCAAGATACTTCTGCCGTGCTGTCGACCTATGTTTCCTCCCCTGTGGATCGTCGCAGGTCTCGAGCGAGGATATTGGAAAGTGAGGACGAAGATAGCTTCCCCACCACATCGCACGGCTATGCGAATGATGGTTTCGTCATTTCAGATGATGAGATGCAAGAGGAGGAGAACGAGGAGGAAGCCTTCGACCCGTTGCCCAAGCACCGTCCGGCAAGGCCAGCCTCGAAGAAGGTTGGGCCGCAAATAGAATTCGACAAGCGACTGGAGGACATTACAGAGATAGAACAAGAACTCATCGACGCCTTTGTCGTCGAGGCCCAGAAGCTCGAGGAGCAGATACGCAACAAAAAGGGTCTCAGGCGGCCGCTGTTCACCCAACGAGACTTGCGAGAGATGGCAATGAACGGGGCGACGTCGCTTGAGAAGATGAGCCGCATCCCTGGCATCGACCTCGACAAGGTCAGAGAGCATGGTGCGAAGATACTCCCTCTATTGCGTCAACACCATATCTTCCTGCAGCAAGTCAAAGGAGTAACCGAGGAGGCCGACCACGATCGAGACCAAGACCAGGAAGTCGTTGACCTGATAAGCTCGGAAATCGACATGGACGAGGATGACATGGATGAGGGTGAGGTGGACGAAGATTCTCACTACTTCAACCCACAGCCTAGGGCAGAAGTCGCAGCGTTCCACAACAGGCTGGAAGGTCTCAGCAACCAGCAGCAACAGCAGCAGCAAGCGCAGCCAAAGCCAAAGACGTCATATAAAGGCGGCGGCAACAGGAGGTTTTCTGGCGGTAAGAAGTGGGGGAAGAAGAGCGGTGGCGGACAAACTAGGCGCAGGGGTAGTGGCGCTGGTTTCGCTCGGAAGGCCAGCGGCTCCTCAAGCGCGGCATCACGGTTCACAGTCAGTGGCGGCGGCGGCGGCCCCAAGAAAGACGGCAAACTCGTCAAGAAGTCTGGAGGGGGCATCGGGCTGATGCCCCTGTAGAGGAAGAGCGCCTACGATACGAAATACTTCGCTCATTCTGAAAGCCTCGAGGCTGTGAATCATCAAGGCAAAGGCCGCAGCGGCCTTGAGCTGACGAGTTGGGAAATGGCTGGAGGCATATCGGACACGTGGTTGTAAAAATCACTAATGATTAACGGAGCTGTACTTGGGCGAACTCAGGGGACGTTCAGCTAGAAGGTCTGCATGTACATGGAGAGCCCTGTATCGTGCCAATGCTGCTCGCTGTTACAAGCATTGGCGGCGTCCATTTGGTTCTTACGAATATATGAATACCCATGCAGCTATTATTTCACACGTTTGAGGACGCTGACACCAGACGGGGGCGCAAAGGGCAACTGAATGCGGCATATCATGTCGTCTCAATTTAGCAGTCTTAAATATCACTTCGTCGTCATCGCTTTCTCATCAACTCAACAGAGACGTCCGCTCCAGCTGGGCCTAGCATGACTGACTGTGCATCCAAGAATAGAAAAGAATAGAACCGGGGTATAAGATGGTCTCTTGAAGACCTGTGCCATGGCCACTCGCTCGTATTCTGCATGCGCCGCCCCACGGCCCGTCTCCCCTTCCTTGAGCATACAAACAGCAGCTATGATACAAGGAAATGAGGGCCGAGGGAAGGGGGAGAAGAGCTGTACATATCCGAAACTAAATGGCACCTGCAAAGCAAACAGGCAAGAGGGTAGCCGTAGAAAAGCGCCAAGCATTCTTGCTTTGAAAATTGAAAGGGAGGCTGCGAAAAATGATCCGTCGCTACGTGACCTCTAACTCCATCGTCCGTCCTGATTTGGCCTCCTCACCCAATACGCCGTGCCGCAAACGTTGAAAAGGACATGTATGAGTGACGGGGGCGCGGAGCGGGTTTCCTTGCCAAGCTAAAGCCATATACAATCTGCTAGGGTATCGTCAAGGAACACCCAGTGAGGGTTTAAATGACAGCAAGCATGCGCTTGGACTACTCAACGTTTGCCGCGACGGCCAGGTATCGAGTGCCGGCCTGCTTCTGCGCTGCCACGGCTCAGTGGCGCCATCTCGGCTTCAAGTCCTTCAACTCCACGGGTGTAGTCTTGCGCAAACCAGAGCGACTTGAAGTCGCAAGCTGAGGACTCGCCCGACCCGTGCTTCCCTCCCTCATCACTCTGGGCAGCGGAAGCAGGCTGCTCCGACGAGACGATGCCAGAGAGCTGGCGGGGCGGCTGGTCTGGCTTTCCTCGACAGTCGATCTTGACTCGGGAGGCTGCATCGAGGCGCGGCGCTTGGCAGATGGAACTACGGGAAGTGACGTGGAGTTTTGCGCCGAGAGCCGAGAAACCGCCCGCTGAGCATATGGGCCTGGCGAAGCCAGACGCTCACGGAATGAAAGCCGCGACTGGCTTGCCCTGGAAGGAGTCTGTTCTATTTTGGGCGACTCAGACGAGGCACGAGCAAGTGAATTCCGCAGAGTGGGAAGCCTGGACCCGCCAGACGAAGGCGTGAGGGCAGAGACGGACCGCCTGGTTGCTGGAGTGGTGGTACCCTTGGCATACGGACTCGGCGTCGTTAGTGTCAGTGGTGTGAAGTTGTGGCCCGTATCCAAGGTAGAGACGTTGGTCGATCCGTTCCACGCCGGGCGATGTCCCAGAGTAGATCCAGGACGCGGCGTGCTGGAAGCCGCGGGGGTGGCGGCGGAGGAGCTGGCAATGGTGGAGAGGCGGGATCCCATCTTCCTGCCAAATTGAGACGCAGGCGTAGGCAGAGACGAGTGTCTTCTGCTGGCAGGGTGAGGAGCGCTGTTGGTTGCGGCAGCTGGTCGCCCCTTTGCACTCATGACTGGAGTATGCGGTTCCAAGCCGAGGCTGGACATGACGACCGAGGACGGTGGCGAGCTTCCCGGAGTTTCGTGGCTGCTGCCGACAGTAGACCTATCGTTTGAAAGCAGGCTCGAGATGGAGTCTCGCAATTGTTGGCTCTTCCTGCCCATCTGGATGTCCTCGAGAATGGCATCCATCTCCTGCATTTGGTGCTTCAGGGACTCCCACCGAGACTGCATGTCGCTATGGAGGCGCAAAATCTCTCCGTTGACTGTCAGCCGGTCCTTGACGCCCTTGTCAATGATTGACAAGACTCTTTCAATGGCCGGGCCATAGTGTGTTTTCTTGGCTTCATAGCTCTCCATTTTCTTGGTCATGCTTGGCGGGTTCGTCAAGTGCAAGCCGGCATCCACTGCCTCCTTCAGCTTGAGCAGAGAGCGTTGGACAGACTCGTGCATCTTCTGTGCTTGCCGCCCAGCGCCTCGGAAGACAATGACCCATCGATCCTCGCCCAATTCCTTGCGCAATGACTCGGCGTCCCTTTCCAGTTTCTTGTAACTAGCGTCAAGAGCTGTTCGTCGCATCTCAAGTTCGTCGCACGCGGTCGGAAAGGATCTATCGGCTCGCGCCTCGAACACAGAGAGCCGCATGGGGAGGAAGTCGAGTGACGCCCTCAGGGGCTGCATCCTGGCGAACAGAGCCAGGAGGCTGGAATCGTCCTGCGAAAGACCGGGGGTGCCGGGCGAGCTGGGGCTGACGGGCAAGGCCGGGAGGGTGAAGCGGTTGGGGGCCTGCAGCCGTGAGCCGGGGGCCGGAGAATCTTCGACGATGCTCTCGAGGTCGCCAATGTCGACGCTATCGCCGCTGACGGCAGCCGCAATGCCCTTGTGTCGGCGTTCCTCCATCTCAAAGACCAGCCGGCACAGCTCGTCCATCTCACCCTGGATATCGCCGAGCACGTTGTTCCACAACTCCTCCCATTCCATGGCGATTTCGACTTGTGCTCGCACGGTATGCAAGGTGGCCCGTATCTTGGCCCATTCATCAATAATACACTCCATCTGGCTTACCGCCCGCTTCAAGTCTTCGGCGGCGACGCTCGAGATGTCGACGCGACCTTGCAGCTCCTCAATGGCGCCGACGTAGACGTTGATGAGCTCCTCGAAGCGAGTGATGGCATTCTCAACCTCGTCCAGCCCCTCCCTGCCGCCGGCAGCTGCCCACTCAACATCATCTTCGCTGTCTAGTCCGCCAATGACTTCTTGGGCCTTGTAGATCCAGCTTCGAATCTGCTCGGCGGCGTTGATGAGAGCCTTGGCGGCCACTGGGGCGGAGCGTATGGCGGAGACTTTGCTGGACAGGGATTCGGCATCGGGTAGTTGGAGCGACGTCAACTGAGCGAGCTGATTGGCGAACGAAGCACGGGAAAGAGTATATATGGATCCCGGTCGAGTATGGCCGGGTGTGAAGTAGGAGCTCAGGCCGGGAACATAGTCGTTGGCGGGGGGCGTCTCCTTGGGAGGCGGGGGTGGGGGGACGGCATCGGGGGACGGAGGACGTGTGTTGCGCTCGAGGTGCTCGCGACGCGTGTCGAGCGTCACCTTTGTGCCGTTGCCATTGGTGTGGTCGGGCAACCGGTACTTTTGCGTGTCCATGGTTAGGGGCTCTGGCGTCTCGATATCGGGCAGCTGAGGAAACTCGGGGGCGACAGGGGGCCTGGCCGGTGGTTTGAGCGACGCAGAGGGCGACGTGGCGGCGCCAGGCCCTTTCCAGGGCTGCCCTCGCCTTGAGATGATCGAGGTAAGGGACCCTACGCGGTGATTCTCGTCGAGCTGGCGCAGTTGTCCTTCGTCGAGGCGACCGACGTGGTCGTGTTGCGGCGCGACAGGGTCGGTTGGTTTCCTGGAGGTCGCGAGGCCCAATGCCTTGAGTCGGGCAGCCAGGCCAGGCGAGGTCTTGCGGACGGCCGAGGCCGGATGATGGGCGTGTTGAGGCGGTGGATGCACAGGCGATGCGTGGCCGTCGTTCGTGAAGGCGGTGGGGGTGCCGTGGTTGGCGTTGACGGTGAAGCTGCCGCTGCTGGCGCTTCCGCCGGCGGGATGAGTTGTGGAGCGGCCGAGTGCGGGAGTGCCGATCAAGTTGGATCTATCGCAGTCGGCTGCGGCGGTGTCAAGGTGGTTGATACTGTTGCTGGAGTCGAGGTTGGTAGGCGGCCCTGTATCCCTTCGCGGTGCGCTGGTGGCACCACGTGGGACGCGCTGGTGGGAGACGTCGCTGGGGATGCTGGCGAAGCTCACCCCCTGGCAGACAGCATCTTGCCGATGCTCGTCGTCGTCGCCGCCGGGGTCGTCGAATCGGCCGTCGTGGAGGTGGCGACTGAGCAGATGACCGGCTGCCCTGCTCGCGGGGGGTTCGAGAATGCTGCTGCTGTTGCTATCGACGATGCTCGGGGCTACCACAGCAGGCGGGCGGTCGGCGCAGGTGGTCATAATAGTTGGGAGGCCCAGTACGCTGTGCCGCGAGATGGGAAACGCACGGTGTGAGCGTGTGCTGGGGTCTGATCGCTGCCGGAGCCTCGTAAGGCAACCGAACGTTAATGGCTCAGGGCGATGCCAACGGCTGCGGGTGGTGCTAGTGGAGGAGACGCAGTGCTAATACAAGTATGCAGGGTACAACAGCGGAACAGGTGGAGCGCCGAATCGTCGAGGACCCAGTGCGGCCGTAACCTCACCGTCAGTCGCGGGCTCTGTTTGCGAGGCGCGGGCGCGTGGATGACTTGGCTGCCTGCCGCGTGCAGCACCAAACTCTGCGATGCATCGATGGATGGTCTGCAAGAGCACCGAGGTGGTGATGAGACGAGGCCGAAACTAGGGATGCGCTGGAGCCGGAGGCCAGTGAACCGGTGGGAGGCCAGGGGGGCGGGGGGAAGAGGGGGGATATGCACGGCTCGGGCGGGAGGTGGACTTGACCCAGCCTGGGGATGGCAACAGCAGAGTTGCAGGCGAGTTGGGAGCCGCAAGACGGCCAAACGACCTGGCAGCAGCAGGAGGCGGCGAGCGTTATTAGGGTCTGGTGTTACGAGCAGCTACGAGTACGACCCAAGCAAGGCATCGACAAGCGAGGTCGACTCTAGTTGAAACACGCGCTGGAGGGCTGACGCCTCGGCGCACAGCGCGCCGTACGGACAAGAGGCCCAAGTCATCCGGGGGCGGTGATGATATTCCTCACCGCGCTGAGGGTTGACAGCCAGCATTGTGCGGCGCGATGGTTATCAGCCTCCCGTCGGCCCCTGGCGCTACAAGTGTGGGTTTCCTCCAACATCACTGCGAGTGGCTGCCGCTCCACCAGCACAGCAGCGGAGTGACGGGTAACAAGGGATTGGACCGGACTGGTGGTGGCTGGACGAAGACAGAGTCGATTGGCTGCCCGCGTCGCGTCTTCGCTCGGCTCGACGCGTCTCCAGGAGTTTGCAGCTAGTTTTGTTGCCGTCCGCACGTAAACGCAGCGTGCGTAGGAAATCGTTGGCGGATGCATCTTGCGAACTGGCATCGCACAAGTCGAGGCAGCGGCACATGCGCTTGCCTGGTTGCGTTTCAATTGGATTCGATGAGTGTGTGGAACAAGACAGGGAGTCGTGCGCTGGCACAGCGCTACTCGAAGCTGCTTAAATTACGGTTCCGCCCCAAGCCCGTCCATCCACTATTACCCAACGGCAGCCTTCTGTGTGCTTTCTGGAAAAGAGAGGTGAGACGGGTGAGGGCAGATCAGCCAGCTCGCTGCTGCTGCTGCTACTGCTCCGTACTCTTGCGATGATTTGGAATGCGCACGCAGTCTCTGCGAAACTGAGCCGCACAGCTGCGTGAGCAGACACTCACCTCACTAGCCGTGACGGTGCGCGCATGCTAGCTTTCCTCGGTCGCCTAGCAAGGCGAGCCTGGGCTTGGGCCTACCTCGCTGATGCCGGGAGCCGTGTCCGTAACTCTTCTCTCCGGCATCGTCTTGGGCGACCAAGGCCATATCGCATCGCCGGTTTCGCGTGTCGCGTCGCGTCGCAGCCAGGAGGCCTTCCAGAAACCACCAGCGCCCATGTGCAACGCACGAGTATGTCTCTGCCGTGGCAACCGATGTGGCCAGGAGGGAGCATTCCATCGCCGGCTCGGCGCGGGCGAAATTGCAGGCAATGATCGCTCCGCTCGACGTTGCCCCGGGATATGACACACCAAGCTACTCGCTAAGGGGCCTGGGCGCGCTTCATGCTGCTGAGCAGCAGCATGTGCGATGGGAAATGGTATAAGACCAAGCTGGACGGCCACGTTCGCTTCGAGACATTCGCGTGCCGCACTTGCTCTTTGTTCCGTTCTGTCCCTGCGAGTCGCATTGTTTGCCAGCGTCGGCGTTTCGCAGGTCAGGCGGAAGCACCCGCCCACGCTACCTTAGTCGTAGTTGCGCCTTACAAGAACGTGTCGGTCTAAGTTCACCCACGACGCCTCGCTTCGCTCCAAGTCGCCCAAGGTCGGCCGCAGCAGTCATACCTACGAGTACAGCAGACACCCATCAGCCAACCCCTTACCGAGTGAATCAAACCAGAAAGCGAGCATAGCATTGCTTGTTGCTCCGTCCGGCCCGGCACCTGTCGGTTTCACGCCATCCGTCCCCCGCCCGTGCCGTGGCACCAGCGGGCTCGACGTAATTTCGAATCCTCGTCCTCCCACCAACCACGAGCCCCTGATCCCCGGCATTGGCCTGCCACCCGTGGCCTGCCTCGGATCGTCCGCGACTGTCATCGCTGTTTTGCTTGCGCGCCGCCGCCCGGACCTCTCATTGTGCTTGCGCTGCCAGTCCTGCGCCGCTGCGAGATTCGACATCCGTCGCCGTCGCCATCGTCATCGTCACTTGCTTTGCTTCTACACGCCCTCCCCGCGCAGACGAGTGCATGCACTCGGCCGCTGTCGAGACCGCCAGCGGTCCTGCTCTCATTGCCACGACGATTTGATTGCAGCCACTATCGGAGTGCTCGGGCAACATAGTCTCCAAACGAGACAGACACGTCGCCCACCGTCGACCGCTCGCAGCGCTGAGCCAAAGCCTCCCACATGGCCACCGCAAACGAACAGCAGCTGCGCCAATCACCCTCGCCCGACACGTCGCCGACCCTCGCCATCGGCGCCTGTCCCGAGTTGTCACGCTGCGTGTCGACAGCCTCCTCTGCGTCCCATGGATCCCATACCGATTTGCCCTCGCGGGACTCGCTGGGCAGCGACCTGTCCTCCCGTCACTCCTCCGGGTCCTTCCAATCGCGCCGCTCCGATGTGTCGAACATGTCGGCACAGTCCACCCGTGGCGTCGAGCGCAAGAGCCGCCGCTTGCGGGGATACGTGCGGCCCCAAGGCACCGATTTTGCCGCCAGCGCCAGGTCCCGTGAGAGCGTCATGAGCCTGGGCAGTATTGCTCATCTACAGTACTACTTTGCTCGGACCGGTCTGCTGGACGGCAAGGGGGGCCAGCTGGCGCGCAAGAAGCAAAAGCAACGCGCGACGCTGGATCTGTCAATCTTGCAAGGGACCAGCCCTACCGCCATGACAGCCGCGCCGGACGTCGATTCGTCGTACGCACCCATGGGTGGCAGCCCCTACCTGAATGCAGATGTACTGGAGACTGGTGGTGGTATCGTCTCCTCCCCTACCGACGACATGGAAGACGACTGTTTCGAGGACAGTTTCGCCGAGTCTGACCCGGGCATGCTTCCGCCCACCGTGAGCACCTACCACCACAGGGATCCGCAAGTATCGAAGCCGCCCACGATAGTGGAACTGAAGGCGGAGTTGGAAACCACCCTGCGAGAGGCCGCCAAGGCGCTGACCGAGGCCGACGAGCGCAAGGCCGGCACGTTCCAAGAGGAGGCCGGGGCGCCGCTGTACCCCAACATGCCGGAGGAGAACTCCCAAGGCTGGTATGAACTGCAGGGCATGCACATCCTTGATGTCGTTACGCTCGCCATCAGGGCAGCCAAGATGTATTATACGGCTCACGAGATGCCGGACCGCCTCGACTCCATCAGGTCGGAGAAGCAGATCCGGGCCGATTTGCTGGCCGTGATGGAGGTGCTGAAGCAGATGGCGACTCGAGGCTTCAAGGGGGGCATGAAGGACGACGAGATCAAGACCATGACTGGTTGGGTCCAGAGCGTTTTCGGAATCCTCGAAAAGGAACACGAAATCGAAGCGGCAGAGCGAGCGGAGCGGGCAGGTTGGGCTTGGCTGGACGGAGACTGGTCCGGCCGGGAGTATGAGCGGGAGAGGGCGTTTCTGGTGTCTATGGACCCCGAGGCGGACCTGCTCCCGGAATGGCCACCGGTCTCCGACGCGGCAGAAGCGCCCACGCCATTCCTCTTGGCCATGCAGAACGGGCTGCGCCTCGTCAAGCTTCACAATGCGGCCGTGAAGAAGTCTAGGCGACGATTCGGCGCGATCCCGACCTTCCACACGGACACGCAGAAGCCTTACCGATGCGCCGACAACCTGCGGTACTGGGTCAAGGCCGCGGAGCTGCGTTTCGAGGTGCTGCTCAAGGTGGATGTTCTCGGCGTCGTCTACAACACCGAGCCCAAGGTGTGGCACGATTTCGAAACTGCCATCCTCAAGTGGTGCCGCCAGGTCCGGGAAGAGATTGCGGGCGAGCTGGCAAGGTAGATTGGCGCCTCAGTCCCTCTACCTGCCAACGCGATTATGATTTATGTCGGGATAGGCGGCGTTTGATTGTTTGAGTCCTATGGCGTCTACCCCCCCAGGGGGTGGGGTGAGACTTAATCGGGTCTATGCTTCTTTGGCTCCTACTTTGTTTTATTGTCTTCCCGAGCACGGCATACACATAGGCGAGGACCTAGAGTCTGGCATGCATACACAGACACACATACTGATCTAACATTCTAGCATATACCCATAGCATAGGCCTAGGCGCAGTCATTCTTTGGCGTCGAATTCAATACCTACTCAAGCTCGCTCGCTCCTGACGTGTTATGACTTCTTGACAAGCTGACCCCAGATCCTCGGGCGGAGCTTCAGTGGCGTCTCGTCGCTCACCAGACTGTCAAAGTTCTGCCACTGCCCAGCCTCGCGGAGCATCTTCTTGATGTCGCGATTGAGGGTGCAGCCGCCAATAGCCAGGGCCCAGAGCCAGTTCCAGATACCTGGCACAGCGTTTCGTATCAGCGCCAACAGCACACCTGATCAAGGAAGCGTCATCGGGTCGTTTACCTTGGAACATGACGGTGATGCCGTCGCTGCTACGGGTGTGCTCCCAGAAGATGAGCCTCCCGCCAGGCTTGAGCAGGCGGTAGAGCTGCCTCGCGACGGCCTCGGGCTGCGGCACGGAGCAGAGCACCTGGATGCTCAGCACCGTGTCCAGCGTGCCCTCGACGATGCCGTGCCGCGCGAGCGCCTCGCTGTCCTCGACGCCGCAGGGGATGAGCTCATACTTGTCCTCCAGACCAGCCTCGGCGGCGGCGCGGCGCACGTCCGGGGCAAAGTGGCGGTTCGGCTCGACGCCATAGACAAAGGTCACGGCCTCGGCGTCGAAGTAGCGCAGTTGGTTGCCCGTGCCGGGCCCGAGCTCGAGGACTGTGCCGCGTGCCGAGGCGACGAGGGCCGGGACGCCGCATGTGGTCTCGAATTTGATGAAGTGCTCCCCTTGCGGAGATTAGTTTAGCACGGACTATGGGCTGGTGGCCGTGGAAGCAGGCAGAACGTACTCGCGCCGCGAAACCAGCTTGCCACCGCGGCGTCACGCACGTCGGCTATGTGAGTGAAGGAGACGAGGCCATCAGTCCGAATACTCTGCCAAAGCTGGCGGAAGAACGCTAGCATAAGTCATCCGTCAGCAAGGCATTCTAGTAGTACAGGGACGAAAAGGGGGGGAGGGCAGAATGAAGGCTCACCGTTCGCAGCCTCAGATAGGGGCTGGATAGGTTCGATGTAGCTGCTGAAGCGGTCCTTCCAGGTGCAAGCCATGATTGACAATAGCGATGCGTATCAAGCTACGGAGCACAGTCGTGTGAGCATCCAGGGGGCTCACATGGGAGAGGAGATGTGTGTGCGCGCGCGCCATTTATACCTGGGTTATGTGCGTGTAAGTGGGCTGGCCCGCGCCGGCTGGCCGGCAACTTCCCTGTTTGCCAGTCCTGCGGAGTGCATGTAAGCTAGCCAACACCCACGACAAGGCCGGCGTCTATCATGCAGTGGACAAACGAGCGGGCGAAACGGTCGTAGAAGACGAAGGCAGGCGGTGGTATGCGGGCGTCATCATGCACTTGCATTCACGTGGCACCGACTCAAAAAACAAGGGTCAAAGCAACAATATTTTTCTTCTCTTTTTTTCTTTACATATATGGAGTTGTTCCACGATCAATTTGTACATCCGAGGCCTCCGATGCTCCATTCCCAATAATCGTATCCAGGTATCATCGCCTCACGCAGCGCATGCCGCGGCTGCTTCACTACTCAATGTCCACCTTTCGAATCTCGGTCCACTCCTTCTCGACCTTGGGGACCACGACCACGAGGATGCCGTCCTCCATCTTGGCCGTGATGTTGAAGCCGTCGACGTCTGCCTTGTCGTCGGCGCCGGCCGGCGGCAGCGCGATGCTGCGTTCAAACAGGCCGACGCGGCGCTCGCCCGTCGCCAGGGTCTCGAGGAACGTCTCGTCGCCGGGACGGTGCACCACACCTGCGACGTCGAGGGTGCCGGCGTCCGGGTTCCAGCTCACGCCGATGTCCTCCTTGCGCGCGCCAGGGAGGGCCACGTGCACGACATAGGCGATCTTTGTGTTGAAGACGTCGACGGGGGGCGTAAAGGCGTTGCTCTCGTCCGAGGCGGCTCCCGGGCCACCGTAGCGCTGGTCGCGAAGGGCTTGCTCACGGATGCCGTGGAAGAAGGGGTGGTTCATGACGCCGCGCATCATGCCAGGGAAGTCGAACCCCGGATGGTGTCGTCCACCGCGGTATCCGCGGCGGCAGCCTCCGTAGCCTCGACGACGGCAGCCGTAACCGTGGTGAGGATGGCTTGGACCGGCGGCCGGAGGCGATCGCTCGTCCTCGTCAGGGGTAACCTCGGCCGGATCGGGAACGTCCGCGTCCATGGTGTCGGGAGAGTACTCCGCCTGTTCGTTGTTGGCCTCGCTCTCGGCCTGGTAAGCAGGAGCAGCAGCTTCGTCCTCGTTTCCGGGGCCGCGGCGGTGGCGCCCAGGCCCGTGCTGGTCATGTCCGTGACCACGGAAGCCGTGAGGGCCGCCCCGACGGCCGCCGCGTTCATCGCCGTGAGACCACGGACCCCACTCATAGTCGGCATCCCAGGCGGCGCCGGGGGGCCCTGGCGGAGCCGGTGGTGCGCGGTGGCCCGGGCCGCCGAACGGGAAGCCGGCAGGGAACTGAGGGAACGGGGGGGCTTGGTGGTCAACACCATGGCCGGGAACACGGTTCGGGTCGAACGACTGGAAGAATTCCCAGAAGGGCCCACGATTTTGATTTTGGGAAGCCATGTTGGGTTCGGGTTCGTATAAGTTCAAGGATTGATATAGTACGTAGGATTAGGGAAGTACTGCTGTCGAGAACTTCTCTGCAGAGCGAGAGGGAGATGGAGAGCCGCAAAAGTGTTGAAGCGCCGTTTATATAGCCGTGCGAGGCAACCCATATCCAGCCAGGCAAGCCAAAGGCGTCGTCAACAGTCCGGGCCCTAGGCAGTAAGGCTGGCGCACTTACGCCTCGCACGCCTCCGCAGAATCACCCAGACGCCGGAAGAGCCACCCGCCCGTCATGTCCGAGCTTCGTCAACTCGACGCAGAGCGTGCGCCAGGCACGTCGTCGCCACGCGGCCCTCCCCCACGATTAGTCGCCCCTGGAGGAGTCGGCCACGGCAAGCCCCGAGAGCCGAGGATTCGGGACCGCCTGGCCGTCAATTCCGGTGAGACTCGGTGCCTGGGCCCAAACCACTCACCGGCAACCCCTTTGCGCAACCCGAGCGTCGAACTTCTGGGAAAGAGCTCGAACCGCTCACTCGAGCGAGGCGAATGAAACGACGCTTGGTCGGGTGCTGAGTCACGGTTGAACGATCGATGGTGGTGGGTGGTTACGCCACGCCAGAGGGCCGCGTGGCTCAAATCGCCCCTGGCTCGGAGCTCCGACCATTTCCTCATTGTCCTTCCACGGCGTCTTACCGGCTCGTCGCATCTGCTTGAACGGTTGCAATGCACTGGGAGAATGCCATCAATGTGCTGAAGCTGACGTGCCTTGCGGGGAGGTGGTGCAGCTCCCGAGCACTCTGTCAGCCTGTTTACGAGTATTACTTTGGCTGTCTCAGCTAGCATCAGCGCGCACTCAGTCTTTGAGCTCTATCCTGTCAGGCATCGGAAGTCTACGACCCTGCTGTACAGACTCAAAGACGCCTATTCTTCGTTCATGGGTTTGCCGATCGCCTCGCTTTTGATGCCAATGTATGCAGAGAGACACTGTTGATTCTGCCATCTCCGCAGGTGCAAACGTTGCCCGTCCGCCGCAATGCCTGGCTCCGCAGAGTCCGCCGCCGGTTGTGGAGCTCCCGCGTACGGGGCCGCAGGCGGCATGCCCGGAGAATCCTTGCATTCATTGGGTCTTGCGGCTGCGTCTAGTTTGGCGGCGGCGGGAGGAAGCCGAGTGATGGCGGTGGAAAGGTCCCCCGTGTGATACAACGGGGTCAGCACGAGACGCATCAACTGCTCCGAGAGTTGCGGAACACGGCCGGGGTGGATGAGTTCCTGCATTCGGTGAAATCGCGAATCATTCCTTTAATGGTCGCTTTTTTAAATGACGTCGACGATGTGAGCAAGTTTGATTTTTTTCGGGTGAGCAGCTCGCGACCACACGTGAGATTGGCGTGGCGTGATTGGCTCAAGCTAGCTTAGAAATGCACCGCCGACGTCGCCTGGAGAAAAAAGGCCGGCTCTCGACTTCTCGACAACGGGCTCATCGCAATCCACCGCGCACACACAGAGCAGCATGGACGCCAAACTCGCAGCCATCCGTACGTCAGATCTGCCATATGCGACCGGTGACCCTGCTGACAGACGCTTCCAGCCGCGGCGCCTGCGCCAGCCGCTGCCTCCACGGCATCCTCGGATAGCGCTTCCAAGCCAAAGGTACGTTGCGCCTCGAGCGCCGGGCCATGCTGCCAGTTCTCCAATCGTCTTGCTGACGTCCCCTCCACAGCCCTGCTGCGTATGCAAGGAGGAGAAGTCGAAGCGAGACGAGTGCATGCTCTTCTCGACTGCCAAAGACCCCGCCGCCGACTGCAAGTCCCTCGTGGACCAGTACAAGACCTGCATGCTCGGCTATGGCTTCAAGGTATGAGGTGGGCGGCTGATCCAGCCGAATGGGCTGTGTACAACATTGTATTTTGAACATATAGACGGAGCTCCCGGGAAATACAGGATACCCCCTCCTTTTCATCCTCAACCCATGTATCGCAGATTGTGAAAGCTTGTCGGGGTGCATGTCGCCCATGGTTCGCGGCAGCCGAGGCAGAGGCAACGATGCTTCTTTGCGGACTGTGGCCAGGATCGACGCCCCTCCTCACAATCATCTCTGCCCTCCATCTCCCGGAACACGCTTATGTGCCTCTGTGGACGACACTTTGGCATCCATCTCCCGGCCGCGGTACCCAGTCACCATGGCGTCCTCGACCAGGCAGAAAGCTGCGTGTATCTTTAGTGTACGCTCCATCATCTCAGCCTCAATTTCTTGCCGCCGTTGGCTGCTCTGGACTATCTTCAGGATGCGGTTTGCCCGGTTCTGCCTCCTTAATCGACTGCTTTTTAGCATTTTCACGTCTGCTGCCAGCTGGGGCCGGTCATTACCTCTTCCGCTGCAACTCCTCATGCTTCGCGAGAACGTGGGCGTTCAATTCAGCTATAGCGGCCTCGAATGCAGCGTTCACATCATTGATTCGCTTGGCACGCTGTTGTTGCAGCTGTCAAGGCACGTCAGTCCCACGGGTCTGGCTCCCCAAGTCGTCCGGAGGGCCGTTCTACTTTCAGAATGCGTTGGTGGTGCTCCATGGCGGAGTCAATGAGGTCAGTCCCATCATCAGAAATTTCAGATGGCTGTCGAGCCATTGGTAGAGCACAGTAAATCTGCCCTTCCAGACAGATGTAGGACGTGGATGCCTCTGTGCTTGATAATTTCTAGAACTGCGCGGCCTTCAGGGGTCGAGATGGTAACCTCACGATATTGAAGGGTCAAGCAGCGACAAGGTGCTCAGGGCAAGTCGGTGGTAGACAGAGAGATGCACTGGGGGTGGCCAAAAGTGAAGCAGCTCATGCCAGGCTGGCACCGGGCACGCAAAGGAAAGGTGGAAGCCGCCGGGCGGGGGAGACGCCCAGCGCTCTTGCCCACGTGCTCCATGACAGAATGCCTGATAAGGCAAGGTGTTCCACCTTCGAGGACAAGAAACTTGCACAGGTACGGGACCAGTGGGAGGACCAGTGGGACCAACATCATGTTCTCATAGCTTGCACGGCCCTTGTATTCTTGTGGTATTATCATCCAGCATCCTGCCAAGGGTGGGTACTCTATCTCGTCAGGGCGATGTCGTCTATCCTCAAAATCATCTTGACCGTCTCCGCCGCCAGCTCAATCGCGCTCGTGCTCACCAGCAGCGGCTGCAGCACGTTCTCCTTGGAAATGTTGGTGTTGACTCCTCCGGACTTGATGCTGACGCCGGCGTTCTTCTCGCCCATCTCGTGCCGGTGCCTCAGGTCCGTCACCACCTTGATGCTGTTGAGGCCGGCGTTCTCCGCCAGGGTGGTGGGGATCACCTCCATGGCGTCTGCGAATGCCTTCCAGCAGATTGCCTCGGTGCCAGTCAAGCTTCGCGCCTGCTTGGACAGCTGAGCCGCGATCTCAATCTCGGCCGCGCCACCACCAGCAATCAGTGCCTTCTTCTTGACGAGGCAGCGGACAACGCAAAGGGCGTCGTGCAAGCTTCGCTCGGCTTCCTCCAAGATCAACGAGTTGGCGCCACGCACCACCACGGAGACCGTCTTGCCCGTCGCCTTGGCGCCGGTGACCTTGACCATCCGGGCACCAGACGAGTGCACTTCCTCCACCAGGTCCGCCGAGCCCAGCTTGTCTTCGGTGAAGGACTCAATGTCGGCAATCGGCTTGCATCCGGTCGACTTGCAGATAAACTCCACCTCGTCGCGTTCAATGTCCTTGATGGCGAGGATACCGAGCTTGGCCAGGAAGTGCAGGGAAAGGTCGTTGACGGCATCGCGCAGGATGGACTTCTGGATCAGGAGGACGTTGCACTTGGCCTTCTTGATCTTCTTGGCCATGTTCAGCAGGTATAGCCGCTCCTCCTTGACGATCTTGTCCATTTGTCTGTAGTCGTTGACCTGGATCGTATTCTCCATCTGGGCGAGGGTCAGCATGTGCTCATAGGCGCCTTGTAATGCAAACACTCACGTCTGGCTTGGGCGGGCTCAGCTGGAACTGAATCAATCCGATGCGCGCCTTCTCCATCCTGACGGGCCCACCGGCGTTTTTCAGAACCGGTTGGTTGAGAACCAGGCCGTCGACCAGCTCGCTGTCCTCGATTGTCCCTCCCACCTTCTGAACGATGCGAATGTTCTTAAGATCCACATTGTCCGCGTTCTTCAAGTCGATAGTCTTGGTGACGGAGTTGACGGCCATAGGGCCCAGAAGGTTCGAGTACTGCGAGACGATCTTGGACGACAGCGACGTGTTGGCGGCTTGCAGGAGCGACGCGGTATCGGTCAAGGCGATTGGCTGAGACATGTCGTGCAGAACCTCGACGGCTGCGGCCGCTGCTCTTTGGAAGGCCTCGGAGATGACTGAGGGGTGGATGCCCTTGGACAGGAGCTTGTCGGCAGCTCCAAGCAAGCTGCCGCAGATGACGACGACCGAGGTCGTGCCGTCGCCGGCCTCGATATCCTGAGCACCGGCCAAGTTGACCAGCATCTTTGCCGTCGGGTGCATGACCGACATGCTCTTGAGCATGGTGTGTCCGTCGTTGGTGATGATGGTCTCCCCCTTGCCGCTCCGGATCATCTTGTCCATGCCTCGTGGCCCGAGAGACGTTCGAACGGCATCGGCGACAGCTTCGTGGTTGTCAGCAAATGTACGAAAGGAGCATCACGGGCGTTTGGCTCGCACCTCTGGCGGCGACGATGTTGGAGGACCGGACGGCCATGGGCTTCTCCTTATCCTGCGAGCTGTTAGCGGGGCACGCAGCAGCTCGGGTGCAGCTCGTCGTACCCGGAAGGTGGCATTCTGGGACTGGCCCACGGGCGCGGCTGGAGCAGACATGGTCTCGGCGTTTCTGTGGCTTCCGCGTTGCTCGGGTTCTCAGGAGGCGCCGCGGTGGTGCAGAGACGTTGCGTGAGTCGCGGTGTTGCTGGCAGCCTGGGTGAGGACTGAGGTCTGGCATCCCACCTTCTGCCCTACTCCGCCGTTAGCATCCAGAATTTTTGGGCCGGGCCAGCAGATTATCCTGGCTCCGACACCAGCGGAGCCCCAAGGCGGCTTAGCGCCAGGGAGCCTCGCAGGGGCTGGCCCGTGCACGGAGCTCAAGGCAACTGACTGGGTTACGGAATGCTTCCATCACCTTCAGCATCACATCCAGCATCACATACAGCCGTGCACTACGAACCTCTCCCTCCCCTGCCCGACACCGACAGCGCCGATCAAAGAGCGCTCGCCTCCTCCCTAGCGCGTTCCGAGAGACTTGCGTCAGGCCTCTGAACCACTCTGACCCGTCCGACGCGCCCAGTCCGCGGGTTCCATCATGGTAAGCCTACTCGCGACCGACGTCGCCCAGCCTCGCAGCTAAGCAGCCCAGCCTTCCGCGACCGGCCAAAGCTGGGAGAAGTACCAGAAGAACTTCGCCGACGATGAAGTAGAGGAGAAGAAGATCACTCCCTTGACAGATGAGTGCGTGCCAGGCGCATCCGGTTATGCGTGATTGCCCGCTAATCCATCCGTAGGGATATCCAAGTCCTCAAGACGTATGGCGCCGCGCCGTACGGTCAGTCGATAAAGAAGCTGGAGAAGCAGATAAAGGAGAAGCAGCAAAGTGTGGATGAGAAGATTGGTGTTAAGGTACGATGGATGTTTCTCCGCCGCTGAACCCGTCTAACTGGTCACAGGAATCCGACACTGGTCTGGCACCGCCGCATCTGTGGGACGTGGCCGCCGACCGCCAACGAATGTCCGAGGAGCAGCCTTTCCAGGTGGCACGGTGCACGAAGATCATCGAAGACGAAAAGGGCGACGAGTCCAAGAAGAAGTACGTCATCAACGTCAAGCAGATCGCCAAGTTCGTTGTGCAACTCGGGGACCGCGTCAGCCCTACAGACATCGAGGAGGGCATGCGGGTTGGTGTGGACCGCAACAAATACCAGATCATGCTGCCGTTGCCGCCCAAGATTGATGCAAGCGTCACCATGATGACTGTCGAGGAGAAGCCGGATGTCACGTATGGCGATGTCGGTGGTTGCAAAGAGCAGGTTGAGAAGCTGAGGGAAGTGGTGGAGATGCCTCTACTGTCTCCGGAGCGATTCGTCAACCTCGGCATCGACCCCCCAAAGGGTGCGCTACTCTACGGACCGCCTGGCACCGGCAAGACGCTGTGCGCTCGAGCGGTGGCAAACAGGACAGACGCCACCTTCATCCGGGTCATTGGCAGCGAGCTGGTCCAGAAATACGTCGGCGAAGGAGCCAGGATGGTTCGAGAGCTGTTTGAGATGGCCCGGACGAAGAAGGCGTGCATCATCTTCTTTGACGAAATCGATGCCGTTGGCGGTGCCCGATTCGACGATGGGGCCGGCGGAGACAACGAAGTGCAACGAACCATGTTGGAGCTTATTACGCAGCTGGATGGATTCGATGCTCGAGGAAACATCAAGGTCATGTTTGCTACCAACAGACCATCCACGCTGGATCCGGCCCTGATGCGACCGGGCCGTATCGACCGAAAGATCGAGTTCTCGCTCCCCGACCTCGAAGGGAGAGCCAACATTCTGCGCATCCACGCGAAGAGCATGTCGGTCGAGCGAGACATCCGCTGGGAGCTCATCTCCCGCCTCTGCCCCAACGCCACCGGCGCTGAGCTGCGGAGCGTATGCACCGAGGCTGGCATGTTCGCCATCCGGGCGCGGAGAAAGGTGGCGTCGGAGAAGGACTTCTTGAGCGCCGTGGACAAGGTCATCAAGGGCAATCTCAAGTTCAACTCGACAGCGACTTACATGCAATACAATTAGAGCGGCCACCTGTGAGCTTGGAGCCGGTGTAAGAGTATAAATGACGGGGCCTGAGCAGCGGGTTCTGGGTTTGCCTACGGTACTTTATAGGTGACTTTGTGCGGCAAAGAAAATAGACGCCAGCGTTGATGGTACCGCCGCGTCGGACTGAATCGATGGAAATGCGTGATCCCTACGGAATGCACAGGCAAAATGAATGCATCTGAAATGCTTCACATTGTAGCCGCACGCCTTGCGATGTGAAGTACGCTTAGGACGCCGTAAGTCATCTATCTATACCTTATATATTACAAGACCCAAGATGCCCGCCCGAAATGTCCTCTGTCATGTTCCGAGGAACACTAAACTGTCTCCAACTGCCAGTCCTATCGCGATGCATGTTGTCCCTGGCGATGCATCGAAAGCAAGGGAATTCCCGTATGCGGAAGAGCCTCCCACCCAGAAGGCCCTTGGATGAATGGTATGTGTCGTCATCAATCATTATAATCCCGTCTCATGATGGCGTTCAGTCGTGTCAGGCACCTGGCATCCCAGACAGGCAACCCAAGCACACGACCTCTCCCTGCCGTCCCTTTTCGATGCAGCAGCGGCTGCAGACCACAGTGCGGTGACCTCCGACATGCCATCCCTTGCCCTTGTGGTGTCCCGTATTCTCATGTCGCACCTCATGTCGCTCGTCATCTTGTGGTTCTGGAGCCGGTTGGTCCAGGGGCACGTCCTCGGCGTCGTCCATGTGAAACGACCTCGACAACACCTCCTGCTCCGACAGCAGCTCCGCTCCCTCGTCCACGTTCCATCCGTGGCACTCTCTGATGCAGACAAAGCAGGTCCGCTCTCCGCAGCCCTGGCACGCGGCGAAGGAGTCGAGGTCAGATTTCTTGGTCGGCTTGCGGTGGCAAATGTGGCAGGGTGTCAGCAGAGCGCTGCTGGGTCGCGCAGACGCCCTGTTCCCGAGGCCTGGTTGATCTTGAAGGAGCTTGTGCAGCGAGGGCTTGCGGTGGTGCGTCGGCACCAGGTCGTCGTGAAAAGGGGCCTCGTCGTCCGTGATCCTAGGCCGTTTCGACAGCGGCAGTATCTTCCGCGGCACCATCTCCTCGGGGTGGTTCAGTACGTAGAATTCGGTCTCCGTCTCTGGGCTGTACAGTCGATAGACGTCGCCATCGTCCCCATGCCATCTTCGCTTCCTCCCCGAGTGGGCGCCGTCGTCGTCGTCGTCGTCGACACGGCCGCCGACGAACGGCATCGTGGCGCGCCGGCGATTGTGCAGGGCAGAATCCTCTCGCGGCCGCGTTTCTCTAGCGCAAAGCGAGGGATATGCGTCAAAGATTCCCTGGGTCGTTGAATACTCTGCCGGTCGGAGGAGCTGGAAAAGAGATGCAATGCGGTGCGAGAGGGGGCGACCGTTGCCGGAAGGATGTGGCTGGACCAAAGAGGTTCCCTGCGCCGTAATCCGTCGATGCAGGTCGGCGGTTGCTTAACGTAATCCCCAGCGGTCTCCTTACCGCTGAAGCGCCTCTCTTCCACTGGACGAGCGCGATCTCGTCACCTGCAGGGTGCCTTCCCCAGCGGGTTAGGCACCCGTGCTAGCGATTTGTAGGAGCCCCAGTCGTGGTCGGTGGAGCCCGTCTCCCTCAAGCGTCAATGGCCGAGGAACTCAACCCACAGGCTTGCCGCCGTGCCATGTTATCTATCGTGAGGGAATGGACCGAACAAGAGCCCTTCTCTTGAATGACTCTTGTTCGGCACCAACCATGTTAGTATATGCCAGGTTGGCTGTGCGCAACGCCTAATAGTGGCGTCGTCGTCTTCACAGGCACTCTGCCACCATGTTTGCAAGCGACAAAGTAAAGGTATTGATTGAAATTCTTTCATCTGATTTACACTCTACCATCCACCACTCCTCGATTTCAACACAAATCCTCCGTTCTACCCGCCTCCGCCAACAAAGGAGCTGCTCTAGGGGGGAGACTAGTATACATTCGAGGCGCAAAACAGCCTCTTTAGCGGCGGACCTTGGTCTCCTTGGGAGGGTCGTAGGCAATCTTCCTCGACTTCAGCCATGCCCACTTGTATCGCTTGACCCAAACGCTCATGGCCCACAGGGCCGACGTCACAACCAGGACCTTCATTCCCATCTTCTTGCGGTCGTCCATCTCAGGCTCGGCGGCCCAGTTGAGGAACTCCACCACATCCTTGGCCATCTGCGAAGTCGAAGCGGGGGTGCCATCCTCGTACTCGACAAGGCCGTCGTAGAGCACACGTGCCATGCCGATGCCGGTACCGGGGAAGTAAGGGTTGAAGTTCATGCCGGGGGCAACCTGGACACCAGCGGGGGCCTCCTCGGGGTAGCCAGTCAACAAGCTGAAGATGTAGTCGCAGCCACCGTGGCGGGCCTTGACGATCAAGCTCAGATCCGGGGGCAGAGCACCGTTGTTGGCGAATCGGGCAGCCTCCTCGTTCTTGTAGGGGGCGGGGATGTAGTCGGCGAGCTTTCCGGGGCGCATCTGGATCTCGCCCTGCTCATCCGGGTCGCCGGGGTACTCGTTCGCCTCGGCCAGCGCCTTGGCCTCGTCGACGGTCAAAACGGCGCCGACCAGCTCTCGGTAAGGGATTCGGTCCAGGGAATGGCAGCTGGCGCAGACCTCCTGGTAGACCTGGAAACCTCGGCGGAGACTAGTCAAGAGTGAGCACCTCATGTCCTGCTTGCATCCATCGGCGGCGGTAATCTTACGCCTGGTGGTCAAAAGTCTTGAACCACTGCTGGTGAACCCAGGGGTACTTGGTGGCGTGCAGGCTGCGGATGTATGGTCAGCATTTCGCTTCGAATTCTGTGCCGAGCTGATGCCGCGGTTTATGCCGCACAGCAGCACGGGGGCGTGCTCCTGTGCGGCCATGTCCCTCGACCGGTCTTCAGATCACGTACCCCTCGTCGGCGGGCGTCGCAGCATGCGCGACGGGTCCGTAGAGATGATAGTACCACGCAATGGAGCCGGCGGCGACGGTGGTGGAGGCAATGGCGGCGAAGTTCAATCGCGCAGGAGAGGCTTCGCCGGCAGCACCCGAGCTCGTCGAGGCCGCGCGCTAGACGCAAAACAATGTCAGCATTGAGCGTACGGACATCCGATGGCATCACGAGGCGGTTCGCGTGGTTTCGGCGGGTCGGGGTGGGTGGTGGTGCTGCTCCCTCGGCAAACGGGGAGCTGCGGAAGCATGAGCCCATGGTGTCCATACCTTCGAGATGGTGGTCGCGCCATTTCGCAGCCCATTGAGGGTGCGCGACGAGCGCAAGCAGGACCTTGCCAGCATGATTGGCAAGCTATACCGTGGCCGCAAGGTGAGCCGCTATCAGGATGGGACGGCGATGGGGGGGGGAGGATCGATCTCGAGGTCGGAGGGCGAAAAGGCTCAGCAGGAGGTCATTGGCATTGAGAGAAAATCCAGCGTTCCGAAATGGGCCGACGCTGATTGGCCCGAGTCACGTGCAGCTCGAATGTCGAAGCATCAGGTCGGAAACGGTCTTGAAGGTGTCGTGATGCATTACCTAAGCAGAATCTACGCCCGCCTGCCTGCCAGCTGCTCACCGCCCACAACGGCGGCACTGCCCCTGGCAAAACCAGACCAAGACACGCCTAATGGCAGTCTTTGTCGTTGCCCCGCCCCCACCATTCATCTTACTGCAGAACAACAACACCGTGTGCGACCGCCTGGCTGCAGCCTTCCAAGCGTCTGTCGTCTTTGCATCACTTGAAGCTCTTGCGGCTCCGTTGCTCTGCTCACCACAATGGCCGACTCCAGCAAGGTCTTCTCCCTCGAGGGGAAGGGTCTGAAGCTCGACACCGCCGCCGATGTCGAGCCCCATATTGGGCCTCTCCGTGCCAACGACGTCGAGGAGGTCCGTCTGCTGGGAAACACCTTGGGTGTCGAGGCATGCAAGCTGCTCGGCGAGGTCCTGGCCACAAAGAAGAACCTCAGGGTAAGAACGCCTTCGAATGAGTCCGCGTGCTCGAGCTGCTCACACACCACCGCACAGGTTGCCAATCTCGCCGACATCTTCACGGGCCGACTCCTGGCAGAGATCCCCGAGGCCCTCTCCCACCTCCTCACGTCCATTCTGAATCTTCCGAAGCTGAATACCATCAACTTGAACGATAATGCCTTTGGCCTCAACACGCAAGCGCCGTTGGTGGCCTTCCTCGCCGCTCACGTCCCCCTGCAGCACCTGTACCTCAACAACAACGGCCTCGGCCCGCATGCTGGCATTCTCATCGCCGATTCGCTGTCTGAGCTGCACGCCAAGAAAGAGGCCGCTCGAAAGGAAGGAAAGGTGGTCCCCGACCTGGAGACCGTCATCTGCGGCCGAAATAGACTGGAGAACGGCAGCATGACGGCGTGGGCGAGGACATTCCGCCTGCACAACAAGATCAGGGAGGTGAAAATGGTCCAGAACGGTATACGGCAGGAGGGCCTGTCCCATCTGCTGAGCGAGGGCCTGAACCACACCACCGAGTTGAGAGTGCTTGACCTGCAAGACAACACCCTCACCCTCATGGGAGCCAAAGCTCTTGCAAGGGTTGTCCCGACCTGGTCGTGGATACGCGAGCTCGGTATCGGTGACTCTCTTCTCGGTGCGAAGGGAGGTATCCTGCTTGCCGGTGCCCTTGCGCGGAGAAACAATGAAAACCTTGAGACTCTGCGCCTGCAGTACAACGACATTACCGCTGCAGGCGTCAAGGAATTTGCCAACGCTGCCAAGATTGGCTTGCCAGCACTCAAGCGAATCGAGCTGAATGGCAACAAGTTTTCGGAGGATGACGACTCGATTTTGGCCCTGCAAGAGCTCCTGGAGACGCGCAAGGAGAACTTCGCCGGCGACCTGGTCATCGAGGACGATTGGGGTGTTGACAGCCTCAGCGACCTCGAGGAAGAGGAGAGCGAGGAGGAGGAGGAAGAGGAGGAGGAGGAGGAGGAGATAGAGCCTGAGGAGCGGGCAGAGAAACTCATCAAGGAGGCCGAGGAGGCTCAGGAGGAGCCTGTTGTTCAGCTCAAGGACAAGGAGGTTGAGAACTTGGCTAAGAAGCTGGAGAAGACTGAGATCTAGTTTCTGCATAACTACACTGCGATCTACACATATAGGACTAGAGCCAGCAATGACACGCGATACCCCTCACGGTTACCCTTACGCTGACTTACCGGCGCCACCCTATATCATTTCCCATAGGTGCGTACCTTAGGTACCTACTTCAAGCATCGACCACAAAGACAGTAGAGATCACAAAGACAGTAGGCACATGTAATGATGACAAGGCAACTTAGAAATTGGACTGATATTGATGCTCTACTCGCAGAACTTTGAAACACGGGGAAATAGTCCTTGCGGTCGATCACGACAGCACAGGGCATCAAGATGGTATATTAATGCAATCGAGGTATGGTCTGGAGGGTAGGGGAAAGAAATGGGCACATACCTCTCTGGCTGTCGCAATAGCCAGGCTCTAGATATGCATCGTTAGCCGACACTGAACCACCCCATGCAAGGGTAAGGAGTACAAAGATTAGAAGAGTGGTATAAAAATCAACAGGAAGGATATATCCGCAGGACCGTCCCCCATCCATCCCCCCTCCCCAAACTCGTCTCCTCTCAAGGCCAGCACATGAAAGTCTGTTCATCCTTTCACTCTCGTCTCACTCTAACAGAAACGGAAAGGAAAAAAAACAAAAAAAACCATGCGTCGACCTGCCAGCATGCCCTATCTATGCCTGTATCTGCTGACTGCACGTGGGAGTGCAAATTGGATTGTTTGTCTCGGCCCTTTACATAACATCCATTGCATCAGCCTCTGCAGCTCCGCGAAATTGCTCGAAAGCGCCGTATTGGGTGGCCATGTCCATATGGCGAACCATGTCGGGGCCCATATAGACGGGGTCCGTGGCTGGAGTGTAGTTTGGACCGCCGACAGCAGTTCCGAAGTGACTGTAGACATCTCTGGATCGATTGTTCATTGCTTGGCGTTCATTTTCTCTTCGCATGAGCTCCTCGTACCCAGATGCCATGTACGGCTCACTGTCAACAGATGTCTGCTGCGTCCACCTGCCGTCTCCAGCCTGGACCTGGGTACGGTCCAAGCTCATGACTGGGCTCTGCTGCAGCCTTTCATAGCGCATCCGAGCAAGATGCTCTTCCTGCTCCACGCTGGTGCTGCTCCAGGCCAAAGAGGAAATTTCCTCGGCTCTTTTTGGCGGGCAAATGCTCCAGAGTTCAATGAGTCTCAATTTCTGAGACTCATCAGCGACGCGGAAGAGCTGCAGCTGAGAAGGCGTCAAGATGGCAGCGTCTATGCCATAATTACGCAGGATGGTCTCTGGCAACCCCTCGGTCGGCTGAGGTGGTTCGGACGCGGGTCGCCGGGTATGCTCCTCCATGGGAGCATCTTCTTGCCGCGCTGCGGGCTTCGCAACATGAGCCGAGTGGTTATAGTGCTGTGAGATGGAGTAGACGATAGGCTGAGAGGTGAAGACGGCGGAGGGCGGGGGCTCTTGTCTTGGAGTTTCCTTCGGGCCCGAGGCACGAAGCTCTGGGTTGAAAGTCAGATTGCGCGAAAACAAGGACGCAAGGTCTTCATGGACCTGTTGCGCGTTGGGCTGCATGTTGGCACGAATCGAGGCTGCACCTGACAGGCACCATCAGCTTCCAACACACATCTATTAACGGTACAAGCGAAACGGGGATCCGCGGAATACCTCAGAGTCGTCACTTAGATAATGTCAGAGTAAGTCAGCTTCTTCGCCCGATACGTATCCAGCACAAATGTTTGCAAAGAAACGGTCTGGCGCGGCTGCTTTGCGTCGATGCGAATGGTTAGGCTGATGGTGGTGCGTTGGGTATCAAAGGAGAACGTGCAAGGGAGTGCTTGTGGTGGTGTGGACGGCTGCCCAGCGACTTGGGTATATTGACTACGCTAAGCAACGGTTATGCCTCAGCGAGCCGGATTCGCAGAAGCAAGAGTGAGAAGAATGGCACAGGAGTTGAAAGGAAAACAGAGCAGAAAGCCGGACGAAGTCGATGTCGTCGTGCCGGTGCCCCTGGCTTGGTTCCCGAAGAGGGGCTTGCACGCCGAGGGGGGGAGCCTGGGCCCAGGGTCGTTATTAGTGGGGTGAATGCACCTGCGTCTCAGCGATGCGGGAATATCGGTCTGGGACGGCGACTCTTTTGGGTGGAAGCAAAGAAGCAGATGCTTCTCGAGATGCCAAAGGCCGCTGCTGCACCCGCGGAAAAGCTGCTCTGCGTTTTGTTGGGACGGCAGAGGAGCAGATGATCGCGGAGGCGCTGGGGTGTAATTTAAATGGGAGTGGCGGTCATGAGGCAGCACGCACCAGCAGAGGGGCAGCCGTGACGCAAGACACTTTGGGCTTTGACAGCAAGTGTCACGGGGTGTTCCCTTCTTCACGCTACTGGCAAGCCCGGTCATTTCTACCTTGGCTAGGTAAAAAGGTGCCTACCAGTAATTGCTGCACGATGTCCGCAGGACAAGCGGCGCAAGCGTCTCGGCGACATGTCAGCGTGCTCGGTGCGTGCAGCCAACCTGGACGCCTGGATATCGCCGTCACAGTAGCCGAGCAGAGTACTGTGCGCCGCGTGCGGCTGCCCACGAGCGTCCATCCTTTCTCGGCGGCGTTTCTGGATGTGCGCTGGAACATGGCTTGAGTTGATGGAGGCTCGCGCGCCTTTCACCGCCGCTTCACCTCCATATCATTAGCATAAAGCTGGCCGATGCGCAGTGCTGTCTTAGCTTAACATGAGACGGCGCCCCCGCTCGCCCAGGCCTGGCATCAGGGCCGTTCATCCAAATGCCGTCGTCATGGAGCAATCGGATCGCCGTCGTGGACCAACAACGGCTTGTTTTGCGCCATCAACGTCCCAGCCGGCGCCCGCGGAACCGCCTCGAGTAAAGCCCCTGTGAAACGGGCAGGGTCGCAACGTGAGAGCGCATCAACTGCCAGCAGGCATGCACCTTCGACGGCCCCAACCAGACGGGAGCGCAGACGCACATGTCGTGGGGATGCATCACGGCCCCACCCAGCCCACTCACCGTTAAATTCCAAGCCACACCCGCTGCCGTTCCTCACCAGCCACACCACGCCTCTAACTCTGTGGCTGGAGCCGTCGCTTCGCGCCTCAGGCACACACACCCAGGCGGCCAGCCTCGCGCGCCAGCAAGTTGCAATACGCAGCTCTCGAGGCTGCCTGGTGCTTCCCACTTGCTAGGTAGTGAAGCTCCATACCTACCTGCCCACACCCGACCTCCCAACGCCTGCCAGCCTCGAACTCTCAGCACTCGTCACCTCTCTCCGACACGCAGGCCTCTTGAATAAGACTCTCGCGAGAGCTCAAAGGCATCATGGTGAGCGCCCAGACCCTCCCTGCGCAGTGCCCAAGCTGCGAGAAGGCTAACGGCCAAACTCATCAAGACGTCGATCGGCACCGGTTACGATCTTCTGAACTCCATCTTCTCGCCGGATGGCCGAAATTTCCAGGTTGAATACGCAGTCAAGGCGGTGGAGAATGGCGGCACGTCAATCGGCATTCGGTGCAAGGACGGCGTTGTGCTGGCCGTCGAGAAGGTCGTGACATCCAAGCTCCTGAAACCGGGCGCCAACAAGCGAATCGCCACGGTCGACACCCACGTCGGAGCAGTATGTCCAACCCAGCTCTTGTGCTGAATATTTCTGCATTCCGCCATGGTAACCAGTCTCCCCGCAGGTATACTCGGGCATGGTCCCCGATGGCCGCCACTTCGTCGACCGCGCTCGTGACGAAGCCCAGAGCTGGCGCCAAAACTTCAAGACCCCGATCCCTACCTCCGACCTCGCCTCCCGCATGGGCGGCTACCTGCAAGCCTACACCATGTACGGCTCCGTCCGGCCGTTTGGCATCACCGCCATCGTCGGCGGTGTCGACACCTCCGAAGAGACCCCCGTCGACGGCGAGGTCGGCTCTGGCCCAAAGTGCGGTGCCGGCGGCAAAGTCCCCGGGAAGCACGGCGGCCCTTTCCTCTACATGATCGAGCCCAGCGGCCTGTACTGGGGCTACTACGGCGCGGCCACGGGCAAGGGCCGCCAGGCTGCCAAGGCTGAGCTTGAGAAGCTCGACCTGCCAGCCGGCAACATAACGATACACGAGGCCGTCAAGGAGGCGGCGCGCATCATCTACGTGGCGTCAAAGGACAACAAGGATAAGGACTTTGAGCTGGAGATGACGTGGATCAGCACCGTGGATGGGCCGACCAAGGGACGCCACGTCGAGGTGCCCAAGGAGCTGCGGGAGGAGGCTGAGAGATTAGCAAAGGCCGAAGACGACTCAGATGACGACGACGACGAGAATAAGGATGACGGAAAGAAGGACGACGAAAAGAAGGATGACGACAAGATGGAGGAATAGAGGAGCAACGCAGCGTCATGGGCGAACCCACAACTTGTACTATCACAATGGCAGGATTATAGAATACTGCTTGCTCTCGTTGGGACGAGGTCGCGTGCATGCATGTCTGACATGTTGCGTTGCGCCAAATTTGCATCTGGATGGTCCTTTGTCTATTCTACATGCCCATCTATGAATAAGATATCACCAACAGCGGCGACTTTTCTCCGGGGTATCAAGCGCGTGCCTGTGAAGCATGGTTCTGGCACCAATTGTTCCAGTCGGCGAAGAATGAGTTTTGCAGACGAGCCTCGCCCAGCACCCACCCCGACTGCGTCTTGGCGTAGACGGCAGCGACCTGCTTGATGGCCTCCTTGTCCGCCGCGAACATGGCCGAGGCGACGATGAGGCTGGCGGCGCTGGCCGCCTTTGCGTACGCGTGGGCATTGTCCTTGCCGGCCTCGTCGTGCACCTCGACCAGCAGGGCGAGGAGGCCGTCAGCGTCGGCGTCGGGAGCCTCGGCCTCTCCCTGCTTGCCGGCGCGGGCTTTCTTCAGGCCCCTTTGGTAGGTGAGGATGATCTCGCACGCGCGGTTGGCGAGGGCCTTTGTGGACGTGGTGCGCATGAGGTTGAGGAGGGGCACTAGCAGGGAGAAGGTCAGGGGGTTGAGCGCCTCGTTCTTTACGTACGTGTCGAGGAGGTCGAGGATGCGGTGCTTGAAGTTGACGACGGATTGCCTGGCGTCCTTCTTCTGCTTCTTGGTGTCGGGGCGGGCGATGGTCCGCTGCTTGAAGACCTCGGCTAGCTTGTCGTCCAGAGCCAGCATTTCCGAGTCGGACATGTCGCCATCGGAAGCCGACTCCTCTGCGTCCCCGTCTTTGTCGAGGCGATGGCTATTGAGTATCTTGCCCACCAGCTCGTCGAGGTCCTGTTCTTGCTTCTTGCCATCGCCAGCTTCTTTGTTCTCATCGTCGTCCTCCTCGTCCTCCTCGTCCTCCTCATCGCCCTCGTCATCATCGTCGTCTTCGCTGCCTTGCCCGTCGTCGCCGTTAATGTCGACAAACTCCACGTCAGAGTCAATCTCGAAATCCGAGACCTCTTCAACGTCATCGTCATCCGATGAGCCGCTTCCATCAATGTCCATCTCATCATCTTCCGTGTTAAACAGCTCTTTTTGGCCCTTGGTGCTCTCGCTTGAGGAAAGGGGCCCTGTCAGCAGCTCCAACCCCTCGGCGGAAATCTGACCTGTGAAAGCCTCGAAGACTTGTTGAGAAACCTGCCTCATTAAGGACGACGGGCGGGCCACCATTGACAGCAGTATTTCGACCAACAGCTCTGAGCTTCCCTCGCTCTCCTCGCTGACCTTGCCTGTCTTGAGTCTATCATAGAACTGCGAGAGGTCGTTCAAAACTTCCATCGCATCTGGGTCTTCATTGTAGAGTTGGAATATAGAAATGGCATGGAGCATTGCCAGTCCTTGCGTCAAACTCTTGTCATCCTTGCCCTTCGACTTGCGTTTCAAGAGCTTACCCATTCGGGACAGAGCATCGTTCATCGCCGTCTTGATCTCTTCCGTCATGTTCTTCGATGCTGGGTCGATGGACGCAACCGCATTGCAGAAAGCGCTATAGTCCTCGGCATTCCGCGTCAGCTTCGCAAGCGATGATTCAATGCGAGCCCGGCAAAGCTCTCGGATCTGCTCCGTCAGAGCACCCTCCGGGACGTCCTTGGGCTTGGAGTATGCCAGACCAGAAAGCTCTTGCAGGATGGGGCCGAACGAGCTTCCACGCTTCTTGACATCGGACGAGGACTCCGCCGGTGCCTCTGACGCAAAGGCGCTGAGAACCTTGGCGAGATAGTCGGCATACACTCTGAGGACAGCCTGAGCTTCGCTGTCCCCTTGCTGCTTCAGAGACGCAATGGGCCGTCGAATAACAGCCAAGGCGCCATCCGCATTTTGCTGGTTGATGTTCTGCAGAAGCCTGTCGATGGTCTTGGTGTTCGTGCGTTGATCGAAGCTGTAGGTGCCGTTCTTTTCAAGCAGACATTGAAGGATCGGGGCAAGTGCTTGAGGCTGAGCTGAAACCACATTCTCAATGGCTTTGAGCGCCTTGGTGGCTGCTCGGTGCAAATAGCGGTCTTCCTTTGCTGCTTGGTTCATCAAGCATGTGACGAAGTTCTTGCTGAAGAGGCATTGGAGCTTTGCGTGCTGGTCTGCCAGCCCTTCTAGCATTTTTTGGAAGACCATGAAGCCTTTGAACTTCTGCCCATCCGTTGCGTTCTTGGAGAACAAGCCATCTGCCCACAGTTAGAAACCGACTTCATCCATGGAATTGTTTCCGCAAACTCACCATCAACGACGCGGTTCCAGAACTGGCTCAACCCGTCTACGCCGGCTTCCGCACCGCCCTTGATGTAGTAGCCAAGGATTAGATCCCACACAAAATGCAGCTGCGCGGTCCAATGGGCTTGCTTGCCGCCATTTTGGGCCTTGTCGTTTGACTCTTTTCCGGAATCCTTGAAGCTCTCTTTCAGAACAGCAGCCAAGTCGCCAAGGGACTTGCTCGACAGGGGATTTCCCCACGGCTTCAGCTTCAGGTCAGGATACCTGCTTTGGGCAACAAGCCAAGCGGCTACGCCTTCGGGCGTCTTCGCCAGGCCAGATTCGGCAATCTTCACAAGTGTGCCCTCCACCTCCTCTTTGCTCATCTGCTCCATCGCCTGAACCAGGACCCAGCCGCACTGTGATCGCAGCCAGATCTTCTTGTTGCCGAGCTGCAGCAGCAGGCCCAGGACCGCATTCCACCTTGAAGTGTCGGTAAACAGAGTTTGAGACCGGACAAAGCACTCGATGCCAAAGAGCTGGCCAAAATAATGGTCTCGCTCCTCCTGTCCGGGGATGTTCCCGACGGCCTGGGTCTTGTCCACGAGCAAGCCCAGAACCTTGTCGAATGTTAGGCCGCTGTATCTGGTCTGGAGGTTGCCATCGGCGCCAAACAGTTGGCCCAAAATCTCCGTCAGAACGAGGCTGAACCCGAGTCGCGAGTAATTGCGGCCACTGGCGAGGCCTCGAAAGAGTCGTCGGTCGAGGTGTCTCTGGAGAACTGGTTCGGGGACGCCATCTCCTCCAAGCAAGCTCGAGACGATGCAATCCGCTGCTTCGATGCGCTCGCCCTCGTCTTCGCTTCCAAGAAGTTCGTAGAGTGCTGCCTCTCTCCTCCGGTCCTCGCCGGTCGGCATCTCGACGAATGGTATCTTTTCCAGGTTCGGCTTCGTCGAAGCAGGCGGCTTGCTGAGTTTGGAGTCGCTCTTGGCCCTCTTTTTGGAGCCCACTTCCACATTGGGGCCATCTTTGGCTGCTCTCTTTCTTTTGCCAGCCATTGTTAATCCGGGGGCGAGGGCAAAAGCAGGGATGAATTGAATTGTTCTGCGGTTTCGTCGCCTGGCATCGCAACCCGGAAAATCCCCAAGTTGTCTAAGTTCTGCCACCCGGCACCGCCTACGCTGCCCCACCTCCCGCCAGGGAAACATCCACTAACACGGATAGCCGACAACGTCAATGCATCTGCACTGAGACGAACCTACCCTGGACAAAGGACGAACCTCCATGGCGAAACGCAGCTGTTTCCGAGCCTCGTGGGGAGGGCCTTGAGGGCAATTGGCAGCCGCATTCACAAGGCATGGGATATGCGAAGCGTGATGCATTGGCGCTTCCTGAATACAAGTATAAGCATTCTGACGATAAGCTTCTGGCCAAGTTCAGAAACCCAGTGAGCCACGAGGGTCGTGCTGCCTCAAGGATTTTCCAACTAACCTCGGGCTAACTCGATATCCAGCTGCCCTGTCTATAGCACAATTGAAAAACTTAGAAACAAATTCCGCAGAGGACATGGAACCCCGGCAGGCCTCCCAAGTCCTGGCGGCCAACGCTAACTCTCGTCGAGGGACGAGCTCGAAGGTTGCCATTACTCGTAGCTGCCCGCGACAAAGCACCGAGGTTCCAGAACGCCGGTCACAATGTCAGTGGATCCAAGCGGTCTGCACTTCCCAGGGCGACGAGTGGCGTGCGACCTCGTGCGACCTCGTGAAACAATAAACTAAAAGCACGGCTTACGACAGAACCAAAAGCCCGGGCCGCTCGCACAAGAACAGTCAGGCTTCACAGAATGACCTGGACCACCGGTGCAGGCCGCGCAACTATCCAGCAGCGGCATTAACGTGATACTCCGTACGGAGTACTCGGCACAGTACTCGTATCTGAGCAAGCAAGGCAAAACGTGTTAGTGGGTTCCACGGAGACAAGCCTGCTTGCTGTCCCTCCGAGTACGTGTTCCTCCAGCACGTGACATCGCGGTCTGACGTTGCTGGGCGGGGGCTGTGACGCGTTTTTTCCCGGGCTTTGTTTACTTTGGGCCGCGTCGCAGAACGAACTCGCACTCGCAGACAAAGGCACAGCTCCACGCACGGGCTGCCCTTGCAACCTGGCGCACTCTCAAACGAACTCATGCACGATGCATCAACATGTCGCCCTTGGCGGGGGGCCATTGTTCCCCTCATCCCCTCACCTTCCGGTCAGGAGACTCGGCAAACAGGGGTTCACAGCAGTGAGCTACCGGTCTGGCGAGGCGATGCAGGCGGGGTTGCCGCCGCCTCTTGTGCCCGGATTAGGGAACATGGAAGAATCCCAAGCCAGCTGAGGGTGGGTGCTGACACAAAGGCCGTGTTTCGGCAGGTGATTGGGTGGCCGGCGGCTCCAGGGTTTGAGCCTTTGCTTCTTTGGAAGGAACCGTTGTCAGCAGCGTCAGCCTTGGAGCTCCATGGCCTCGGTCAGAGTAAACAAACGAGCCATGTCGGGTTGGGGCCGTCAAGAGTTCCTTCGCGCATCTCCGAAGTGCAACGTCGATGCACAGCCGTGATTGGCGCGCGGGCAGCCTTACGCGCAGATGCGTGTGACGGAGTGCAGGGCAGTGCAGGGGAGAGAGGCCTGGGCAATGGAGGAGACGATGGCATCATTGTTGCGAGAGCTGCTCCTCCTCGCGGCTCCGTGATGACGATGGGCATGTTTCTCCCGCCGGTCGGTCGGCGGTCAGTACTCCGTACCGAGCCAGTCAAGAGACGCATGACGTTTGGCAACAGGCTGTGAGCCAGGGATCGGTACTGTGAGGGCTTCATCGCCGATGAAGACGCTTCCGACGCCGTAGATCTCGTCGATGGTGCCGCGGGCGCTCCGTATTCGACGGCAGAACCCTGCTTTGTAACGTCATATCCAGGCTAGGCCATGTTTCCAGACAGCTGACCCCAGACTGACTGCGGCCCAGTTCGAGGGCAGATCTGGGTCTCGCGTCCGGTCACCGATCAAAGCGGCCGGCCTTGTTCGAACTACGAGTATCCGTACTCCGTACGAGTACGGAGTTGCTGCTTGTGTTGCGAGAGAGTCGAGACGACGCCAGCCGAAGCTCCGAGGCCGCGGATAACGTGAGCGGTCCAAGCCTCGACGCCGTGCCCGTGGCCCTGCAGGGCTCGATGCGCGCTAGACACAACTGCAGTCTGACCCATAAGGATAAGCTTTGTTTACCTGGAAACCAAGTGAAGGGGCCAAAGAAAAAAAAAAAAAGAAAGCAGCCCCTC
>JALHCF010000089.1:0-12096 GCA_024341135.1 Tolypocladium album
CGTGGTTTCGCCCGGGCTCGAACCGGGGACCTTCTCGGTGTTAGCGAGAAATCATGACCAACTAGACCACGAAACCAGATGATTTGTTGGAGAACGGCGAGGCTCAAGCGGTATATGAGGGCTTTTGTGGGAGCGGGTCACGATGCAAGCCCCGAAGTGGGTTTTTTCTGCTCTCGGTTGCGGGTCGTTCGGGACAGGGATTCGGAAGAGCCGCCGCTTTGGCAGAGAGCTTGGACCAGTGCGCTACCCTACAGCGGACGGAAGACAATTCAAACGTCAGTATTTGGAGGCAAAGGCATGAACAATGATCGTCGTGGTGCGTACCGGAATGGAAGCCCTCGCGTGACTGCTCCCCATTCGCCGTCTCGGCAATAATCCAGCCTAGACTCCCACAGCGTCATGGCCATCCACCCAGGCGTTATCGGTTGGTTTGCCGACCTCCACTCGATGTAAGTGCGGTTGTGTGGTGACAGGTACCCACAGGTCGAGAGTCGCCCAAGCACCCTCATGGCGTAACCAGCCATCCAGCCCAGCGCGAAGTCAAAGAGCAGTGGCGAATTGGATCGATTGAGTGCGCCGACCTTGCCGCACAATAGCAACCAATGTCAGCGCATCGTCACAAAAACTCGTAAAAAACGGCCGGCGTGGACAGGGGAAAGAGATGGAGGCCAGCGGCCCGACAGCCACAGGGCAGGGGAGGCCCTGGCTACGGCACCTTAAGGTGACGGGCCGCATGTTGTTTGCCTCTGCCGCCTGCGCCGAGTCGCGATCATTCCACCAAACGTTTCCCCGTCAGCGTAGCTTTCTCGTACAGCCAAGCTGGAGCTTTCATCCCGTGACAGGTGGAGGGAGCTCTGACCAAGTCGCCGGAAGAGCCCGAGCTCGGAGCCGGATCGCCGCCGCGATCATCGTCGATACTCCAGACCCCGCGATCTCCGACGAGGTGATGGTGGATTCTGGCCTCATCAAAAGTGCCTCATGCCCCAGAGCCCCGGCTGGTGTCGTGCCAATGCCGCGGCTGTCTGCTCTCGGTGAGGACTCGGTCGGCACACCGGTGAGCCGGAGCGGAGCGCGTAGATCCCCTGGCGGCGTCAAGCTCAGGACGTCTCCCACCAAACACAACACCAGCATCCACACGCCACAAACTCTGGTTGAATTCATTACCCGGCAGCCTAGACCGAATATGTGCCAACCGGTCATTGTCCTCATGACCTCTCATGTCGGGCCGGCAGAGCGCGCCGTACGGTTTTTGCATGAAGCGTCATACGAGAGGCCCATCGTCGGGAATGGCGGGAAGTGGGAAGTGTGTCGAGGATCAAGCACCATGTGCCACTCCTGCAGTCCCTCCCTGCGAGGCGCTTGCGGCCGCAGACTCACGTCAACCGGCGCTCCACAGACTCAATTCAAAGAAAAGAAGAAACAGGATGACAGGCCGCTATGTTGGAGCGAGTCCCCACCGGATCCAGCGACGCCTTCGCGATAAGTCTCGGCCCCGGGGGCGTGTGGCTTGCCGCCCGGATTGCCCCAAATGGTTGCCCTCCAAGTCTTAGCTGGCCAGCCTCAACGTGCTTCGGGCGGCGGCAGAGCCTGCGATGGCGTCGGTGCCTGGATACGAGCTGACGGGACGGTTCGAGCCCGACTTCAGCGGCATATGTCTGTGGCGAGACTCTCGTCAGAGCATCGAGACATTGCCGGGGATGACGGAAACGCGCAATGACGACATGCTCGGTCGGCAGGTGAGCTCGTATCCCAGCGCCTGCCCCCCCTCCCCCGCAGGGTCCTTCCGTAAGTAGCCGCAGAGCCCGCTTCAGGGTCCGCCCGTTGGCCTAGGCAGGCGCTAGGTGCAGCCTCCAGCGCTGTCCCAACGTCGCCGGTGGGGATTCGCGGTCCTTGGATCGCCCCATACTGTACCTAACAAATGCCGAATGCTCCGCCTCCGCATTCGCAGATCCCATTGACGTTTCCACATCCATCCCATCTTCGTCCGGCTTTGTTGGTTGAGTCTCGCCTCGGCCGCGGATCTGAGCCGAGCTTCCATTTGCCACGGTGAGACGAGTGTAACGGACGGGTATAAGAAGCCTCGGAGCCTCCCGTACTTTGGCATACATCTCGCTCTCCCTCAGCCTCTTCCACACGTGCTTCAGCAGCCAGAATTTTCTGCCAGCCTCACCTGCTCAACGCGGCAACCACCATGATTGCCTCTGCCCTCACCTTTGGCCTCGTCGGCCTCGCTGCCGCCTCTCCCATCGCGGACCGGCGGGCGGCTCCTCAATACCCTGAAACGTCGTCGTCCAAGGGCTTCCACCTTGTTATCAACGTCACCGACCCCTGCAAAGACTTCAACACGCCCATTCAAAACACCTACATCTCCAGCATCCACACGGGCGCCGGCCTTGCCCTCGTTGGCAACCATGCCGGCACCGAGTACGCTCGAATCTTCTACGAGAACGGCACCGCCGAGGAGCACAGCCGCAATGAGGAGACGTTCGTCAGCGACGGCGGCACGCCCCTGTTCCCCTCAGGCTTGAAGCTTGTCAAGGACTCGGCATCCGCCGATGTCTCCACGGCGCATCTCGACGCCGGCCCGGGAAGCAGCGGAGTTGGCATATCGCGCTCCCCGGAGCCATACGCCTTCCTGACTCCCGAGACTTACGTGGCTTGCAACGAGAGCCTGCCATACTATGGGGGCGCCTACTTCATCATCATCAAGCAGGCGGCCACCGTCCCCGACGGCTGCGCCCCTGTCCGCCTGCTCCCGGAGTGCACAGAGCTCAACGCGCTTCCGTCGGGCTCCTACTCGAGCCACGACTTTGCCATTGAAGACCGCTGCTACAAAGACGTCGCGTCCATCAAGTGGAGCGAGTATGGCCCTTGAACGAGCTAGCTGCCGGTTACACCCTAGGGGTAGCAGAGGCAGGGACTGTGCGATTTGGGATGGTGTTCGGGTCAAGGTATTTGTGTCGAGTCGGGCCCTCTGTCTTGGATGACGTGTGGCATGGGATTCGGTAAGCATCCAGGGCAATGGAGTTGGGTAAATAGCATTACACGAACTATTACGACTACCTTAATAATAATATCGCTTCAACGTATGCTGTAGCACTTTCACGAGACTTGTGACGTGGTGCGGTCGTACATAATGCACTTCTCGGCTGAAAATATGAGACAGCCAGGCCACTCTCTGGCGTCGGGCCTCGCAAGAAAGCCTTGACTTGGAGGCAAGCCAGTAGAACCGAACCCGCCGGTTCCGGGGTCCACTTGACCGCTACCAACGGCGATTGTACCCGTACGAACGGTCGATGCAACACGCATTTTGAGCCACCCGCAGCCTTGAATTGCTACAGTATTCGCCCCATGGTTTCGGGCAAGGCAGCCGAGGGCTCGGGAATGCCGACCTGCCAAATGGGTCCCAACGAACCGCTGCGATTCGCCGAAGCTACCCCTGGCAGAGGCCGACCGCGCAGGGTCCATCTATCCACCTGCTGATCCCAGCAAGCGACCCAGGCTCAGCTCGACGATAAGGCCTTATCCGACCTCGGTGGCTTGCGTCAAACGACTTAGAACGGAGGCGGTCACCGTGCCCACCCGGACCCAGCCCCAGCTTCCCCATCTCGTCACCGTCTCTGCCCCCTCCGTCATCAGCAGCTCCCGTCCGTCCCTCACAGACCCGACACCCGCGCAAACACCGACTCCTCCATCTACCGCAGCCATGACGAGACGCTCGCCCGGGATGCCCAGCCCGCACGCCTCGGTGCTCTCCCTGCGCCAGCAAGCGTCCCAGGCGACGACGCCCGCACGCGTGGCCTCGCCGGTGCCTACCTCCACGCGGACCAAGAACTTCATCCTCGCCGACATGGACGGGCGGCCCTCGCGCGACAACCGCGCCTGCGCGAGCTGCATCGCCAGGCTCTGCCGCAGCGAGGTCGAGCAGGTCAACTGGCACCTCACCCAGGACCAGACGTGTCGGCTGTGCGAGGTGGCCGCCTGCAAGCCCGAGGCCTTCACCAAGCCCTTCTGCGACTTCCTGCAGGAGAACCCGACCGTCTTCCACACGGTCGACTATTTCAAGCGGAAGCTGAGCCACGCCGGCTTTAAGGAGGTATGTTTGATGGCGCGAGCCTGCGTACTGTGGCATGCGTGACGGATGCTGACGACGACTCCGCAGCTCCCGGCGCGCGACTCCTGGACCGACAAGATCCAGCCCGGCGGCAAGTACTGGGTCACGCGCAATGGCAGCTCCATCATCGCCTTCGCCGTCGGCAAGGCCTACAAGCCCGGCGACGGCGTCAGCATGGTCGGCGGCCACATCGACGCCGTGACGGCGCGGCTCAAGCCCGTGAGCACCAAGCCCACCAAGGCCGGCTACATCCAGCTCGGCGTCGCGCCCTACGCCGGCGGCCTGAACCACACCTGGTGGGACCGCGACCTGAGCATCGGCGGGCGTGTCGTCGTCCGCGACGAGTCGTCCGGCAAGACGAGCTCCCGGCTCGTCAAGGTCGACTGGCCCATCGCCAAGATCCCCACGCTGGCGCCGCACTTCGGCGTCGGCATCTTTGGCCAGAACAACGCCGAGACGCAGGCCGTGCCCATCATCGGCCTCGAGAGCGCCGGCCGCAGCGACGCCGACGCCCAGCTCGGCTCCACCGGCTCCTTCGTCAACACGCAGCCGCCCAGGCTGGTCAAGCTCATCTGCAAGCAGCTCGGCATCACCTCGTACGACTCGATTCTTAACTGGGATCTCGAGCTCTACGACTCGCAGCCCGCGCAGACCTGCGGCATCGACCGCGAGTTCATCACTGCCGGCCGCATCGACGACAAGCTCTGCTCCTGGGCCGCCATCATGGGCCTGCTCGCTGCCGACGCCGACCGCGACGCCGACGGCTACATCAAGCTCGTCGCGCTGTTCGACGACGAGGAGATCGGCTCGCTGCTTCGCCAGGGTGCCAAGGGCAACTTCCTCCCCTCCGTCGTCGAGCGCACCGTCGAGGCCCTCAACCCGTCAGCCTTCGGACCAGGCCTCCTCGGCCAGACGTGGGCGCGATCTTTCCTCCTCTCGGCCGACGTCACCCACGCCGGCAACCCCAACTTCCTCGAGAACTACCTCGACGGGCACGTGCCGCAGCTCAACGTCGGCATCGCCATCGCCGGCGACAGCAACGGGCACATGACGACCGACGCCGTCTCCACCTCGGTCCTCCGCCGCGTCGCCGAGCTGTGCGGCGCCCGCGTCCAGAACTTCCAGATCCGCAACGACTCCCGCAGCGGCGGCACCATCGGGCCCTCGCTCTCCAGCATGATGGGCGTCCGCGCCGCCGACGCGGGTCTCGCGCAGCTCAGCATGCACTCTATCCGTGCCACCACTGGCGCCCTCGACCCCGGGCTGGGCGTGCAGTTTTTCAAGGGCTTTTTGGAGAACTGGGAGAAGATTGATGGGGAGTGGGAGCATTAAATGCGGGAGCGCGCTGGACTTGACTGAAGAGCGACATGCATAGGTACATATAGATAGATGCTTATATCTTGTGGGCGTCTCGGCGACACACCACGAGCTGAATCATTATATTTACTGTCCGTACTATTGGCCTCATTCTTGTGCTTTTCCGAGAAGTCAAATGTTATTGCTATTCGTAAGAGGCTATGCGTTTATGTATGCTGCTTCCCACTCATTCTACGCTTCCGCGTCGTCCTCTCGTCTACTTAATCCGTGCACATCCCTAATTTCCATGAGTCTGGTAGCCTCCTCGTCTTCATCCTCGTCGTCTTCATCGCTGTGACCATCATGCTCTTCCATCTCCCCGACAACCTCGTCCACCGGCTTCCGCTTCTTCTGGAAGTCCTGCTTGTGCGCCTCTGCCAAGATCTTGGAGAAAGTCCGAGCGCTGCTCGTGTCGGTGCGGCGCTTGAGAGTTCCCAACGTGCTCGCCACTGCCGTGGAGCTCGCGGTCGACTGCGCCTGCTCATGCCGCCGACGCTGCTCTTCAGTCTGCAGCACCGGGCTGGACTCACTGCTGGCGTGAGCCATGAGCGGCTCGATGCTGTAGGGGAGCGGGACGTCACGCGAGGCCTTGTACTGAGAGACATTGGCGCAGTGCTCGTTCTCGACACGGAACAGAGCCCACATCCCTCGGCGGATGATTTCCAAAAGGGACACGATGAAGGAAATGAGCGTCGAGTGCTGGGTGTCGTGGGTGAAGATGGGGTAGAAAATCCACGCGAATCGCAGTATAGGGTCGATGACCATGATGCTGTAGTATGGCCAGCGGGACTTGAGTGCGAGTATGTCGCGGAGACAGAAGTGGCGTGAGTGCGGCTGCAAGAGGGAGAAGTCCATGAACAAGTCCCAAATGGCTGAACGCAGTTAGTGTTCGTCCGCGGTCGACCACCAGTCGGGGCAGGGGCATACATACAGACATAGATGCTGTTGATGATCGAAAAGGTTATGTACAAGGCGAGGTTGGTACGGGTGCCATTGATTCGATATAGCGATAGGATCATGTACGCTATGATGGTCATGGTATACTTCCCGGCATTGACCAGGTGCGGGAAGATGTTCCCCGTGTCTTTGTAACGGCGGAGGCACTGTAGGAAACGCCAGATCGGAGGCAGGGTAATCAAGAAGCCAAGGAGCCGCGAATGATTCGAGTTGCACTGGACTGGGTTGTCCCATTGGTTGGCGTATAGGCAGAAAAACAGTTCAATGTTCTGTTTCGTCAGACATCAGACACTGATTCTTGGAACGACCTCGTAGTGGACTTACCGCCATGGAATAGGTCAGAGAACAGTACATGTCGCCAAGAAAGAAGTCGCGGAATTCCACAGGATATATACCGGCCAGCATCAGTCGCCACTATCCCTCCCATTAGCACAATTCGGACACAGAAAGAGCGCGACGAAAACTTACATGTGCGTAGACGAACCAGTGCCGGCTCTTGTGTGCTAGGACAGGTGCAGGCAAGAATATAATGACAACGGTGATGCCAATCAAGAACACGGGGTAGTACAGGTATATCCAGTCAGGCCCGTATCTGCTAAAGTTCATCCATATGAACACTCCAAACAGGAGAAGGAAGAAGCTGGGGAATTCCGAGAGCCGCCGCCAGTCGATTTGGCTTCTCGGCTCAAACTCGAAAATGAACGGATAGTTGACCTTGTTCTTCGTCCATATAAAGCAGTCTATGCAGAAGAGTGCGAATAAGAGGAGCATGAGGAAGTAGCCGGCATATATCTGCATCAGGTAGCTGGTGCGGCTGCGGAGCAGCGGATCATCGTCGAATAGCAGCTGGGAGCCGTAGATCAGGCCCTGCACTGTAAAGACCAGGCCAGTGCCGACGAGGAAGCCGTTGAGAAAGGAGCTCCCTGATTCGTCCGTCGTCTTCTTTGACAAGTTGCGTAGCTTGCCGGCGGCCAGCTTGTGGTTGCCGCGTTCAAAATATCGGGCGTACAGGTCTTCCACAGCTTTAATATGCCCCTCCAGAACATCGCTGTTCACGAACCACGCCTTGCTAACCTTCTCATTCATGTAGCGCAGCGGCGGCCGGGCGTTGGCTGCCTTGTCGAATTTCTTATTGAGCTTCCTGAATGCAGTTCGATTGAGCATGGCGTACGACTTGAGCAGCTCCAGACCCCGGTAGAATTCTTGCAGAGCCAGCTTCAGCTTCCGTTTTGCAGTGCGGTAGGAGACGTCGTGGTTCGGCGGGCGTCGGCTGTAGTCCCGTCTGGTCTCACCCGACGCGCTTGGAGGTATGTAGGGAGTCTGAGGCATGTTTCGGAGAGCCTTGGAGTTAGGCCCGGGCGGAAAGATTTTGGCCTTGATGGGCTGAACCCATCCGTTCGTCTTGTCGCCACCGTTTTCGTTGCCCCGATTGTGCTGGGCGTTTTCATCCGCCTCTTCAGCATCCGCCATTTCTTGTATTCGTCGATTTCGCATCTCGTGGAGCTGTTCCTTCAAGAGGATCAGACGCAGCCCGGCTTGCCCCTCCTTTAGCTTATAGAATGCCTCGACCTTCTCCAGCTCGGAATCCATGAATTCGTAAAACTCGCGTTCCCTCTCGCGAACAAGATCGAATTGCTGCGATGCGCCGCCGGTCCTGGACGCGTGCGATAGAATTCGGCGGAGGTGAGACGGCGACTCGGAAAACGCACCGGCTGCGGACCGCGGTGGCAGCGTGCTGTGTTTTGGCGTTCCGGTGTTGGTGATTGTCGGCACAGCAGCACTGGTCACCCGTCGATGCTCGGCGAAGCGGGTGAGGCCACTTCGCTTTGTGTCCGTGTGCCTCGAACGCTCGGGCGAGTCTGGCGGCGCTCGCATGGCCGGTGCCGGCAGCTCGAAGTCGTTGCGCGCGCCATCTTGGGCTACAGGGCTGGCGGGCGGAGGCGTTTGCACGAAACTGCCGTACTGGAGACGGTTGCCATCGCCCGTCAAGGACTCATGCTCCCTAGCCTCGGCCCCAGGGATTGCCTGCCACGGCGGCGGCAGCGACGACGTCGAATGGTCTGGTGCGGTTGGCGAGGCTGGGATTCTGGAAAAGGGCGCTTCGCCGGACGTGCGGTCGGCATTGACAGGTGAGAAAAAGGTGGCCGACCGGGTGCTCTGGCCTCGCGGCGTGCGATTGAGGGCGCGGGATACGGCCTTGATGTATTTTTTGCCGGCCTTGTAGTTGAGATACTTGATGCGCCATTCTGCACAACTGACGTCAGCATGGCTGGGGGGAGAGACAGGGCCTGCAGCGGTGCAAAACGAACCGGGCACCGCATCTCGCTCCAGCTCCTTGGCGAACTTCATGGCTCCTTGCTCAGCTGCGGCGCAGTCTCTACCGACCGAGCCTGCGAGTGCCGAGCTGCATTTGGATATGCAAGAACTCAAATTCTGCGTCGTTCGCTGCGACTTCTATCGGGTCGAATGAAAAGCTATTGCCACGGACTGGTATGGAGGCGGTCGAGTGAAGGACTAGAATTGTCCAAGATGGCCTCTCAGATGCGGCATTGGGAGAACGTGCTCGCCTTCAAGACCCCACCTTCATTTCAACAGGCCGAAAACCGTTCTAGCGCCACGGACCTTCAAGCCCGATCCAGCAACATCGCTCGTGACGTTGCCACCGCCCCGACGTCACGGTGCTGTCCCACATTCGCTCGCTAATCGGGCGCTTTTGTCCGGCGTCAAACCCGGCGGCGTCGACGTCCAGGTCTGATGAGCATACGGATATTTAAAAGCCAACGACCCCATTGATCCTATTTCATCTTCCCAATCAATGAAGCAACACCCACTTACTTCTCTGCACCGTTTTTGTCGCGATCCCGAATGACGTGGTAGCGTTTGTCGTGGACGTTGGGCTTCGCCATTGCGGTCGCGATTTCGCTCGCTAAAGGTGTTCTGGTTGCGACACAGGGGGAATCTACAAGCACACCATGCCGCAGGTATGCGATGTTGCAATAGAATTTGCGTGTCACGCGAAGTCGAGGTTCCATTGAAAGCGCTCGCTCAGCAATCCATAGGTTCCCGCCGTTGCCAGACGCCCTCAACAGCAGCTCTCATCAGCGTTTGACACGGTGAGTGCTGCTCTCCACGCTTGTGTTCCAGCTGAATAATGTCCACTTCCACCTCCCGAAACCGACACTGATGTCGAAGTGCGTCGACGTGCGCTTCGTCTGCGAAGATGCGTCCTTATCTGCCTCGGTGCTCGTAACGATATCCCACTCCTGACTGTCGCTCTTGCTCTCATCCTTGCCCGCAGCCTCTGTAGAACTAAGGGACTGAGAAACCGTACCAGCACCTGTGGTTGTTAGTGATGCAGTCAAAGAGTGAAATGAGACGACTGATGGGCAAAAGGAAAGTACCAGATGGAAGTTTATAAGTGCCTCCCTTTTGTGACATTGCCATCAACGCCACTTTGTATTTGACAGTGATTATTATTGTAAGATATACCGAGACGACTATATTGGACTAGAAAACAACAGCGACGGAAACCTTGTATAGTCAGCCGTAGCAATGACGTTGGGTGATGTCACGTTGCAGTTGGTTCGCCCCGAGAGCTGATCGAGATCAAATTGCTCTATCGAGACAGGCTGCTGTTTGACCCATTGGGGGCTGACAACATGGCGACAAGGCGCTTCGACACCGGTTCTCCCCAGCAGCGTGCCTTGTTATCATGGATCAGCCAGTGAGAGCCGATCTTGTGACCCTCAGCAACCAGTCATCCGTTACATGCCTCCCGTCGATTCAGCTATACCTTAGGTTTGACGAGAGTGCCGTGGCTGGCACGCCGCAAGGAACCAGTGGCTGAGCTACCCATTCAGGCCCGGGCAGCGCCTCTTCCGGCGCGCACCTCCGGATAAGCACCCCATCGTTGGCAGCAAGTTAGCATATGAGGCAAGACTTGCTTGATAAACAGCTGACACGCCAACTAATCGGAGCAGTTATGCAATCATGCCGCTGTGACAGCGCACGGGTGGACAAGCACGCGTAGAAATGGACAGCCATTGCTCACCTACGGCAGCGGGGTAGAGATGCAATCACGAACGTGTTGTCGAGGAGCCTATACACTCGGGGCCCTTACCCGTTGGCGGGAGCCGAAACACCAGCGTCGATACCCTCGCAAGCAACGGTGCCATTGACAGCCCCGCCCCGATTTGATGGAGCATCCGGTCTCCCCAGTGGCCAAAGGATCACGATGCATTTATGGCCCCAGAGGGATAATCGCAGGAGAATCGCGCCAACCTGGCGGGAACTTCTGGAGCGTTCCAATAAAGAGGCTAAATTGCCGGGGCGGAGATGGTGCTCCTTCTCCTCGAGACTTGGGAAGGTTTACCGGCTGAAGCATACGGAGTAGCTGGTTGAGGAACCAAGGCGCATCATAGATGTCCAAGGACACAGAGACGGGAGGGAAGCCTTGGCAGCGGCAGTCGACATCCATGTCCAATATTTGGCCGGAAGAGGTAAGTTTGGGGCAAGCAGGCTAGCGTTGAGCGGAACTGTGGGCCGTTGACTGGCCCGTCCTCCGCGCCAGGCGAACTGCAAGACGCAAGTTGGGGAAAGGTTCGAGCCAAACCGTCGTTGATAAGGAAAGCGCCGTTCGACCTGCATCATGCCCACGCAGCGTGAGCATTACGAGTACTCGTATGCGCGGGCCGGAGCTGATGCGACGAAGGCGACGAATCGGCCTGACCGGTGCTACGAGAGGCGCGGCCGCAGCGAGCAGGAGCCAGAGACAGGTCAACAACTCCTCACCACTTGACGCGCGAATCCGTGGCGGGCCGAGTGCAGCTCCAGCTCTGTCAACAAACATGTGGTTGCTGATGATTCGAAAGTTTGGGAGGCTTGCCGAGTCGAGCGGGACCTCGCGGGCTTCCTTGGCCAACTGGCCGCGTCGAGGCCAATCATTGGAGGAGGCAGCGCCGCGCAGCCAGTCACAGCGGCCCGGGACTTGCCTTCATGGCACTTTGTGGCCGTGAGGTCCGTCCTGTGTCTACCAGCATGAAGCCACTTGTGCGAGGCAGACCATGAACCGTGCGGGAGCTCTTGCTGGGTCCTCGACCCCGAATGCGTGCGAATTCTCCGCAGGTGGGCTTGTCTGACGATGCTTGCCGCAACTATCGTACGGACCATGCTGTCATCGCTGGCCATTGGCACGCTTGCAGGCCTCATCTTGAATTGTTGCATCACAGAGTCGCGCCGGGCACCGGTCGTCGCACTAGCCTCCCCTGATCAGCCCATAATACGCAATGCGCTCTTGCGAGGATGGCAAAGATTTTTGGCGGAGGGGCATTTGCCAAAGGGCCCTGTCGCCGGGGGCCCCCACCGCATCGGAGCCTCACAACGCGAAAGTTTGGCGGGGACGTTCGGCCAGCTCTGGGAGGCAAGGTCGGGTAGGGCATGTAGGTAGGTGCCTTGAGTTTGTTAATTTAGTTTGCTAGTCCATCGAGGTTCTGGAGACATCCGGGCTCGTATGCGGACGGCCCCCGCGGCCTCGCACCTTGTGCCCCGTTCGGTAAGGTTCTCCCAAGGCCAACACTCGCCGCCAAATTCGCTTTGTAGTTGTGCAACGCGGCCGTTGCCGTCCAATTGCCAAAAGCAACCTCACACTTACAAGAACGGCAAAAAAAAAA